>QVRM01001118.1:0-535509 GCA_003439945.1 Dermanyssus gallinae
CTCTGTCAATATGAGGCTGGAAAAAATATAAACTAACGATTCAACTAAAAACGAGGTATCGGACGTCAGACTGCATTTAGATTTAAAATTATTAAAAAAAATATTGCAATCTCTAAACTTATGTCTAGGTGAATTCATTTCTTCACCGGTTAGTCCCGTTGTATCTTGCAAGCTCGATATAAATACAGATGGGGAAACAGGTACGCGAAAATATCGACTGCGTCGTCAGAAACGAGGCTCATGTTCATTAACTTTCGAGTAGGTGCAGGAGCGGAAGTCGAAACTCGCATCTGTTATTCGCGTAGTCGTAAAGGTCTTCATATATTGAAATGATAGCCGTGATGTTCGACAGTGCGTAGTCTTATGGACGCGTCGTTAGTGTAGGAGCGTATGCTTCTGCATCGGAAAAGCTATGAAAAAGCATTCCTGAGTCGCGTCAATGAAGTGCCATTGGATTAACTCTATGGCCGAGCTTCATAAAAAAGTAAGTGTAATCAGCAAAAGGGTTATGCATCTCTTTAACGTAAGAGAACTTATGGCAAGTGACATCATAGCACAAGAAAGCATTCGAGAAAATAATGGCACTGAGCTATTGCACAGGCAGCACGAAAGATGCAGATTCGCTTTTGTGGCGAACGTTAAAACGCCACTAGAAAAAAACGGTTGGATCGCGTGCGTCTCAAATAGTTGTACAACATGCAATCTTACTGTGCAAGTGGTAGTGGCATTTGTAGTGGCGGTGGCTTAGGCGGCTAACGCACCGTTCGAAACGGGGCGTTGCCATGGCAACCACGGTTAGCAAAACGTCGCTAGTTCGAGCCCTTGCCGTGCTGGTTAAATTTGTTGGGCGTGGTTGTCATTGCCTTGCTGCTTGCTCTGCTGGAGAAAGCCTATATAATTCCAGTACGAGAACGCGATGACGATAGATGCATTTAGACGATATCGTGCCACAGGTAATTTAGCCATTACGAGCGTCTAAAATGTGGTTGTCAGAGCGTAAAAAGAAATACCTGTCCAAAGCTAAGTGCGTTTTCCAGCACCCAGGCGCAAGGTGTATAGATTACCGACAGACGCGTACGAAGACGTATGAACGTACGCACCGTGATTGTCTGCTGACGCGAGGTGGCCGACTCTCAGCCAAACGTTAGGCACGAATACCACCAGGCTTGTCTTGTTTGCTTTCATCCAGGATATGTTGCCCGGAAACGCCGACTTGATTTTTAAAGTCGACGTTTCCGCCGCAAAACGCAAAGGACATCAATCACAACAAATGATAAGATGGTTATTTGAGGTGCTTTGGATGAACGGTTCGCATATAACACACTATATATATATATATATATATATATATATATTATATATATATATATATATATATATATGCGTGTCCCCAGCTAGTATGATGATATATCTGCTGTTGGCAAACCAGCTAACAAAATGTGTGGACAGAAGGCCTAGCTAAACGTCGGTTTGGCCTGTCATGCAGTTTTCAACGTCGCCTTATGAGCCGAAAAACGTTCTAGATCGATTCATACTCTCCTGATGTTTCGCTCTCGAATCAGAGATTTGAATGTCATTGTTTCCGTAATTTCAATCCCCTTTGGGATCTTTACGAAACCCCGAACATTCGTTGAGGTTCAGCCTAGACGATTGTGTGTGGAGGCGTGTAAACGAAGATCGCACTTGAGAAATGCCGTATGACCTTGGCCAAACAGCTGAACCCACGAACTTGGTATCAGACGACTAATCTCGTTGAACAGGCGCGTACGGGAGCCAGTCTCTTGGCGCTTCATCGTATAACGAAACCCAGATCTTTTTTTTTTCATCCAGTTTAGCGGAATGGCTTAGAATGTTCTCGTCACGGCGAAATCGAACGACGGTTGAGTAAACGATCTGGCACGCTTCACTGAGTTTTTAGCTGCATTATATATATATATACAGGGTCATTCATATCGTTATGTACTTATTTCGAGGTTGGTAGAACTCGGCAAGAAAATAACTTTTCCCAATGAAAGGAAGAGGCGGAAACTTCTTGTTTAGGAGACAAAGTAAAGTTTATAAAAGTAGTTATTTTGTCTTTTTCTCCTACATAGTTGTACGAAATCTACGTTTGCGGAAGAACCAGTTAACGCATGAAGGAGCCGATTACACCGGCGTGTTCGGCGGAATTCTGCGCAACGGAAGACACTTCATTAGCTTGCGTAGCGAAAAATGAATAGCCAAAGACTAAGAAAAGTCATAACGAGTCGATATGTTGTTATGTCTTACGTTAACGCTTTTTCGTGAAAAATCGTAACATTTTTCTATTGCGACCAAGCATGTATGTTCAAAAGACCAGTCTCACACAATAGCAAATTTAATGCCCACCATTTTCGTACTAAATATATTATTTCATAGTGCTGCGTTACGTAGTTGTCAAGTAACTAAGCTTTTTCGATAGTCATATTAAAAGCGAAGGCATGTATACTTGCATAGAGTGTGTGAAACAGTTAGGTACATATTTTGAGATTTGGTAGAACTCAGCAAGAACATTTTTTTTCCGAGTGGAAGGAGGGGGCGGAGGAAACGTCTTAGCAAAAAAAAGCTACGGTTCTGAACGTGAAAGCTGTAACAGATAACATAACAACTATGACTGTCAAAAAAGTTTCGTTACTTGACAACTACGTAATGCAGCACCATTACTTTGGTACAAAAATGGTGAACAAAATGTACGATTTTCAGCGTGAAAGCGTTAACGTAGCATATCGACTTTTTATGACTGTCCCCGATCTGGTTATTCGCTTTTTGCTACGCAAGCTAGTGTCTTCCGTTGTGCAGAATTTTCCTCCAAACACGTCGGTATAATCGGTTTCTTCATGCGTTGGTTCTCCCGCAAACGTTGATTTCGCACACAACTATGTAGGAGAAAAAAGGCAGAATAACTACTTTTATAAACTTCATTCTATCTATTAAACAAGACGTTTCCGCACCCTCCTACCATTGGGAAAATTATTCTCTGGCCGAGTTCTACCAAACCTCAAAATAAGTGCATAACGATATGATTGACCCTATCTATATACATATATATATATATATATATATATATACACTATGAAAAAAAACATTGATCATTCTCACTTGTATTGTAGCGCTTTGGTACAAGGCAATTCGGCGAAATGAGCATTAACTCCTGAGTCATTTTCGTTTGCGTGCAAAATGATCACGTGCCCGCCTAAAACGTTCTTCTGGGTAGTCGGTAGCTATTTAAGACTGAAGTGTGCATGTTTTACGTAGCTAGCCAGCTAGGCTGTGCGCTGTGTTTGACCTAGGTTTTCACGAAAGCTATTCCATCAGCAATCGCGGAGAGCGTAACTTTGCAGCAAAGACACAGTCAATATGAACACAGTCAAATTGATTGTGTCTGTCTTCAGACAGTCTCGTACGTTGCAAAAGGAAGTCGTTTGCAAAAACACAATTTGGCGCTCGACCTAAAGGAATGTTTCCTAAGCATTTTCACTAGGTATGTTTAGATTGATTTTAGAACTCTTCACGTATCAGGTTAACTTGTATGTACATGTATATACATACTTTTAACGAAAAGCATTTCTGTTAACGCTTACATAACAAGTTCTCGTGTATTACTGTATACGCATTTAACAGCATCTACATTGTATCTAGAAGTGAAACAATGCTCAACTAACAGAGTTGCATCATCTTGCTGCGTTGGCAAGGAGTCCGTGAGGAGCTCCAGGGAGAGCCATATGGATTCAGCATATTTAATAGATTGGTATCAACCAAAATCCAATCTCGAATATGCTATGGCTGGGTTGTCGTGTACGCACGCTGTTCAGGGCTATCATGACGATCACCCGTTTTGAGAAAGATCGAACTGCCACTGCCGCTGCACTATTTTATATATATATCCAAATATACTTATTCACCCCGCTAAGCGACGATGCTCATCAATTTCCACTTCACTTATTATTAGTTCGCGTGTCATTCTTAATTATGTGTAAATAAACTGTTTCACTACCATGAGGACGGTCTGTGCTTCCACCGCCACTGAAATGACAACAATATGTCTTGGCAAAATGTTAATGTTTATATCACGGAACGGGACAGAAACAAATATATATATATATATATATATATATATATATATTTATTATTATTATATTATTATTATTATTATTATTTATTATTTTTTTATATTTATGTTTTCATTTGGCTGAAACAAGAAATTACTACAGATTGGCTGGCTGGTCAGTGCTGCGTCCATTGGTTAATTAGAAACCAGCGGTGAAACCTTGAAGTTACGAGCCTGCGTGAGTGTGTGTGTGTGTATGTGGGCGGCCTCATAAAAAGTTATCTATCGGCAGAACACACGGTTTGTCCAATGCATATGCGGGTGTTCGGGCGTATGGGTAGAATAGGATAGGGGGCGTTGTCGCGTTTCATGGAAGCATACGAGAAGTCGACATATGAAAGCCTGACAGAGCTGCTCGGTTAGCCTTAACACATCAGATGTTCCGAGAAGGCCACATCAACGGTTACAAATGGCTGGCTGTCTATGGAGTAGATGTCCAGCTCGGCCTGACTGCAGCTTGCCTTCAAGAGAAATGAAATAAGCATTTGCAGGATTAAAATGATGATAAAAATTAACTTGTTTATTTATGATGATAGTTAACTTGTTTATTTATGATGATAGTTAACTCGTTTATTTGTGTTGATAGTCAACTCGTCTATTTACTATGACGATTAACTTGTCTATGGTGAAGTTGCCACCACCACTAACTGAAGCAATACTCGCAGTTGTCGCAGCAGTAGTATATGATGGCAGTCATAGTAATAATCACCAATGTGAAGAAATGCATGTCCTTTGGTATTCAAGTAGTGGCTTGGGGCTTGACCAACGTATTGACAGCTATACAAACATCCGAATTAGTTCTTGATTAGGGCAAGCGGTAGAAAGAGAGAGAGAGAGGGGGGTAGAGGGAGAGATGGAAAACAGAAGATACTACAGAGAAAACAAGGGGAGGGGGGGGGGGGAGCAAAAAGCACCCAAGTATAGGAGGAAAAGCAATTCTATTTACACACGATGCTCACGCTTGTCAGCAAACATTGCCAGCAAACTTACGCAATGTCATCAACCGTCATCGGATTGCTAATTGCTAGATGCAACTAGTAGAAGTAGCGGAAAATCGCCATACTGATGCTTACGTGTATGCACCATAGCCGAAGAATATCGCCAGTGCGTGAAGCAAACCTCAGAAATATGCCGGAAGAACGCACCCAGGCAGGGAAGAAATGTGACGGCGTAGCCCGGGTCGCAAGTATTTTCTTGGATTATGGGCGCGCGGATCTATTTCCTGTATTAGCGCATAAATATAAGAATATGTAAGTTTGTTAGTGTGCAGGAATATGTAAGTCAGCACAATATAAATAACAGCGACACATGGCGCGCTTTTTAGGGTGCAGAGAGCGTTAGAGCTGAATCATTTCATTTCGATTACTTTTTAGAATTTTGCTAGTCTTGCCTTAGAAGGCGCCGACGGCCTCTTAAGAGTAATTTAATGGAGAAAACCTAGCGACTGGAGTACTGTTTTACGGAGCTTCGCGCAAGGCTCTCGCCTTTATAATGAAGCTTCCTTATCTAAACGCTGGGGCAAATTAACCTCAGTATGTATCTAAGTATTTCGTCTAACATATATATATATATATATATATATATATAAATATTATTTTCAGTCAGTTCCCAGAATACTTCGACCCAAGAAAGAGACACGTGTTGTGTGTGGGAAGCCATGGAACGCATTTTGCTCGCTTTATTCTATCGCGCTCGCCCAAATCATGGAATACTTGTTAGTTCAACTTTAACACGAAACCATGGGTACCAAGGCAAGTGACGTACCCCAAAGTCATTGACCATATCAAGCGTGATCACTAGGGGATCCTTTACACCAAAGTCGCGCAAGCGGTCGTTTTCGAGTCTATTCTCTGTAGCATAACGGGAAACTGAAGTCATATATATATATATATATATATATATATATATATATATATATATATATATATATATATATAGTATAAATATTGAAATTGAAACAATTAGACTACACGTGGTCGTTTATGAGCGAGATACAGTAGACAGATGTTCCCAAAAAGGTAAGAAAACAATGTCATGTGGGTATTATTCATGTGTATCGTCATTTGTTATGTCGGACGATGTACTGCTTTATTACCTGTCGGTATTATTCGAATTCTATTGATTTGGCAGCGGTCCTTCTGCTACACGGGCGTACAGCTGCTAAGTACAACGCAACTAACCAGGCGTCTCTGATAAAAGATCAAATGCGCTCAAAGTCAGGAATTCTATGCCGCCTCAGCGTAAGCTAGACAATACAACAAACTGCAATACAAAGTCTCCTTTATTGAAAATTGTTGAGGGCAGAAAACATTGAGATAAGGTAAGCACCTTCACGTGCATGCCTTGTCATTTGCTGTGTTTATCCTTTCTTGGCAGGGATCATCTAGCTATAGAAGCGATGTCTGGTCTGACACGACAATGATCCCTGCATATTGAATAAGAATCGGTCTATACTTTCCTTAATGATGAATCACCGTTGATCTCGCCCAATGTCTAATTGTATACGCTGGCAATGTTTTATGAATTATTTACTATTGCCTAATGTCCCTAACAAATGTGCTTAGAGCACGTTCCTTTCCGTCTATTCTCTGCTATGGTATTAGTAGGAACGGGTTGTCACGATCTGCTTAGTTCGATCACGGCCCAGTTATCCATGGATGAGCTTCGGAGGCTCAGTGGACAACGGTGGACTTATCACGCATGGTCGTTTGCCTTATCCACAGAATATGCATAGCACCATCGTACATAGTGTGCTCACTTATGCTCACTATGCCACTATCGGTATGTAACGTCATCTTGCAACCAATGTACCAACTATGACGGTCATAAAAGTGTTTTGCTTGTTTATTTTTGGCAGAACTACAAAGTACTGAGGCGGGCACGCATTATGAGACTTCCAAAATAAAAGTATTGCCAAGCTTAGTGCACGAATAGATTTGTGTGGGACTAGGCAACAGTATCAAGCCTACAGTTTAGGTCCACGCCAGATGAGCTGGTACAGCGTTTACAACGGCGCAGCTGGTCTTTCCTCTTAACGGAGTTTCCACTGCCACTTCCGTACGCCCCAATAGAAGATAATTGGGAGGTTCTAAGAGTGATGTTATAGTCTTCGGCCCGTAGGGTATCCGCCTGTTTGAGACATGGACCGACTAGGGGACTAGATTCCTCCGATTGGCCGGCCAGGCGAGGGTGCAAGTAGTACCCAATCACATCGAAACGCTCAGTACTGAGAATCTCTGATGAAACGATAGTATTGTCAGCTGCTAAACTGCTGCTTGGAGCTACTGGAAGCACTGTTTGTACGCCCTCACAATTCCACTGACACACTCTAACTGGAGCGATTGCCCTGTGGAACGATTCGACCAGTAGATGCGTTTGAACGGGTCGTCGTGCCGGGTTGACCTGCGTTTGACCTACCTCGGTTGAGATGACATTCTGCTTGACTTTGGTGCTGTCTTTCATTTTGACCGTGGTTACTTCTAACTTTTTATCTGTCTTTTTGTGACGGTGGCGGCTTATGGCTTAGCTTTCCTGCCATTTCGATCCAGCGATAGAGCAAAGTGCGCTATCTCAGAATGGAGCTCGTCTTTTCTTAAGTCCAGACAGTCATCCGGCTCTGCATGGAGGGGAACCCTAAATCATTGTTCTGACCCTCTATGTCCCAGGACTCGAAGTGGTCAGGAGTTGCAGCGTCATTACGTACAAAAGACGTAATAGTGGCAGCGACCCACTGGCATTATCGTTATCGCCATCTTCTTTCCTAGGAGAGAAATAGTGGCGATGGTCGAACAGGAAAAGAAGGTGCGGTTACAAGCAAGTCGTGTTATGCAGAATGCCTAGAACGATCATACAACTTATGATTAAGTCACGCGACAACTGGACCAGCATTGCTTGCATTATGGAAAACATCCTGCCCGCCAAGGAGAAAAAAACCGTTACTACACGACATCATCCCGCGCGGCATCCCCGGGATAGCTAAATGCTTAAACTACTCTCCCCCTTTGATCGTTTGAAGTTATGCTTATGCAGTTCCCGATCGATTGGGGGATTAGGTTGTACATGACTGGTTTTTAGTGGGTTGGAGCCCCACACTACCGGCCACCCACACTTGCAGACGAGTTTCCTGCGGTGGTGTCCGCGTGTGCGTACCGCATTTTCCAGTTCGTCCTATAAAAAATAAAATAAAAAAGAATGCCTACCTAATGTTGTATTTGCGCTCACTAAAAAGAGCTCTAAACTGTCCCCTTAGCTATGGTTCGATTTCCACAATAACGCACCAGCTCACAGGGCTGAAAATACAGATGCTTTTTTGTCGTATCTGGAGTCACGCTGGCTAAGCATCATGCGATTCATTTTTCTCGCCAAGATTAAATTTGTTTTTCTAAATGACGTGAATCGAAGCAAATATGCTTCGTTTTATTGGCTTGAAATGATCAAAGTTAAACTAAAAAACGTTATTTAGACATGTGTTTCGATGCATGGATCAACTGTCACGAAAACTATATATAACTATATGAAAAGTAATTATCATTCGAGTTTTCCTTTGCCGGAAATTCGTCTCTTCGACTTTAGCGAACCTCGTGCTTGGCGACCCGGCTCCTCGCAGGCGACCGAACAATTCTAGAAACGCTGACGCGGAAACTACCAAGCCTTTGCGGCTTCTTCTTCAGAATGAAGAAGAGCAATAGATAGGGGAACATTCTGCACTTCTTGCGAAGACTTACGGGCGGAGGAACTGCATATCGATAACGTGCGAGGGTTCCACCAGCTGCCAGCTTTACCTACAAGACGCCGCAGTAGACCTGTGAGTGGTTTATGAGCATACCTACATAAGCGAAAGATAACCTATCTGGAGGCAGGAGCGACGCGATGACTTAAGAATCATCCAAGTTGAACCCCAGTTGATAATTGTTCCGAAAATTCCATATACGGGCTGTTCAAATTTGCCACTCTGGAACGTATAATCAACATACGGCTAATGAGAGGACAACCAGGGTGTCCTCTGCTCTAGTTAACACGTAATCCTAACGCGCCAAATTATCCACTTGGCTATCTAAAAGCTTTTAAATTCACCGGATGCCAAAAGGCAGAAACGAGCTCTTACTACGCATTTAAAGATAAAGTTGGTATAGTAGTTGATGAACCCTGCTAGATCAGACAATGATTACTGCGCAGGAAAAGAGATATTCTGCCAAAACAGGTTTTCAGCAGATGCCGCCACATTAAATTCAGTGTACTTAGTTGGCTTGTCTACTTCCAAAATAATCCTGTCCCCTGTTAGCTTTCCCGACGATGTGGCCACGACGTGCCGCATCGCTTTCCGTATAAAAGAGTCGTCTCCGCCTAACGGAGCAACAAATCCCCTCGTGTCTTCGCGGAAGCAAACTGAGTTTAGGGACATAGCATTCTGTGACACTAATCATCTAAAGCCAACAAAAGGTTAATCTCTGATTAACGTCGATAATCTAATAGCTTCTTTTGGCCAATGTATTTGTTTGGATGCGACGAGTTTCCAACACATTCTGCCTCAGCACTAATATGTATGCAAATGTAAAATGAACGCAATGTGTGCAATAAAGTCCCCAAAAAAGATAGAGCACTATTGAAAAAAAAAACTTTTTCAAGTTTGCCACACTACACGCATTTATTATAATCAATCGTGTAAAGACTACGTGCTCACGGAATAACAGCGGAGGCTTCCATCGACATTTGGGGTCTCGGATTACATACATTTGGCGACACCGCGAAAAAATTATGAAAGCCACTAGCAATGTGCATTTTTTGGCAAGTGAATTGAGCGTAACAATGACGTTTAGGCTCGTTTCACGGCTCGACGGAAACAAAGGACCAAACATTTTTCTGTGTTAAAACGATGGGCCCTGGCCGGCCCCTCACGAGTGACAAAAAGGCTTAACTATAAGAACGTCGGCCTCTCTAACTGCAAATTTTTCCGACGATTGGGGACGATTGTCCCCAAGTAGTGAAAAACTTCGTGAATTTAGGTGAAAACTACGGTGCAAAAAGAGTTCCGGGCGTCCAAATCCCTGTTCGGAACGAAGCAAGCTTGCAGTTCTAAAAAAGCGTCGAACCCTGGCAAGGGAAATTGCGACGGCGGCTGGTGTGCAAACGAACGCGCGAAATGCGCAAAACCTCCTTAAAAAGACACTTTGGCTTACGAGAAAAAAACAAGAGAAAACCACGACTGACCGCTGAGCATGAGAGCAGCTTGTCTCGATTTTGCCCATGACCACTGAGTGGCACCGAGTGCTCTTTTCGGATGAAAAAAGTACAACTTTATTGAACCGGATGGATCTAACTATTATTTTCACGATGAGCGCAAGGAAGAACGAATTTTGTCAAAACGGTACTCAGCTGTCGGTTCAGTAATGATCTGGGCTGCTGTCGGGTATCATACAGAGTCGTCGATTGTGTGTTTTTAGACGGTCATGTCAATTCGACCCGCTATAGGGATCTACTAAAAGAGTAATCGGCGCATTTTAAGCTGACGGGAGGTCCCGACTTCGTTTTTGAACACGATAACGCCTCGATTCGCACCGCCAGGCTGACCGGAATCTGGTTTGAACAACATCACATTGAGGTCTTACGCTAGCCTGTAGTCTCACCTGATCTTAATATCATCAAAAATGTGTGGGGCTGGCTTGCCCGAAAGGTTTACACTGATGAAAACAGTTTTCGAGCCAGGTAGAACTAAAAAAACAATGTGAAGGCTTGGGCGAGCTCTCACACGACATCATCCGAAACTTGTCCAACACTATACATTTATTTTTGAGGTCATCCGACTCAACGGGAAGTTCACTGAGTATTTAGTATATTTGCTGGGTACACTCGATGTGTCTGCCTTTGTCTCCGTCAAGCCGTAAAATGAGCCCAAACGCAAATTCACTCGCTAATCCATGCATATTGCTAGTGGCTGTATATTTTTTCGCGGTATAGCTGTCAGCCAAATGTAGAAATATCGTGTTTTAAAGTAATCCGAGACCCCATATATCGATGAAAGTTTCCGCTGTTACTCTATGAACATTTATCACTGTAGTCTTTACACGATTAGATATAAAAAATGTGTGCTTTGTGGCAAACATGGGTGGCTGTATTTTTTTGCGGAATAGAAAATACAGCCGCTTATGTCTGCTACATAATACACATTGTGTTATGTGGCACATATATATTACATTAAACAAGTGCTTATATATAAATATATTGGACCGACATAGCCCGCCGGCAAATGTATTTGTCCATGTTGTCTGTTATCACAATGTGTCACATAACGCACTGAAAACTAACGACTTAAGCCTCTAGGTTCAAGATGGGGCTGGTCCACCTGGCCAAAGTTCCTCTCACCGACGCAGCGTTCCCCCTCTGAACGTCTAACGACAAGCGCTGCAGTAAGTACTCCCCCGCTCTTTTGTCTCCTGTAGCAACCACCAATCTTCTCCCGACGTCTCTGAGTAATTTTTTGGTAAGCAACCCTGGTCCCCCCAACGTCTCAAAAGCTAGAGGTGAGAACAAGTGGGGATAGTCCAGGCTTGAGTACTTCCTGCACTTGGCTGTTTCCGCTAAGGCAACCGCATGCCCAGGGCGGGCTGCGTCAGTACCGACCATTTATAAATATATATATATTAGGTAAGTCAAAAAGTTCGTCGGCTTTCTGGGACCACATTTTTGAAATTCCTGCGCTCTGCAGCAGGGCCGCCTGAGAGTGCGGCTGGGTGTTTACATTCAGGAGCAGACCCGTGGCGGCGCGACGGTATACCGGTTCCAACCGTTTCGTTTGCAGAATTGGCAGCTGTTTGCAATGGAGGACAAAAATACGCATTTTCGACAGATTATGTTGTTCTCCTATCGTGAAGGCATAAGTGCAGCGCAACAACCCGGATAATATGTGCAGTCTACGGCGAAAACGCAGTACACAAATCCACAGTCGAAAAGCGATTCGCCCGTTTCAAAGCTGGAAACTTCAATCTCGAAGATGAACCGAGGTCAGGACGACCCAATGTTGTGGAGACCGACGAAGTCATAAGCCTGGTTACTTCGAACCCAGGTTTGACCATAAAATAAATTAAAGATGTAACGGGAGTCTCCCACGGAACCGTTTGGAATCGCCTCCATGATGCAGGTTTCTTGTGCAAGCGGAATATCTGGCTACCACACGACCTCAATGATAGGCAGCTTGAAGGGCGAGTCGATACCTGTCACGCACTCCTCCGGAAGAACTCGAATGAGCCATTTCTGAGGAGATTAATAACCGGCGATGAAAAATGGATACTCTACAGAAACGTAACACAGAAAATAAGTTGGGTCCCCAGAGGTTCTCAGGCCGCAGCTATCCCTAAACCCGAACTTCATCAGAAGAAGGTTATGCTGTGCTGCTGGTGGGACTGTAAGGGCGTCGTGTATTTTGAGCTGCTTCCAATGGGTCAGACGATCAACTCCGTCGTCTACTGCAGACAACTCGAAGATTTGAAGGCTGCAGTAGCAACGAAGCGCCCGGAATTGTCAAACAGGTGGGGCGTCACTTTTCAACATAATAAGGCGACACCACACAAAAGTTTGGCCACCCGGCAAAAATTGGCGGAGTTTGACAGGGATGTACTGCCGCACCCAGCTTATAGTCCCGACCTCGCACCATCTGATTATCACTTGTTCAGCTCTCTCCAGAACTCCCTTAATGGCACAACATTTGAATCTTTGGAGGCTATAAAAAATCACCTCACTCAGTATTTCGACGAGAAGGACAAGACGTTCTGGGAGAAAGGAATTATGGATCTACCGAGGCGATGGGCGAAGGTTATCGAACAAAACAGTCAATATATCATTGAATAAAAATACTGTTGTCTGCATAAATAAGGCTCTTTAAAATCGGGTAAAAAAAGCCGACGAACTTTTTGACTTACCTAATATATATATATATATATATATATATATATATATATATATATGCACTTGTTATGTGAAATATGGTGATTACGTATCAGCGCTTCCTTGCGGCAGTACCATTGCATTGCTCTCGTCCGACTCCAGTGTTTGCTTTTATATGTGCTTGACGTCGTCGTTTGCAGATATGTCCGTCTGTAGTCTTGACACGAAGCGCGCATGTCATTGTGGTTTGAGTGGAGACACTATCGTGGATACTGTAAGTGTCGAGGCGATTTGCACATATCAATCGCATGCAGCCTTTGCTTCGTGACTTCGATCTTCTTTCAGACAGCATTTTATCTGCAAGTGTCCATACCCGTACACGCGCACACCTCTCCCGACGGAATTTAGATTTTGATGGTATAACGACTGCTGCATGAATGTTGCCATGTTAAAGCATTCGTCACACGTTCATTCGGAGCGGCATCTTTTTTCCACTTGACGCTTATTTTTCTTCATTGGCTGACCACTATACGTGAATGAATTGCTCAAATGTTTGGATGGCTACGAGGATTTTTGCTGCAGCTGCAGGAGACAAGTTTTCACACGGCGAACAAGAAGCGCGGGGCGGTTTCTGGCTCAACAACTTCTGATGAAATTCTACGAGCGCTGATTTTTATTGTATTGTTCTGTTATCGGATGCGCGTCTCTCTGTGACCGCAACGTCGACTAAGAGATTCCAACGCTCAATGTTTGGGACTGGGGAGGCAGCAGCGGGCAATTTTTCATAGGTGTCTAAGTTGTTAGCTCCTTTTTATAGCTACGAAAACGCTATAACTATGAAAACGACTTGCGTGATCTGGTACTACCTTAGCCGACACTCCTCGACTCGTATAGGAAAGACAATTCAACGGATGCAATCAACAAACGTCGTTGTATTTATTTTTGAATCTAAGTCCCGCTTGAATGAAAAACCACTGTATCTTGTAAATGTCGGTGCTACAGTCAATACATCGGCACCTACTCGCCTAATACAGGTGAACATAGTAAAGGGTGAAATATATATAATATATATATATATATATATATATTGATATTGCTAATACGCCTAAATTGCCGCTGCGATATGGATCTAGCTAGCTTAGCATTATTTTAGTCGAATAACAGTGTTCAACAATGTTCTAAGTCTCACTCACCCCTACGACGCAACGTCGTACGTATATGGCTGTTGGTTCGTTGATGCTACTGCTTGCAAGGCGGACACCAATCACTCACGCACAGCGAACGACGGACAAGAGAATATCAAGATGGCATAATCACTTAGTGTCAGCGTCCGCTATGACTCAGCGACTTTGCGGCATTGTACATATGCGTTGTCATTGTTACATTACAACAAACCGCACTCGATACAATTCCTCATCTCCACTACCAATACCAATCGTGATGCAATTTTTCTCGGGCGTTCGACGTTAGTCTGTTTCCAAGCGTCTGCTACATTTCTACGCGGGCTCTCTGTTCATCTGCGACATCTATAAAAACAGAAATAGGCAAATAGGCGCGGGTCTTCCAGGCTCAATAATTTCTTATAATCATTTTTTCAAAAGTGCGCGAGTCAACTCTTATCTATGGAAAGGAGTTCTATTGAGCTCTGTGTTGCATTGAATCGCCATGAAACGCGTTTAATTAATATGTCGTGCGCTCTTTGCGCTAGTGCTATGCCTCCTCCACGAAAAGGCGGCCTAGTCATGAGCGCAGTATGTCCTCTCTGGAATAACTATCAGACTCATGTAATTTTATATAATTCGCAGGATCGGTAATGTAAACGCTCTACGAACAATGTTGCACACTCGTAATACTGCCGTTTTTGTCTCAAACTATATATTGTCGAAACTTTGAATCTCTTTGAACGTTCCCTTCGGCTATATATTGTATTACTCGTCAACGGATAGGTAAGTCGTCAGTCCGGTTTAGTACCGTTGACTTCGGCGTCCAAATTGTCATCCGGTTAGCTTGTAAACAATTCGTTTAACCAGTTGATTGCTTTCTGAAGCTCGCTCTGATGATCGTCATTATGGACTGCAACATATAATTTGAGGTCGTCAGCATATACTTTGAAAGTCCCTCTCAGAGAGCAGTAGTACTTTCCAGTTACGAGCAAGAGCCTAGTTGTGACATACTTCCAGAAGTTGAGTTTCTGTACAGCGTCCTTTAGTTATTCCATGCTATTTAGAATCGAGATGACAATTTGCGGTCAGGTGGAGCATGTTACCCTACAGGGCAATAGTTTTCCCGGAAGGCACAGTAGACTTGGGTACATTTTTATGACCATTCACTCAAATCCCAGAGGTCAGTTGTTGGAGCGCTTCCACCCGTAAAAGCAAACCGTCAACGGTCGGCTGGCAAAGTGATAACCTTCTCCATCGCTCGGTGACGAGCGATTGGCAGACTACAACAGAATGTGTGTCTACCAAAAGCCGCTTATCCGCTCTAACTATACAATCATAAGCCCATATGCCTCGCTCACACTATTTATGTCATTTCAATCTGCTCACCAGGAAGCGCTCCAATGCGTATAATATCTTAGGCACGGGAATTTCTCCCCCACAACAACGCGTTAGTCACAAAGCTGACAATATTGAGGCCGCTTTTATCGCGGCATGTGGAGTTAAGCTGGTAAAGGACGCAACCATTTACACAAAATGCCAGCGTGCAATTTCTTCTGTTTTCAAAAATATGATTTAAAAGAAAAACAATTTACGTTTTGCAAATCGCTGCTTATAGCGATCGAGAAGAAGCTGGAAAGAACGAAAAAGTGATTTGAAGGTATGATTTGATGCGTGTATCCGCCTCCTCAAGAAACGTACAGAAACGGGCCGAAATTACGTAATCAAAATCTAAGTAATTATTATATTTTACTTTCTGGAAAATAATTATAATGAAAACGATAGAGCAGACTCTAATCTATCCAAAAGTCTATAGACTGCGAGTCGTGCTCAATAAATAGCATGGCAATCTTGTTGTTGTTGTTGTTGTTGTCATCGTGGCCAGCAGCTTCTAGGTTGTTCTTTGACACGATACGGTTATCGCGTGTTCTCTTTCGCTTGCTGCTCGGCGGCGAATTGTTGTTGTCTGTATTTGTCTCCAGAAGAGGCAGCTCCAGTCAGACGAATTCGAAGAGGCGCGATGTGAGATTTTTCACAGTAGACGCACGTAATGTTTCGGTTGGTCTCATTTGGTCATATGGGCGCTACTATTTCCCAGCAAACTTTACAGCGGCTTTGCTTAATGAAGTAGGCAGTAATTTCCGCAGCTTCATTCTGCGGCCATCAACCCGTTCAATTCCCAGTGGCAACGCGTGGAGTAGCACCTCCATCTAAAGTTTTCGGGCTGACCCTCAGCAAAGATTTGACGTCCACGGAACTGTTTTTTCACAGTGCTTCATAGACGGACCCCCATAAGTACAGATGTGCAACGGTAGGGCTCGAACCCGCGCACCTATGTGTCTCCTCCGGTTGCGAGGCGCAGACTTAAGCCACCACGCCACCGGGCTCCAGAGATAAATGACCTCCATCTAAGATGCTTTCATCTACTAACAGAATTATACCTTTAGCGGGAGCATTCCCGGTGATGGTGAGCCAGCTGCATGTCTGGTAATAGGGTATCTCATAACTCAGCAAATTTACTAAAAACTAACCCAAACCAGCTGAATCTGGTGCTAACGCTGTCCACGGCTAACTCATGCGCTTGCATAATATGCCTACAGAATAGCATTGACCAGATGCAAGCAGGACAGAGATGTTAAACATCACAAGCAGCGCAGCGGCGGTTTTACTACAGTTCTGCGTCTAATGCATCGGACGCACAAAGGCAAACCAGGGAAACCGTTAAACCTTTGAAGATGATGGCAACACAAGGAGACATTGGGGCGATGTACTAGAAGCTTTTCGTTGTTTTGATACTCTTCGAGAGATTCAATTGCTCGATAGTATTTTGCCGGGCCGAGACAAATATATATATATATATATATATATATTTATTTATTATTACATCACCTTCGGTATTGTTGATTATATTACATTACACGTATTCATTAATCAAGCATGTCAAGAAGATGTCAGCAAGTATATATATATATATATGTATACATATATATATATATATATATATAAAGGGCCTTTCAGAATTTGCTCAGCAAGCTTTGAGGTTTAGTGCCACTTTAATGCTATAATTTATTTGCAATTGAGCGAGGGCGGAAATGTCTTCTATAAATGACTAATTGAGCGGAAAGCCAAAATACACAAATTGCAAAGAGTTTCACTTTTTGACAATTATTTTCACAACAACATTTCTGCAATTCAACAGAATTTGTTTGCCGATTTGATCGTTGGGACACTCGCAATCGCAGATTTAGTAAAGATAGGTCAGAATAAAAAGCTCGATACAACAATAAGAAGACATCTCCACCCCTCATTCCACGGAAAAAAAGATTTTCTCGCCGATTTGAACTAGGCTTCAAAGTTTGTTGGGCGTTCTGGAAGACCCTGTATATACATGGTGTGTTCAAAACGTATCGCGACTTTTGTGTTTTTTCGAAAATTATTCATTTATTCATGAATATCTATTTTGTCCCCTTCAAAGTAATCCCCATGAGATATTATACACTTGTGCCAACGGTTTTTCCAATCTTCGAAGCACTTAAAAAACCATTTTTTTTTATCTTGTTCAGCTCCTCCTTCGATGCCGTCTTTATCTCGTCAAGCGTAGCGTAACGTCGTCCTTTCATGGGCCTCTTCAGTTTAGGGAACAAGAAAAGTCACAGGGGGCCAGATCTGGGGAATACGGTGGCTGCGACATCATTAGTGTGTTGTTTTTGGCCAAAAACTCGCACACAAGCAACGATGTGTGAGCAGGGGCGTTATCGTGGTGCAAAAGCCAATTTTTGTTCTTCCACAAATCCGGGCGTTTCTGGCGGATTGCTTCGCGCAAATTGCGCATAACTTGCAGGTAATATTCCTTATTGACCGTTCTACCCTGTGGCAAGAACTCATGATGCACCACGCCCCTGTCAATCGAAGAAAACTGTCAGCAAAACTTTCACATTCGACCGAACTTGGCGCGCTTTTTTCGGTCTTGGTTCGTGCGGCAGCTTCCATTGAGATGATTGAGCTTTGGTTTCACGTCATAACCATAAACCCACGATTCGTCACCAGTTATGACCCTCTGGAGCAAATTTGGGTCGTCGCGGACAGAGTCCAACATCTCATTAGCAATGTTCATGCGATGCTGTTTTTGGTCGCAATTCAGCAATTTTGGTACGAATTTCGCGGCGACCCGTCTCATGCCCAAATCATTGATAAAAATCGAATGGCACGAGCCAATCGATATGTTTAGGTTCTCAGCAACTTCTCTAACGGTGATTCGACGATTGGCCAATACCATTTTCTCCACTTCATTAATTTTTTCGTCTGTTGTTGAAGTGCTCGGGCGTCCGGCACGCTCTTCGTCGTTCACATCTTCTCGGCCTTCTGAAAACATTTTGTACCACCGATAAACGTTGCTTCGGTCCAAGGTAGCTTCTCCGTATGCCACAGTCAACATTCGGAATGCATCCGCGCACTTAATTTCGTTTTTCACACAAAATTTGATACAGGTTCTTTGATCCATTTTTTTGAATAGGTAAAAATCGAAGACGATCCAAAACACGTGCAAGCAAAGCAGCTGTCAACAATTAAGTGAACATTCAAAATGGCCGAGCTTGTCGGCATAAGTGAGAGACATGAGTACCAACATAACGCCACAAAAATCGAAATTCGAATATACGTAACCCGCGAAAATTCAACTTCAATTTTCATCGTAGTAAGGAATTGTAGAGCTCGGTAAAGCAAATATTCCTTCCAATAGAACATGGTCTCTGAGAAGTCTTGTTTCGGATTGAGAGTTATATTACTACAATTTGTGACACTAGTGCTTTTGCCCGACATAGGAGCATAAAATGTAAAAAGGCAAATCACTGACAATCAGTTTGGTACCAAACTTATGGCAATGCAAGCTGTGTTTGCGGAGAAATTACGATTTTTCGGCGAACATGTCGAGATTGCGTGCATGTAAAATAACTGTGTGGCGACGTTCACTACCGCCGACCTGTCGCGCGTCAGCCGCAGCGCGTCGCCGCACAGCCATTTTACATGCACTTAATCTTGACATCCCGCCAAAAAATCGTAATACTCCGCAACCACGGCTTGCCATAAGTTTGGTACCAAAGTGATCGTCACGAAATGCGCATTTGCCTGTTTTGAGCGCCGTGAGTGGTCGTAGGGTAATGATTTTGAGGTATCTTGCATAAAGGCTAATAAAGCACTTTATTTTTGGCAAATTCTCTTCTAAACGACCGTGTCGCATCTTCTGACCGACCTTATGTGTTCTTCGGAACAAGCAGCATTTTCTCAGGAACACGGCAAGCAAAAACACTAGTGTCACAAATTGTAGTAATTTACGTATTCACATAGTAAACTACAAGTGTGGCGGCCAAACGGCATCGGCTGACAGACGGCCACACATACAGGTACCATATCTGCCAACAGAGAGACACTGAAAGAATTAAAAGATGAACACGATGCACAATAAATAGAGCAGCAGACGACGGGTTTAGGTGGTGCAGACAGAGAGCCCCACTCGAAATACGGCAATTGCGAGCCTAAGATGGGGCGATATTGAGTTTAGTCGGTTTGCCGAGGCCCACACTACTCTCTGCAAGTTGCCAGCGACTTCACTCACTTTCAACACTTTCCAAAAACCAATAGAGGCACCCCAGTACCACACAACGACCGATCAGTGCGTCGAGGAAAAATCATAATGAATAAACAGAAGTGTACCACTGACAAATGTATTATAAGTTTAAGTTGGGTGTTCATTTTCAATATTCCGTCTCTCAAGGCATTCATTTGTATGTGAGGATGTATATTTACGAAGGGTGTAGGTACTTTGAGTATATCCGATAAGTCGGTTTGTCCAAAATCCACGCAGATATAGCTTTACACATTAAATACGATTTTCTTATCGACTTCACGTTTTTATAATAAGGTGAACGATTAAACATGGACGAGAAGTCTATGTAGCTCCATGTAAAAGTCAAAATTCTCTATATCAATGCGGCTGGAAGTCGTACTAGTATGAATACGTGCAAATTTGGCAACTAAAGAATACGGTAAAAGAAATCGGTCCCTCACGCGCTAAGGTCCTTCAAGCACTCCGCAAGTAGTATGTGTCAGCTATCCATGTAATAATAGTGTTGTGCTTCGACGTGCTCGTGCATGGAAAATAAGCTTAATTTGTTTTCTCCAGACTAACAAGCGAAACTATCCACGACTGGCTATTGCAGCCTGATACGGGCATTATTCTTAATCGAACCATGCAGTGTAAGGTGCGTGCACACACACAAGATAATTTACTGGCTTTGGGATGCGTTTGCGGAACGCATATTGTAGTAGTTACTTGGGTAACCTGTAATCCAGACAGTCTCTGGAGTCTCAGTCAATCCGTGTGGTGTTTTCGTGCTCGGGTAATGCTATTACTAGGCCAAACATTTACTCGAAAGCTCACTAAAAAAACAAGAGAAAAACGGCACTAAAAACGCAGGCCAGCACTTACTAAACGAAACGGAGGGCATGGTTCGACGTAGGTTTGATTACACATTTGTTTTTTATTGTAAGGTTATCAATACACACACATATATATATATATATATATATATATATATATATATGTATATATATATATATATATATATATATATATATATATATATATATGCGAAATGCACCGCCACACCGAAAGGCTTACAATAGAGCGACCGCCATGAGAGAATGCTACGACCTTATTTGACGCACGAAACGTAAGGACGTAAGCTAATAGGCTATGTGACCATGTGAACAAACAACTTTTTGGCGTACACGCTAATAACGTCGTCCTCTCGACTGTCTCGTTAAGGTCCAATGCTGAGGTAGCTCACTCTGAGCAGTGCTCCGGCACTCCGCTGAGACTTTTAACAATTGGTTGTTCCGCAGGCCATGTCCCTGTGGAGACGCAGCTAGGAGACCAGCTAGCACTAAAAGAGTTTTTGAGGCTTAACCTGAAGACAAACAATGTCACGGCTAGGTGGTGGCGCGCTCTAGGGGCCTAGAGCGCTTGTCATGGTTGTCATCCACTGGGGTCTCGCTGGTTTGATTCCTGTTGTTGACCGATCTTTCTTTAAGCGGTGCTCATCAAGAACAAACGATAAACGAGACCGCTGAGACTCAGTGACCTTACTGCCACAAGGACTAGGCAAACCGTACATATCTCAACTAATATTTGACGTATCTATTCTCAATGAGCTTATGTCCACTTATAGTGTGGCTCCAAGCACCCCTGATATAAATGAATGGCATGTGTATTTAAGTATAAGCGAATAATATGTTTATCCATCCAAATAGATACACGTTCGAGCAAGCAAACAATCACACATCACATTTGACCTGAAGCGAATTTTGTACTTATGTTCATAAAGTTTTTATCGGGCTGAAACCTGTCAGCGCTCCCGCTCCCCTTAAATGTGACATAACTCGTGTGGCCGTTTCTTTAAGATTCGCCAGGGGATTCTAGGCATAATAACCAACTTATTTGTAGTGTTTGCTGGTATAAAAAAAAACAACACAACTACACTTTTAACGTATCGAATATTAATGCAGGTATCTAAGAGTCAAGTACAGAGTATTCTAGAGACAAATGGGCAATATGAGAATGGCAGTGCGGAATTGAGAAAGGGTATAGGCTAGATGATGAAATGTTTTTTAAAATCAGGTTGTAGAAACATGTTTTTTAATTTTTAAATTTATTTGATTTCATTCAATCAAAAATTTCAATTTTATTTTCAATGAAAACCCTGCTAATACACACCCCGTCCGAGTACAGCGGTGTGTAGGGCTTTTAAATCTTAAAAAGCATATTAAAAAATTGTATCGAATTATGTTGAATAAGGGTTTTGAGAGAAGCTGAGTGGAGTTACTAGAAGAAATTTACAAGATTAACACGGACCAAATTACAATAGCAGTCAAAAAATGTAGAGAGTTTTCACTCGCTAAGTAAGTCAGACAAGAATTTCCGACTTTATCGTTGATATATTTTATGTGTATAGAGGGAGTAGTGCGAAAATAGTGGAAAATTATGTATCAAGACACCAGTGCTGCTGTTTGCTGAGATATAGTAGTGTTAGAGCCACGCACTATCAAAGATCAACAAGTGTTGAACGCATGGTGGGAAAGCAGTTTCGGGGATTAGGGCACTCCACAGCCAAGTTGTCTGACTTGCCACACTTCCTGCAAGCCCTTCGCAGAGGGCATCTGTTAGCAGAATGACCTGCTTTCTGGCAGTTAAAGCACAACTTTGGTTGGTCTGATTCAAGTATGATCGGATGGATTTTAAAACCCGGAAACACTGACGCTGGTGATTGGCGGTCAAACGTTACAATTAAAAAGTACCTTTCCCGCCTGTGTTGAGAGGCAGTGGCCCCGTACGACAGTAACTTCAACACTATCTAGCTAATATTCTATCTCTTTCTCGATAAAACCCTGTTTATGCTTTGGATTCTTGCTCTGAACAGGTCAAAGTGAGTCAAATGGCCGTTACGGAAACCTCACTAAGATATGTGGGCTACAACAGACTTTTAGCGGCTTTCCCGGTCCCCACACGAGAGTTCCACCGTTGCCACTACCAGTTAGGACAGCGTAAATATATTTAAGAGACGCAGTTTAGAGCCTTCCGCGAAACCGCTGGGTGTTGAGCCGTTTGGGCATCTTTTGCGGATATTAACCTTGAACGTATTGAGAAACCTCGACAATGTGTCGCCCTTTCTCTAATTGTGTTTCGAGTTTCTCTAACTGACGCTGTTCACTGTTGGAAACTGCACTCTTTACTCTGCGTGAAATCTCTACAATAAAGCCATTTTCACAATTCCTGACTTCGGCGAGTAAACACTTATTTCGTGTGGTGTTGGAACCCGTATCGCTTCTAGGAGGTAAGTTACAACGTCTTCTGCCGCAGCTCGTCAGCAAATCGAACTCAGCCAGCCGGAGAGGCCGAGAGGAGTCCGATTTCTCTAAGAGACGCGACAAAACTGTCTTCGAGCGTGCATTACGCACCGGTCGAGCATTCACAGCACACATTAAGTTAGTTATTTAGCTACATTTATCTTTATTTGTAACTTCTCTTTCAGCCTCCCTCTAGCAATGTTTCTCTAACTATGTTTGGCTCTGTAATGAGGTATAAAACAAGTGGCTTATTAGCTCTCTATCGATATTGAGCGAGTAGCCTGTTTGTAAAAACAGTTCAGGCCGCGATCCAGGCCACTGTTAAGTTGGTTATAATGGCCTCTTATCTACTATTAAGCTGATCTTTACTGCCGAAATGAATTATTAACACTAACAAATCGGCCACCGATTACGGAACGAAACAAAACAAATCAACGTATGATGAGCGTTCCAATAAGTAGGCTATTATCTCCTCAATAATGATGATCATCATAGTGTTTTTTATAACAAAACGTATTGGTCGTCTTTAACTCTCTGGCCGTATTCCCTCTTCCCTTTTCAATCATGTTTCGATCAGACGAAAGACTTTTTCGCATCGTACCGCGTTCTCGAGTAGCCCGAGTGTCCTGTTGCCAACGAAATGTTGCTCATTGTTGGGCCGCGATGGCTGACTCGGCTAGCCGGCGGCGACGCCACACAATCTTATACCGCACGCTTTTGGTGTGACGGCAAACGCAGTGATCTTGCTACCTGCCTTCCTCTATAGTCCATAGAAGAGTGACCAATTAGACAAAGGGGAAGAAGCTCCTGCTAACGTAGCCGAGCCTGTTTGTCTCACACGCTCCTGCCGGGGCGACATGGTGTCGCCTTTACTAGCCAGACAGAGAATGATAAATGTATTGTCGTAGTTGCTGTTGACACGCACATCCCGCATGGTTGACGGCGGTATTCGAAGCATCGCACGGACGCTCACTAGTTTATGTATATATATATATATATATAAGGCGAAACAAATATGCGTCATGTCATTTTTAAAAACGCGAATTTCTGCGACATTTGTTCGCAAAGCAAAACTTAAAAAAAGAAAACATTTAGCGCGGCCGAATTTATGGGTGGTCTTTGTAGGCCACTGTCTAACAAAGCATGCGATCCGGACAACAGATATATAGCGAAACCTTATAGAGGAAATCTTCCTTTTGTTCCGTTGGACAGATTTGCTCAGCGCATATTTATAGAGAACGGAGCACATTGTTCCTAATTGCGCATATGTTGGTGGAAATATTTAATTGTAATGCCTAAAAGAAAAAGAGCCGACACGTCCAATGTTGTGAGGGTTTTTTTTACCGCAAATAACTCTGTCTATAAGCTTTTTTCAAGAATTCTCGTGCGAAGACTATTACAGCAGGACGCTGTCAAATTAACAATATGACTTTTGCTTTGTGGGACTAACGTTTAATGCATCCCAAAGGATTTTGGAGAAATTTGAATTGCTGAGCCGTCCCAGCCATTTCTCAAACTCGGTTTTTAAAACTGTTTTTTATCCGCAATCATAAATATTTTAATATATGCCAGGCCCTCTAAATCACCAAGGGTGATATTAATGCAATTTAACTTGAAAGAGGTAGAACCATTCGCACTAGTGACTTGATTCAATAAAGAACATTAAGAATGAATTAACGTGTTACATATACTGGCATCACTTTAACAACGACCTGAAAGCCATTTAATAAATATGAAGACGAATAAGTGCAATATAAAATTATAGGGACCAGCAAATCAAAGACCTTATTATCATTCAATCACGGCGGTCTCTATCATTGCACTATATAAATATATATATAACGTTCGTTAGTTTTTGTATTTAATTCCTAACCTATTTTTCAAACGGGACTGCAGTATTTCCGGTGTCTATACTATCAGACAAAAAAAATAAGAATACTTACATATAGCTTAAAATCAGTTAAAGCGAATATATTATTTAAACAAACATAACACAAGAGTTTGTCTCGCACAGAAAATGTATTTTTAGAGGTCAATAGCTTAATTTTGTAGAGTCTAGAGGCAGTGAACAAGTGAAAGCGTGCCTGCTAGTTTTTATTGTACCATAATTAAAATTTCAAGTGTGGTAACATAGTGAGATGGGTCACATAGGAATAACGATTAGGCTCCGGGTCGCATCGTACCGCCATAAAACGTGTTTAGCGAGTTCGTTCTGGACCCTAAGAAGAAGGTTGCATATCCGTAAGGCTGCCACTGCTGTCTCAACTATATGATGACAGAACTTGGTTAGTTAGCAATTAAATGATACTCCTCAATTTTTGTACACATTCATTTCGGTTACGCTTTGCCCATCGAAGTGTCCGTCAATTGATTCATTGATTGATTGGCAATGCATTGTCCTCAGGTAAGATTAGTATTGCACACTTCAACATCGAGATCTCCATTCCGTAAACTTGTGTATTGTTAATTGCCGTTTGCTAGTTTGGTTCGAACATCGTCGTTTTGAACCTATATAAACACTTTGAGGTCGCCAGCATACATTTTGTAAGTAACTCTCAGAGGTTAGGTGCATTTTCTAAGTCGTTAGCAGATAATGGATACATCTATGGACTTATACACAATTCTAGTTAAGTGCATCATGTCGCCGCCAATGAGGATAACCTTTCACTTTAACCTTTACCGTTCTGTCTAATAGACAAGCCTTGCACCACTAAGTCCCAGCTAAGTAATTTTCTCCAAGAATAGTTTGTGATGCACCCTGGGCAAAGGCCCATTCCTGACATACTCCTAGATGTTAAGTTCCTGTAGATCGTTCTCTGGCAAACCTTTGTTATTTGGGTCGAGGTGACTCGGGGCAGGAACCTTGTAAGTGTGACGACTATCCTCTCCATGCTGAGGCACGGAGTTGCACATTGCGTCCCAAGACGGTAGTTTTCCGGCACGCTCCTCTCTCCTGGTTAGGAGGTGGTCCACAGTTATATGGATTGCGGCCTGCCGTCATAACAGACTTATAAAACAAGGTTGGCACGGCTCCATTCTCAAAAGAGCGAGTAAGAACCAGTGGGCGCAGACTTGCCACGACGTCCGCGGGTTGCCAATCCCCAGCGACTGCGCGTACGCCAATTGTAGCGAAATCTTTATTGAGCTCACCGACAATAGGCTTCGGGTCAATTAACGATTAGTCTGAGCTAGTGGCTAAGCTAAACAGCTAGAAGTTCCGCACAAATAATCGCAAACCACACATCATATATATATATATATATATATTAGCGTAGATGTACTATGAAACGCGTTCATTTTTTTGGCTTGACATCGGCGGTTGAGTCAAATTAGAGGTAATATGAATCTTCTCATCGAAACGGGAGGGTTATTCTAAGCTGTTTTCAGTGATTCCTTCAACTAGACTGAAAGAACTTGAAGGTCAAAGCATGAGGCCTTTTGTCTAGATCTGTAGAGCCCTGTGTAAACAAGGTGGTCGAGCTAAAATTATTTCAGGGGTGTGCGAGTTCTTGTGTACGTTGACAATATGGTGACTGTAACAGATAGGAAGAAATGCATTAGAAGTATTAGACTATACAGCATTGTAAAAATGAGTGGTTTAGAGAAGGAGCATCCCAGTAAGCTTGTGGTAATTAGAGCAGAGAGCAAAGCTGGTTGGTAGGTAGATTATTCCAATGCAAAACGAAGAACATATCTAAAATTCACTCATATCAGCAAAGCAGTTATTAGCGCTGACGCTAAGTAATAAATTAAGCAGCAGCGGTCGTCATATTACGATGCCTGTTGGTCTACATGGCACACTTGACAAAGTAACTGATCTCCGGCATGGGAGATTGAAGCAGCAAAATCACAGCCGTGCCGCTTCGGTACCGTTGTTTTGCAAAGGGGCGACAAGATTTCGGGACTCCATGCTTGACGATCTGTGCTACAAAATGAATACGATACAGTGCAATATGAAAGTGCTCATTTGAACTACGATAAGATAAACTGGTATATAGTTCTTGTGGTCAGAATATGGGTGAAGTCAGACACAGATTCGTTATTTATTGGTGACCTTCTATACAGTACCAGCGATGTCCTAAGCTGCCTTAATCAAGTACGTTTTGGGAACACATTTATATATCAGTTGCAGGGAGTACTCGTCTAAGATGTGGCGGAGCATGTAAACGTTCTCTAGCTGCAATACCTTTATGCGCAAATCACGGAATTTAACAATCGTGTGTACAGCTAGAACAATCACAACTTAAAGGACAATTACTCGAATGAAGAAGACTTAGTTTTTGCAATATTCACTAGCGGCCTTATTCCACTAACAGATTTCTCGAAAAAAAGACAAGAAATACAGCGGCAATCATTGATGAAGTACTAGACTTAAATTATCCAATATATTATACAATATCTGTAAATATAAGACCTTAATCAAGTATGGTGCTGAATCGTCACTCACATGGATAGCATGAGTAACGAGCTGTCTCGCTCGTATACATACTGCAACGAATGATCTCCACATTGGTTCATAACAGTGTCAACAAGCATGTTTTCACTGTTTATGACCAATACGTGTGGACCAAACTTCAACACAGTACTGTAGTTGCTCGAGGAAGCAGATTTTCATGAAAAAAGCATGACTATTACCTCCAACACTATTGACTCTTCCACCGTGATTCGCAAATAGACGATACACATAGAGAATGCATACAAATCTCTTCAGCAAAAAAATATATATATCCCCTCGAGGACGCGCGCCGCCATAGGCCTCGCACGAAAATCATGCACAAAGGTAAAGGTTCGTACTGCGCTTCTAGCGTACGTATAAAGGGTGGATGACTTGGCCGCGTCAAGCGCTGTAAGGATGACAAGCCAGCAATGGCAACTCTTGTCTCGTCTCTGGAGACAGATTCGAAGGATCTCATACTGATTGACGCATGACGATGAAATTATAATCATTGCGTACTCAAACAACTCGTTCTTCTCTATCAAATGTTCTCGTGCCTAGTGTCTTCCTACCACATCTAAACCGGACACTTCATTAACTGAAAAAAATAAAACTTGTTTTTTAAGGTTACATTAAATACTGAATTACTGCATAGCACAAGCGAAGAGTGAGATGCTATCGTTATTAGAAGGGCACTAATTATATTTCTGATCTCTGTCTATCGGCTTTTGACATACGTACGTCTGTCTCCATGCGTTATTAAACCCGTATGTAGCAGGCCCTACGTAAGACAAACACGACCCTGTCTACTGACTAACGCAAGATTGCAAAATTGCAAATACCTGCAATAAAACACAGTGCACTTTGTTTCACAGAATTTTATTTAACGAGAACTGCAATTCCAAGATCAACAACTCAGCTGAACTCGATATACATTATCACGCGTCAGTGCACGACAAAATGAATGTTAAGCTAATTTCATAGCTGGCGCACGTTTAGTCTCTGTCTAAATGACAACGACGACAAAAGCCGCCACAAGATAACGCTTGCAATGGACGCCTCGCCACACCAATAGCGCGTTGGCTGGCCCAGAAAGAGAGAGACCGGGCGAAACCGGTTGTGGTAGACTCGGCAAGGTGACCCCGTGTTTTCTCCTAGGCTGGCTGGCTGGGTGCGTTTGTACCTGGGTGGTCTGTATCTACGACTGTAGCTTCTTGAGGGCTGACGTAAGCAGCGTCATCTCAACGGCGAGGTCGTTGGCGAGCACCTGGAGCTGGTGCACCGAATCGAGCAGCTCGATTTGCTGCGTGTACGGGTTATAGCGGACGTCAAACGGTCGCGGTATCGACAGCGCGTATTCACGCATCTTCTGCTGGGCGTGCTGGAAGCTCTCGGCGACGAAATAGATCGGCTGGTACTCGGTAATCGGGTAGACTTGGACGCCGGTCGTCTTCGGATCGAACGGCCGAATGTCGGGCTTGTCGCTGAGCGAGTACTCGAGCTCGCCGAACGATGAAAGCAGGCCGGCGCCATAGGCCTTTATCTCGCCGTCCTGCCGGCACAGGCCGTACTCGACGGTAAACCAGTAGCACGTGGCCAGCTTCTCGATGTAGTCGTCGGGAGCGCCGAGCGACGCGAGGCCGATCTCTTGCGAGAAGCGTGCGAAATCCGGATCTGCGAACAGAGGCGCGTGGCCGAGCAACTCGTGGCACACGTCCGGCTCGGGCGTGTAGAACGGCGTCGTGTGGTGGCGGATGTACTGCGTTGAGTGGAAGACGCGGAACGCCAGGCCGGCGAGAAAGTCGCGCGACGACAGAAGCCCGGCGACGGGCCGCAACGTGAACCCGGTCGCCTGCTTTAGGAATCGCGACACGTCCTCGAGCTGCGGGATGTTGTCCTCGCGATAGCCGCACTGCTCGACCATCAGCGGCATAATGTGGTTGTGCTCGCGGCACGCATGTGTCGGGTACTTCTTCATGAGCTCGCGGAACACGATGCCCCAGGTCTTGATCTCGTTTTCGTTGTACTCGACCCGAGGTATCGGCTGGCCGTGCTTGTAATTGTACGCAATATCGGCCAGCTCCATTCGCCTCGCGCGGTAAACCTGATCGGTGAAGCCTGGATGGTCGGAGTCAAGCTCGCTGCCGTACGAGAGTATCTGGTTAGCAAACAGGTCAAGTTCTTCGATACGGCGTGGGAACCACGGTATCTCCTCGGAGATCTCGCGAGAGATCTTCTCTCGCGTGCACAGGGTGACGTGTTCGGCCCGCTCCTTGATCGTATCGATGCACTTTTGAACATCACCGCCGTTCGTTGTGTCGAAGTTAACAATGAACTCATACGCGTTCTTGGCTTTTTGCGAGCTCCGCGATTCAATGTGCTGCAGGTTGACATTATTGTCCGAGAACACCTGCAGGGTTTTGGCCAATGCGCCAACACCTTCTTTGATAGTGAACACGACCGTGTTTCCGGCGCTCGAGGTGCGCCGCTCCTTAATGTATCCCTTGTTCACTCGCTCCGGCGCGTCCTCGGGCGCAAAGTGGGCATCATTTTTGCCGTTTTTGACCTGAGTACTTTTCAGCTCCGGAGGCATGCTGTACCTAGGTGGTAATTAACAAACGCACTCACAATCTTGCTCTTTGGTACCACCGCAAATCTGGCCACTGAAGCTCAAGCTTGGGCAAGTCTGGGCAGTAAGAGCGACAACGACGACGATAAGGACAACCAGTGGAGCCACAATAATACTAACAAGAGCTGTGTCAAGATAGGTCTAGCCTCCTTTAAAGTGTCTGAGCTTCAACACGAATCGTCTACGGACAGCTGTGTTGGGCCGTACAAGAAGCAGCACTTCACTCGCTTGGCGCTTTTTATTTAATACGGGGATCGTCAATCGCCCTCTTCTTGACGAGCAGCAGCAACCACGCAAAGCTATAACAGCCTCTGCACTCAACGCGTTTCTAACGCTGCTGCCTACGCCGCCGATATTATCACTGCTTGATGACTGTACGTTCTACGTCTACCGGTAGGTTTGGTCAGTCTCGTCTTCTACTCTAGACACCCCACGTCTAGCTATTGAGGCCGCCAGTACTGCCACAGAGACAGACTTCCACCGTGACTGTTGCCTTCCTTGAGGGCCGGCGCTGTTGTACCGGCTGTCGCCCTTCTCGCCGGTGAAGCGATGACGGGTGGCATTTCTGTCGAGCCGTAACGATTGAGAGATAGTAGTTTCCATATAATTTAAGAAGCAGAGAAGAGATCGTGGGCCAACGCACGAGCCCTGGGGTATACCGAGCGAAACCAGGCAGCAGTTGCAACCGGACGACCCCACTCACATCCACTAACTGGTGACGCCTCAGTACGTACGCTGATAGCAGTAACGCGCCATTACCCAGTTAGTAATGGCGCACTCGTTAAAGCCCAGATGCCTGCTTTTAAGTAGAAGTATAACTGGACGAACATTGTCAAAGGCGCGTCGGATATTTGCACTAATGCTACACAAAACAGTCTCTTGTGTTGAGCTAGAAACGTGTGCGTTCCACTAGCTGCATGCAATGGCTTGCACTCCGATTTTTGTAAAATCTAAATTGTTTGCTCTAAAGTCTGACCTTGTTACTTTTGAGATGCCCTGCCATTTGGCTAACAAGCATTTTTAAAATGGTTTTGTTTAAAACAGGCACAACACCACTCTGGCGATCGGATATTGCTTGGATATTATTATCGGATATTATATATATATATATATATATATATATATATATATATATATATATCAATATTGCTTGCGGCTGTTCCACAAAGACCGCCATGTATAACCTGGTAAAAAACATTGCGCGCACAAGTCGGGAAGCTGGCGCGAGCGCACGTCTTGCTGAAAGTCGCAAATTGTCGAAATACAGGGAGCTTTCGCCGCAGTACATAATTCAGCCGATCGCCGTGGAAACGCTAGGGCCTATGGGTGAGGCGACCATCAAGTTCCTCAAGGAGCTTGGAAAGAGGGTAACTGCTGTGACAAAGGATGCGCGAGCCGGGGAGTACCTAGTGCAGCGTATCTCCATAGAAGTTCAACGTGGTAACGCAGTGGCGGTAGTGGGGTCGCTTCCATCGCCGGGGGAAGGACTGCCAGAAATGCCGTAGCAGTACCAACTATTATTTGACTATTAACATATGAAACATTAAATAAACTTATCGTACTTGACAAGTAAAAAAACCTGGTAAAATTGCAGCAACGTTTCATTACTGAGATGTAGCAAAACAACAACAATGAGCCCTGCTAGTCTCTTGGTTTTTCATTTATTGTCACGCCTATGGAACCCCCTATGACCTTATGGTGTATTTCTCTAGGTGCATGGACGAATCTAACGGTCGTGCCGCCTTCGTGGATATCGGCGCTAGCCAGGTAACACACCCCAGCTCGCTTCCCATCGGTGAGAGTAGCCACCAAAAACAGCGCTCTAACCATTTGTTAACTAGCTGCCTTAGTGTCCTAATGAGTGAGCCCAAACGCTAACAATACAAAATCATGTAAGCGCATATAAGCGCTACGAGCATTACTGGTAGCTCTTTAAGGTCGACCAGAGTGACTGCAGTTTAGTTACAGCGCGACTAATTACGAGAATAAGAGAATAAGAGAGAATAAGAGTGTCGGCAGATATCTACTAAGCTGCGTTTGCTGCAACGCCATAACGTCAGCGCAGGCTTATGAACAAGTACTAACTACAATCACCGCTCTAACAAGTGCCGGAATACCCTCTACACTCGAATTAAAAAGCTCGTCATTCGTTGGTGAAGCAAAACCAACAAGGTTACCATTATGGCTGATTACTATAAAACGACAATCGTATAATATGGCACTTTTGTGTATGGCAACACTGTTATCTCGATACGTCACTGTTCAAAAACAGGTAGCACGTTAAAGTTAAGAAATTGACGGATTCTGTAATACGTTGGAAGTTCATGCATGTAGAAAAGCCACAGGTAATCAATATATGTGACTTTTTTCTGCCTGGTTTTAATTGTCCGTAGAAGTGCCCCCTTTGGGTGACGCCGCGCGGCATTGCCCTCGTGAGATCCTGTTTTTTGGCCTCTATAGTGTACCATAAATTTCGAGGTTTCGATCTAATAAACGACATAAACTCTTGGATCTGGCGCTGCCGCAATCAGTCGAGCATATCCGCATACGCTGTCAATCGAGCATATCCACAACCCTGCCACTAATGTGGAACTCAAATGTGAGCAACTTAGAACGGCGCAACCCAGCCTTGGCAAAGGCGAACATGTGCCAAATATGTGTGCTTTTAAAGTGCCCCATTGCGCTCCGTCCCATTAGATTATAACAAAAAAAAAATAAAATTTGAAGTATTTTGCGACAGCAGTGTCTAACGTCTAAATCGGGATTTACGAGCGTTTCATTTCAAATGCATGATTCGTTTTGTAACTGAGTGGCGTTTATATATATATATATATATATATATATATATATACGTCGGTATAGTCACGTTAAGTAGCGATCAGCTAAATTAAGTCAATTTGTAATTTTAAACTTATCGTATTTTTTTGTTGGTCGAAACCAGACGGCGTGTTGCACAGTTGCAAAGCGTTACGTTAATGCTACAAGATTAGCCCTTTGCGGCACAATGACAAACGAATGGGTCAAAATTACACTGAAATGCCAATTCTCTATTATTTTATTTTGGCTAGTAATTGAAAAATGTGCTTTGCAGTTACGGCCTATGAGAAATGCTATATAGTGTAGTACTAGTAGTTTCGATTTTGCTCCCGAAGCCTGATACTATTTACTGGTCTGTTCTTAGACGTGCGACCCCTATTACATTTTGCACTTTGGATGCGTAGAACGGCACGTCATTTGCTATTCTTCCTGCAAGCCTATTGCAGCGCGCATCTGTTAGCAGAATAGTCTGCTCACTGGCAGTTAAAGCAAACTGTCTGATTCAAGCATTACCGGATGGATCTTAAAACTTAGAAACACTGACGCTGATGATTAGCGGTTAAGGGAGTTAAGGGGTACTTACCCGCCTATGTTGAGAGGTAATGGCGCCGTGCGACGGTAACACCAGCTAGCAAATTGTTTGATCCCATCCTCGGTAAAAACCGCGTTTATGCTTTGGATTCTTGCTCTGAACTCGTCAAGGTGGGTCAAATAGCCAATACAAAAACCTCACCAAGATTTGTGAGGTACAACAGACTTTTGGTGGCTTTCACGCTGCTGACCCACACGAAAGATCCACTGTTGCCACTTGATATTTTGCTATCGGACAAAACAGCGCAAATCATTTTGTGAGACGCATCTTAGAGCCTTTTGCGAAGTCGCTGGGGATTAAGCTGTTCGGAGACATCTTGCGGATAATAACCTTGAAGGTATCGATGACGTGTCGCTCTTTCTCTAATTGTGCTACGAATTGGCCTCTAATTGGCGCTGTTCACAAGAAATTACACTCGTTACTCTGCGTGAGATCACCACACAATGGCCACTTTCACAGTTCCCGGTGAGTGAACACTTCCTGCGTGCGGTGACGAACGCCGCATCCCTTCTGGGGGCAACGTCTAGCGGCTAGTAACATGGTGACACCCAAAGGCAATTCACAACTACTTTCCGGCGAGTCCATTATTGCGCTAGAGCTTAAGCCGTCTACATTGCCGCCATATGACATGGTGTTGCCGACCATAGGCTAGTTGCAATGCAGGCTTGATGTGTCTAGGCTATCCGGGGGATTCCTCCGATTAACCTCAACCGACATCGCAACACCCCCTACGATGGCAAGCACCAAAAAGGGCGTGCAGATTTGGGTGTTAAACCCAGTACTGTCGAATGATAGTCGATGACACTGTCATTATGCCACGACGACCTAATAATCCCTGAGCTACAAAGTCCTCTGCCGCAACTCTTCAGCAAATCGAACTCAGTCAGCCGAAGCGCCCGAGAGGAATTCGATTTCTCAGAGACGCGACAAACCTGTCTCCAAGCCTGCATTACGCACCAGACGAACTTTCATTATACACATTCGTTGATGCAATTGTTAGTACAAAATTCGAATTCAAACCTCACAAAACAGTTCGTTTGATTGGAGTCCAAAAAAAAACACGACCGCACTCTGCCGCGTCGAACGGGCAAGGAAAGCAGATTTAGACAGCCAGAAAAGGGATTTTTCTGAAGTTTGCCATATAGAACTTTTCACGTTATTTGTTCCGTTAATTGTTCCAAGTAGGTATTTTTTCGGTATTGTTCGGAAATGCCGTACCTTTATACACGTCTTAATTACCATTAAGTTATTGCCACAGTGTAAATTGTCCTAATACAGAACCCAGGTGTGCCACCGAAGTGTGTCATCTTTTTCTATTGCATTAATTATTTGTTTTTATTTGTATCCTCTCTTTCAGTCCTCCTCTAACTTTGTTCCTGAAAATATGTTTGGCACTATAATGAGGCATTGAGCAAGTGGCTTACTACATCTCTATCAATTTCTAGCTTCGATTTCTAGCCTATTTGTAAAGCTGTCGTCGCCTTGCAATCAGTGGCCGCGATCAAGGCCACTGTTAAGTTTGTTTTAATTGCCTCAAATGTCAGACCAAGTTTACACTTACTAGACCGAAATAAATTGTTAACACCAATAAATCTGCCACTTAATACGCGACGACACAAAACAAACCAACGTGTGATGAGAGCGCTGACGTTTTAATAAGTAGGCTATTATCTCCTCAAAAATGATGATTATTTCTATTGCAAAACGTATTACTTGTATTCATCGTTCTGGCCGTATCCCTTCTTCCCTTTTCAATCGTGGGTATATTAGACCAAAGACTTTTTTTGGCATCGTAGCGCGTTCTCGAGTAGCCCGAGTGTCCTGTTGCAAACGAAATGTTGCTCATTGTTGGGCCGTGATGGCTGTCTCGGCTAGCCGGCGGCGACACCACACAATCTAATACCGCACGCTTTTAGTGTGACGGCAAACGCAGTAATCTTGCCACCTGTCTTCCTCTATAGTCCATAGAAGAGTGACCAATTAGACAAAGGGGGAAGAAGCTACCGCTAACGTAGCCGAGCCTGTTTGTCTCACACGCTCCTGCCGGGGCGACATGGTGTCGCCTTTACTAGCCAGACAGAGAATGATAAATGTATTGTCGTAGTTGCTGTTGACACGCATTATCCTGCATGGTCGACAACGGTATCCGAAGCACTATATATATATATATATAGGAAAAATTAGAATGGCGAAATAAATAGACGTCATATCAGTTAAAAAAACGCGAATTTCTGCGACACTTGTTTGATATCAGGTCAAACCTCTTAAGGAGGAGTCGATGCACCCCTGATCCGAGAGTTGTGCCTCGCACTAAGTATATCCATGGCCTGTTTGCAGACATGTTGCCAAATCGACCCAGTAAAATCCTACTAATCTTGGTAAGTATTTGTCATTAGCGTAGTGCTTATCTTCAACCCAGGTCCTATCAGTACTTATAGTACGTCTTAACACCCTGTATTAATATATAAAGAAGACATACTACAGGTCTTACTTGTAGGAAAAACCAGCACGAGCTCCTATCCAGCTTTCAACACATTTTTGGGGCAGTGAATACGACCCCAGTTAAGGAGTCAGAATGTTATTGGGTGGTTTGTCAACAACCCAAACTCAATCAAAACCTTAAAAAGAAAAAAACTATTTAGTTCGCTGACTTTTTGGGTGAGTTGGCCACTGACTAATAAAGCATGCGGTCCGGACAACAGATATATAGCGAAATCTAGAAAATCTTCTTTTTGTATAAGAAGATTTTTTAGATAAATCTTCTTTTTGCCTAAGAAAATCATCTTTTTGTCTAAGAAAATCTTATTTTTGTCTCGCCGGACAGATTAGCCCAGCGCATATCTATAGAGAACGGAAACAAAGCCTTGTTTTTAGTTGCGTATACGTTAGAGGAAATATTTAATTGCAATGCCTAAAATAAGTAGACCCGACGCGTCCAACTGTGAGGGGGTTTCACTACAAATAACTGCGTCTATAAGCTTTTCACAAGTATCCTCGTGCGGCGATTTTTGCAACAAGGTTAATAGCAAGAACGTTAAAAGCATGCCAATAGGCTTTATAGAAATGGAATTGCTAAGCCGTCTTAGCCAATTTTCATACTCGGTTTTTAAAGCTAGTTTTCACCCAGAATTGTGAATCTTTTAATAGATGCCAGAATTAGAAGCATATAACAGCATGACATTCACCAGGAGAATCTTAGAGAAGAACTTAATGCCGCTCGACGACGAAGTTGTCTACAAAAAGGGGACGGTATCATCCTGTTTTTGATTCTGGTTGTTATTCCTATACCAACGGCCCTATATTTGGGGCCATTGGTATAGGAAATTTGTATACTATATAAAATCACAGCACGTTCCGTACTGAGTGCTGGGCAGTTATCCCACAGAATTAAGCCTCAAATTCATTAAGGGTGAAGTAGATGCAATTCAACTTAGAAGAAGTAGAGGACTCCGGACTAGTGAGTTGTTAAGAATTCATGCACTTGTTGCATAGTTCAGTATAACCTTAACTATCCTTATTATAGGGACCAGCGAATCAAAAACCTTATTACTTGTCGATCACGACGGCCCCTATCATTACACTATTTTGCGTATATATATAGGGGCCAGCAAATCAAAAACCTTATTACTTGTCGATCACGACGGCCCCTATCATTACACTATTTTGCCTATATATATATATATCACGCTAGTTAGTTTTTGTATTCAATTCAATTTTTTTTCAAACGAAACTGCAGTCTTTTCTGTGTCTATGCTATTGAGCGAAAGAAATTAACTTATAACTTAAGCAAATATATAAATAAACAAACACAAAAGCTTGTCTCGCACAAAAAGAGTATTGTGAAGGCCAATAACATAATTTCGTAGAGTCTAGAGGCAGTCGACAAGTAAAATGGTGCCTGCTAGTTTTCATTGTGCTGTAATTGAAACTTCAAGTGTGGTAAGACAGTGAGATGATTTGCTTGCGATGGGTGCAAATGAAGAGAAAATAGTTAAAGGCACTGTTTATCGCGACACTTCAGTTGCAAATAGAGCGACGTAAAGCAAACAAGGGGTATACCGGAGTAGGGTCGTAAGTAGTAGTAGTAGTAATAATAATTATAATATATATATACACAGGGTGTGACAGAAAAATCTAAGAGCGATATACAGAATTGTAGAGCTCGTTAAAGTAAATGTTTTTTCCAATGGAACATAACTTCTCACCAAAACAAGACTTCTCAGAGACCATGTTCCATTGTTCTTTGAGAAGTCTTGTTTTGGAGTGAGAGTGAAATTACTACAATTTGTAACACTGGTGTTTTTGCCCGACATAGGAGCACAAAATGTGCTGTTGCGAGGCAACCGGTCCTCCTAGACAGAAATTAAGCACACCTTCGTCTTCGTGATAAAATTCTGCTCCATCCGAAGATATGCAAGGCCGGTCAGCAGACGCGACACGGTCGCTTAGAAGAGAATTCGCCAAAAATTAAGTTATTTTTTAACGTTCACGCCAAATACTTTAAAATCATAACCCTACAACCACTCACAGCGCTAAAAACGTACATATTCAGCAAATGCGCATTTCATGACAATCATTTTGGTTCCAAATCTATGTCAAGGCGAGCTGTGGTTGCAGCGATTTTTCGGAGGGCATGTCCAGGTTAAGTGCATGTAAAATGACTGTGTGGTTACGTTCACTACCGCCGACGTGTCGCGCGACAGCCGCAGCGCGTCAATCTCGACATGTTCGCCAAAAAATCGTCATCACTCCACAACCACAGCTCGCATTGCCATTAGTTTGGTACCAAAATGATCGTCATGAAATGCGCATTGGCTGACTATGTCTGTTTTGAGCGCTGTGAGTGGTTGTATGGTTTTGATTCTGAAGTATTTGGCGTGAACTCTAATAAAGAACTACATTTTTGGCGAATTCTCTTCTAAGCGACCATGGGGTGTCTTCTGACCGGCCTTGCCTATTCTTTAGATGGAGCAGAATGTTATCACGAACACGAAGGTGTGCTTAGTTTCTGTCTAGGGGGACAGAAAAAAGAAGCCGACATTGGAGCACAAAATGTGCTGTTGTCTCGCAACAGCACATTTTGTGCTCCCATGTCGGGCAAAAACACCAGTGTTACAAATTGTAGTAATTTCACTCTCACTCCAAAACAAGACTTCTTAGAAACCATGTTCCATTGGAAAAACATTTGCTTTAACGAGCTCTACAATTCTGTATATCGCTCTTCAAATGTTTCTGTCACACCCTGTATATATATTTATATATATAATTTATTTTCCATATAATACATTCGGTATATGTTACACACATCATTTAGCTACGCCGATGCGCATTGTGACTGTCAAGTGTCCGTTTCGATGAGGCCAGGGCGAGACCACTTCAGGAGTGTGCCCCGAACGGAAGCAGCGCTTATACGTTGTATGTCAAGATCCAGGCGTTGTTTAAAAAAGGACGATGACCTGTTATCACCGGATGACAGTTTTAACAAGGTCCCGACTTTGCGGATCAGCTGTTTGGTCCGAACGCCAGGGGCACCTAGGGTTTCAAATGCGAGAGGGCAAAATTCGTGGGGATAGCCGATTGATGAGTATTTTCTCAACTTGTTAGTCTCCGCAAAGTGGCCTGCATAACCAGCTTCGGATGCGCCGCCACCGACCATAGAAGGAGCCAAGGAGTCGGTAACGGTTGCATCCCAAACTAGCATTTTGCCTTGCTCGAATGGTGTGAGTGTCATACCATCTGAACGTTTGCCGTCCTCCGCGCAGAGGCCTGGGGGTTCAAGAATGCACGGACGACCGCGCGACCTAAGGGCTCTGCTAAAGGTCTCATTAATAGCGGCATGTCTCGAGCGTCGTCCTGCACTAATAATGCACGATAGTCCGTCATGTCCTAGTTTATCGACGGGTTGACCACATTGGCACCGACGAGGGCCCACTATGTCTGCCCCTAGTCGTAAGCCTACTGCTATGCGAATCGACTCGTCATCAAGAAGGGTACCTATGGGGGCACTGGGAAGCGCGTGTAACCAGGTCCCTGAATCCTTGGCGAATACGGCGTTTAAGCGAGCTCTGGCTGTGTCGTCGGCAGCCTCGTTAAGGAGACGTCGTTGTACCTCCTCGTGCAAAGGGGAACTCCAGTCACGCTGGGACAGTACGTTTTCAGGCCTACTCCCACAGCGCGCTTCAAGGTTATCTTGAAGATGGGCTAAGCGGTTTCTAAACTGGTCGACTCCCGCTGAATCTAAAAGAGGGGTTGCCCTGTTTTCCGCGCTTAGCATCGACGAGACTATTGCAGGCCCGGCCAGGGTCAGTAAATATGGTACCCCAAGACTCCCTTTTGAAACGGGTAGCAATGCTTGTTGTCGCGCGCTAGGCGGTAGAGATGGACTCGAGGGTAGACAGTGTCAAGTCGTTGAGCCTCTGCAACTTGTCGGTTCGATTAGATAAATCGGTAATCCACCTCAAAGGAGGTGGATTAGTCTTGAGGACGAAAAGAAGGACCTGAGTAAGAAAAGTCCCCGATGAGCTCCCAGAAGAGGAAGACGAGCGGCGGCGTTTTCTAGATTCAATCTCCAACGCTCGATTGCTGCTGGGAGCCCCTCGGGGCAAATTGGCACACCCAGTAGCTCCAGATCGTCCTTGACGGTTAGCTTGCAGCCAGGCAGGAGGTTTCGGAGTGACTGTATTTCGGGGGCCTCAGGGGGTAGGGCCAAAGAGGCATATCTCGCATTTAGCCGGATTTAACTCCAGCCCGGATGTAACACTGAAATCCAGGACCCGTTAAATATCTTCGGCTACTGTGCAAACGTTTTCTCCTAATAAACCATCGTCAAGGTACCGGAAGTTCAGCGGGCTTCTGAAGGAATCCACCAGATCCTTGATACCCAGGCAAAACAAGGGTGGTGCTAAGGGGTCCCCCTGCTGCAGTCCAGTGGCGGACGAAATCACATGATGAGGCAGAACAAGATGGTAAGGGTGCCGATATGCCAGTTCGACGTAGTTTAATAGATGAGGGGCGTGGGATGCGACGGCCTCTATCAAGTGATCGCGTAGTATACAGTTAAAAGCGTTTTTAAAATCGAGCGTTACAAAGACCTCTGGAGGTTCGCCTGAGTCGAGAAAGGCATGGGCTGCGTGAATGGCTACTTCGGTTCCGGCCGGCGTCGCGAATCCCAATTGGTGTGCACCGGTTGCGTGAGAAATAGCGTCTTTGTTGTGGTTGCATCCGACATTCGCGGCGAGCCTGCGTAGCGCAGACGAACACGCAATAGGACGTACCGAACCGTCCTTTTACTGAAGGGCAAATAGCCTTGCGCCAAATATCAAGGGCCGGAGGCAAGGAGGAGGGGTGCCCTAAAGAAGAATATCTACAACCTTTGCCAACGCGGAGAGTAGGCTGGCGGCGACGCCTTTGAGCGACGGGGAAAGAAGGTCCATTAACAACCGAGGTCTCATAAAGTCTAACCCTGCGGCAGAGCTTTTGGAGAAGATCTTGATCGCCGCCTGAATATCTTCCTTTGATGTGACGAAGGGCAGAGGAGATCTGGTCATTGTCGGCCATTCTAGGTCCTCGAGAGCTAACGGGTGTTGCTCTCGCAAGGTCTCTATACGGTCGATGCCTGGCGTTAAAGTATCTGTGGATACAATAAGTCTGGCGGCACCAGAAACATCACCTTCGGAGAGTTTAATAATGGACTGGCGCACGGTGTCATTTTTAAATGGTTTAGAAGTAGAGGTGCGAGGATGCAAAGTGGGAATCACGTCTGACAGGCGCATATTCTGAGAGAAGTCGCTGAGATTGTTGATGATGACTGAGAGAGATAACGCATCGTTGCGTGCGCGGGGGAGGCGAAGCACTACGGGGGCAAAAGAAAAAACACCGTACGATGCTTCAACGTCGTTATCAGATGAGACTGCTGAGAGTACACGGGTAAGGGCCTCGGCCACTTGCCTCCTAACTGATTTTGGTACAATTCGGATTAGTCTAATTCGCCCCATAACTGCTTGAATGTCTTCTAATATTTGCGCCGGTTGCAAACGAGAGGGCACAGAGGTGGTCGTTGTGGAGAAGGAAGCCTCAGTGGTGGGATGCTTGGCTGATATATGCCTTGTTAGGCCACGCCGCGTGTATCGCCCGTCGCATACTGGACATTTGATAGTAGCTGGAGTGGGGTGTGATGCTGCTCCGTCTTGAGCTGTGCGATCGTGGTCATTCATGTTTGTACGATTTGTCGTAGATTTTTCACTAGCGGTAGCAGCTGTAACAGCGGCTCCAAAAGCTCTAATAAAGCCTCGAATTTAGCCGATAAGTCTGGGCTTAAGCCTGAAAGAATCTGAGACAATCCAAGGGAGGCGCCTTCAGGGCCGAGCACAGCCTGGGTCGCTTTACGTGTGCGCTTGATGGGTGTTTTGATACGGCGATGCCTTACAACGGGCGTCCTCCGGCGAGACCGTCCTGTCAAACGTCCGCCTTTCCTCGTGGGGATTAATATAGGAGCCGGAAGTAGCAGCTGCGGGGTAGGGTCTTCGCGGACAACGCTAGCGTAAGAAGGTTGTTTTAAAGCCTAAGCTGTATTATCTACAGACATGGCTGATACTAGGGACATGTCAGTAATCTCGGCTGCCGGATGTAGCACCTTCACCTGTTGTAGTGTCCGGGCTTTGAGTATAATTCGGTTTCTTTCTCGAAGGTAAGCCAAGCGAGGACATGCAGATGAACCCGCCGCGTGAGCACCATGACAGTTCACACATCTTGCTGAATTGGGGCAGCTTGCTGCTAAATGTCCGGAAGTGCCGCACCGTTTGCATACCTGGACCATGGTACACCTGTCAACAAAGTGTCCCGGCCTCAGACACTTGTGACATAACTTGGGTTGGTCGGGCTCGAGAACTACTTGGGATGGCGGAGGTTGGCGCGTAAAGGAAAAAATCACCTTACCAAGCATAACTCTCGCTCCGTTTCGCATGTGGGTCAATCGTTTTTTCGTGATTGACTCCAAGCGATGATAACTCGCGTAGTATCTCCTCTTCGGTTATTGATACTGAAATTTCGTGCATTCTGGCTTTAAAGACCGATAGGGATGGGCTGTGTGTGACCACCGGTGAGCTCCCTAGGGCTGAAATCGAAAACACCCGAGATGCGTCTTCAATTCGCGAAAGCCACACGATAATGTATTTTCTGTCACCTGATATTCTGCATTCGGGAGCCACGTCGCGTATATGTTTGTACGTCGACAATAGCGAGCCTTCAGGAAACTCTGCTGAGGCTTCGCCTTCGGATGCTTCTCTTCGGATAATCACCTTAAACGTCCCTAGTTTCGCAGACGATATACTCTCCTTTAGTTTAGCTAGGCTCTTTTGCTCGCGGGACGCAGTCCGTTTTTCCCTGCGGGTCACCACACGAGTAAACCCATCGTCATTTGTCTCAACAGCCTTGTCATCTTCAGCACTCGCAGAGTCTGAAGACAATTTCTCGCGTTTTGAGCCTATGACGCGCTCTTCTGCCGTGGCGCTCCCACTAAATTGACCAGGCGCGTGGGTGCTCGGTAAGGATAGGCTCGGTTTACCGGAAACATACATGGCCGACGAATCGTGGGTATTTGCTGCCACCCATTTCGGGGCGTCGGTCTGATCAGCACCCGTGCTGGCGTCGACTGGGCCTTGCCGTAACCTTGATATATCCAGGGTGGGCGGCGGCCCCTGCTGGGCGGCATCGTGGCCTTTGCAAGTAATCGATACGTACTAATTTGATATTTTCAACTGAGTAAAACGCAAAATATGATCAGTACAATTAAAACGGTTTAAAAATTATTTAAAAACCGGCGACACACGCGTGATTTGAACCCGGAAACTGTGTGTGCGAGACAGCGCTCGTTCCGTCTCGTCCACAGAGCCACTTGGCTAAACACCGGTCTCACGCGATAGGAGATCGCAGAGCAACGCCAAACGTAAACAAACGCCCGTTGTAATGGCGTTGTAAATAAAACACGATTGCCTGTCAGGCTGAGTGTAGTTGAAATTCCTGCAGCACTACTTGGTACACTTTGGAGTGGGCTTCACACCTCTCTTGACACCTCTTAGTCTGTTCGATCACTGTTGTAGTTTTCCTTACGATTGTCACTTCTAAACAGGGTAAACGAATCCAATGAGCTGGAGCAAATGTTGAATACGTCTACTCTTTGCCAATTCGAACGCAAGAAAAAAATAATCATAATTAGAGTCCCACTTCAGTCCCTAGACTAACGGGTGGGCACTGCGCATTATTATTATTATTATTATTATTATTATTATTATTATTATTATTAGTGTTGTGATACATGTACATAATGATAATAATCATAATAAGAAAAAGAAGAAGAACATTTTTTAGTAGAAGATACGAGCTGGTGGTTTCTAGTATTTGACACTTCAACATCGAAATCTCCATTTCGTTAACTCATGACAAACTCAATATACCGTTAATTGCCTTTCTAAGTTCAGTTCGATCATCGTCGTTATGGACTTATATACGCACTTTGAGATTGTCAGCATACATTTTGAAAGTAACTTTCAAAGGGTTAGGTGCACTTCCTAAGTCATTAGCAGATATTACGTACATCTATGGAGATATGCAGGACCCTAGTTAGGTGCACTGGTCGCCACCAATGAAGATAATCGCTCACTTTAACCTTTAACGTTCTGTCTAATAGATAAGCCTTGCATAACTAAATTCTCTAAGGATAGTTCGTAATGCAGCCTGAGCAAAGCCCCCACTCCTGACATACTCCTAGAAGTTAGGTTCCTGTGGAGCGTTCTTTGGCAAACCTTTGTTATTTGGGTCGAGGTGGCTGGGGGCAGGGACCTTGTAAATCAAGTGACGACTATCTTCTCTATGCCCAAGCACGGAGTTGCATATTGCGTTGCAGGACGGTAATTTTCCGGTACGCTTCTCTCTCGTGGAGAGGAGGTGGTTCTCAATTATATAAATTGTGGACTTGCGACACAACAGACTTAGAAACAAGGTTGGCACAGCTCCATCCTCGAAAGGCGAGTAAAAACCAGTAGGAGCAAAGTTGCCAAGACGTCCGCGAGTTGCCGAGAGCCAGCTCGTGATCTCACCAACTGTAGCGAAATATTTATTGAGTTAACCGACAATTAGCTTAGCGTCGATTAACGATTGGTCTGAGTTAGTGGCCAAGCTAAACAGCTGTAAGTTCCGCACAAATAATCACACATAAAATAAATTAGCGTAACTTTGCTATGAAACGCTTTTATTAGACTGGCTTGACATCGGCAGCTGAGTCAAATTAAAGGTGTTATGAATCCTCCAATCTAAACGGGAGGCCTCTTTTGGGTGGTCCTTCTGTATTTAGTAATTCCTTAAACTTGACCGCGGAGGAAAGCGTTAGGTCCTGGATCTGTGGGGTCCTGTGTGAAACAAGGTGGTCAAGTTCAAGGCGGTTGAGCTTAGAATACTCCAAGGGTGTGCAAGCTCTTGCGTACATTGACAGTGTAGTGACTTAGTAGTGAACCGCATTAGAAGTACTAGATTAAATACTTCTGTAAAAAAACGAGTGGTCTAAAGAAGGAGCGTCCCAATAGGCTTGAATTAATCGGAGCAGAGAGCAAAGCTGATCCGCAACAACGCAACCATTAGACAATTAATAGCCACAGCGTTATACGCCCTTGATATAAAAGGGTGATATGTGTACATACACTTATCAAGCAAATAAACCAATCAAACAATCACTCACTAGCGCTGATGTTACGTTATATAGGTAAATCAGCCGGGGCCATCATATTACAATGTCTGTTGGTCTATCTGGCGGACTACTCAGTGCAAGTATAAAATAACGCAGTCAACGCTTGCCGGCAGTAGAATCTACCGCGCGAACAAAAGAGTACCTCGATACCTAGAATCAAATTTCTTAAGGAGGTTGTTTTTAATTCTAGACTATCCTCCGTTCCCTACGGGCTTGGCACTTAACCTGAGGTATATCTTCAATGCACCGAGGGCCGGACATGTTAAGATATCTAGGGTTTCTCCAACAGTCCTTGTGGCAGCATGGCCGCTGACTCTCAGTGGTATGGTTTATCATCTATTCTCAATGAGCATCGCTTAAAGAAAATTCGACCAACAACGGGGATCGAACCGGCGACATCCCGGTAGATGACAACCATGACTAGCGCACTAGTCCCCTAGACCACGCCGGCACACCTCGATATCTACACAGTGGCAATTACAACGCTTATTTCGTGAGACAATTCCGTATGAGAGACTAACTAAAGCTCAAACAAGAAAAGCAAAGTAACTGATCTCCGACATCGGCAGATTGAAGCGACAAAACCACAGTCGTGCCGCTGCAGTACCGTTGTTTTGCAAAAGGATGACGTGCGAACGTCTGTGTCATTAAACCCTTACGTAGTAGGCTCTACGTGAGACAAAAGAAGGCACACGACCGTATCTACTGGCTAACGCAGGAAAAATTGCAAGCACCTACAAAAACACAGTGCACTTCGTTTCACAGTATTTTATTAAACGAGAACTGCGATTCCAAGACCGAGGACTCAGCTGAACTCGAGAATACACATTCTTGCGCGTACCGTGCAAGACAAAATGAAAGTAAAGCTCATTTGATAGCCGGCAGATACTACGACGTGCTCGACGTGCAGTCTCTGTCTAGACGATGCCGACGACAAAAGCCGCCACAATGATAACGCCTGCAATGAATCCCTCGTCGCACCGATAATAAGTCCGCCAGGTGACCCCGTGCTTCCTCTTTGGCTGGCGGGCTGGCTGAGTGACTGGGTTTGTACTTAGGTGGTCTGTATCTACGTCTGTAGCTTCTTGAGGGCTGACGTCAGCAGCGTCATCTCAACAGCGAGGTCGTTGGCGAGCACCTGGAGCTGGTGCACCGAGTCGAGCAGCTCGATTTGCTGCGTATACGCGTTGTAGCGAACGTCAAACGGCCGCGGTATCGACAGCGCGTATTCGCGCATCTTCTGCTGGGCGTGCTGGAAGCTCTCGGCGACGAAGTAGACCGGCTGGTACTCGGTGATCGGGTAGACCTGGACGCCGGTCGTCTTCGGATCGAACGGCCGAATGTCGGGCTTGTCGCTGAGCGAGTACTCGAGCTCGCCGAAAGACGAGAGCAGACCGGCGCCATAGGCCTTTATCTCGCCGTCCTGTCGGCACAGGCCAAACTCGACGGTAAACCAGTAGCACGTGGCCAGCTTCTCGATGTAGTCGTCGGGAGCGCCGAGCGACGCGAGGCCGATCTCTTGCGAGAAGCGTGCGAAATCCGGATCGGCGAACAGAGGCGCGTGGCCGAGCAACTCGTGGCACACGTCGGGCTCGGGCGTGTAGAACGGCGTCGTGTGGTGGCGGATGTACTGCGTTGAGTGGAAGACGCGGAACGCAAGGCCGGCGAGAAAGTCGCGCGACGACAGAAGCCCGGCGACGGGCCGCAACGTGAACCCGGTCGCCTGCTTGAGGAACCGCGAAACGTCTTCGAGCTGCGGGATGTTGTCCTCGCGATAGCCGCACTGCTCGACCATCAGCGGCATAATGTGGTTGTGCTCGCGGCACGCATGTGTCGGGTACTTCTTCATCAGCTCGCGGAACACGATGCCCCAGGTCTTGATTTCGTTCTCGTTGTACTCGACCCGAGGTATCGGCTGGCCGTGCTTGTAGTTGAACGCAATATCGGCCAGCTCCATTCGCCTCGCGCGGTAAACCTGATCGGTGAAGCCTGGATGGTCGGAGTCAAGCTCGCTGCCGTACGAGAGTATCTGGTTAGCAAACAGGTCAAGTTCTTCGATACGGCGTGGAAACCACGGCACCTCCTCGGAGATCTCGGGAGAGATCTTCTCTCGCGTACACAGCGTGACGTGTTCGGCCCGCTCCTTGATCGTATCGATGCACTTTTGGACATCGCCGCCGTTCGTTGTGTCGAAGTTGACAATGAACTCATACGCGTTCTTGACTTTTTGCGAGCTTCGCGATTCGATGTGCTGCAGGTTGACATTATTGTCCGAGAACACCTGCAGGGTTTTGGCCAATGCGCCAACACCTTCTTTGATAGTGAACACGACCGTGTTTCCGGCGCTCGAGGTGCGCCGCTCCTTAATGTATCCCTTGTTCACTCGTTCGGGCGCATCCTCTTCCTTTTTGCCGTTTGTGACCTGAGCACCTTTTAGCACCGGAGGCATGTTGTCGCTAGGAGCTAACAAACGCACCCACAACCTTGCTTTTTGGCACCACCGCCAATCTGGCCACTGAAGCTCAAGCTTAGGCAAGACCGGGCAATAGAAGCGACAACGACGACGACAACAACAAGAGCAGAAACAACAACAAAATAACTTGAACAGTAACAACAAACACAACAAAGACAACCAGAACAGCAACAATAATATGACCAAGAGCTGTGTCAAGCCTTCTTCAAAGTCGCTAGGGCGCGTTGTTTGAGCTCCAACACGAGTCGTCTACAAACAGCTGTGCCGGGCCGGGTACAAGAAGCAGCACTCTACTCGCTTGGTGCCTTTTATTTAACGCGGAGGTTCGTTAATCGCCCTCTCCTTGACGAGCACCAGCATCCTCACAAAGCCATAACGCCCTCTGCACTCAGTGGGTTTTTACCGCTGCTGCTGCTGCTGCCGCCGCCGCCGATATTATCACTGCTTGATTACTGTACGTTCTACGTCTACCGGCAGGTATAGTCAGTCTCGTCTTCTACTCTAGCCAGCCCACGTCTAGCTATTGCGGCCGCCAATACCGCCGCAGATACAGACTGTTGCCATGATTGTCGCCTTGCGTCAGGGCCATCGCTGTTGTCTCGCCTTTCTCTCCGGTATAGCGATGACGGGTGGCATCTCTGTTGAGCCGTAACGATGAGACCACTATGTCCAGTCGGCCTCGATAAAGCGGCGTGCTCAGCCAGGGTTGTTATCCACCACGTATTGGCCCAGACAGGGGCCAAGGAAGAGGGCGTTATTCGTGCATACGGCCGGGGTGATTCTAACTCGTCTTCTCGCCGTCGTCGTCTTCTCGCAGCACCTCGATGTCGCGTCATCTGCGTTGTGAGGGCTGCCAGCCGCTCTTCTTTTGTTTGTGCAGTGTGTACGTCCGGGCGGCATCGATAAGCGCATGCGTCGAACCGATCCATTAAAGGCATGATCTCGCTTTGCTGCTGCCGCTTCTGCCAGTCCATTCGTTGTTGTTGTTATTGTTGTTATTGTTGCCGCCAGCAGTTCTAGCATTGTGGTTGGCGTTACCGTTTTTGGAATCATAATGTTTTTGTCGCTGTTGATGTTCTGGTCAGTACAATTGTATTCTCCTTTTCTTTGCCGCTTGCCTCATTTCGCTCACTCCATATTTTGTATATTCACGTCGGGAGGTTACTCCAGTCTAGTGGTATACACAGACATATGAATATTGTCCATAAACAATAGATGTACTAAGGGCTACTCAGCACCTTCGATTGTTAAACTTTGACGTGCCAAGTAGATCATGTGCGTAGCAAGATGCATGGAACGGCACCTGATTTTATCAAGCAAGGTACGCATTTAGATGCTAATCCAATACGCTTTGCTTAGATCGATCCTTACCTGCTTCCAGGGCGTGTATTGGACAAACATGACAGTCGCAGTGTACAATAAATAGGTAGGAGAAAGCAAATATTTACTACGTAATAGCATCAAATATCAAGCCAATAGCATTGCGTTCGGTCTAGTTGAGTTGCTTGATTGAATCATATTATAGCACAAACAAATACATAATGCTGCATAACCACCCAGTGCACCCCTTCACCAAACTGGCGTACATATTTAAACGTGCTGTCGTCTGAACAAATGTAAACCGCTTATCGTGAGATAGTTTTCATATGCTTTAAGAAGTAAGGAAATATCGTAGGCCAGTGTACCAGCTCCGTAGTATACCAGCCCCCGGCGAAACCAGGAAAAGTTCTAAGCGGGTTCCCTCGCATCCACTAATTGGTGACTCTTGCATTAGTACGCTGATAGCAGTTGATTGGCGCACTCGTTACAGTCTAGAAGCCTGCCTTTAAGTAAACGTATATCTGGGTGAACATTTTCAAAGGCGCGTAGGATATTTGCAAAAGTACTGCACCAAACAGTCTCTTGTCTAACTGGAAACGTGTGCGCTCTAAGAGCTGCATAATGGCATAACCTGCAATCCGATTTTGCAAAATCTAAATTGTTTGCCCCGAAGTATCTTTTTACCTTTGAGATGCCTTGCCATTTGGCTAATAAGCATTTGTTTATATAATTTTATATTAAACAGGCAAAACACGGCTCTGGCGATCTTTATGCGCCTTGGGTATACTGTCTCTTTTAATATTGACATTGGTGATGTCTATACGAGGGTTGGCTGTGTGAAATCTGACTTGGTGGATTGCAAAAGATTGCAAGCCGTCGTAGCCGACGGCCAGATCCCCAGTACTACTACGTAGAGACAACACCTGAAGCTTCGCCATATTGTTTAAACTTAACGTTATCGTGAAGCACCCTGGTAGACTTTGCATAATAAAAATAATAACAATAATAGTATTAAACGAAGTCGAAGTATTAAACGTCGACCTGCATGATGTCACTTGGAAAAGTGCAACCCTTCCAATTGCCGAAGGAGGACTTGGTATTAGATCAGCGGCGGCGCTGGCTCCCATGTGCTATGCCGCGTCTCTATTGGAATTTGGTAAACTCGCAAAAACGTTGGTCGAACCAGACATCCGTCAAGGAATCACAAGAGCCAAAGACGCTGCAGAGCTAAGAGCTAGACAAACAATTGGACCAGGCCCCTGGCAAGAACGTCCCACGCAGCATACATTGGACTCCTACAGATGCAGCGCTGCAGCTAGAGAGCTGTTAGACAGCCTCCAATCTCCAGTGGAAAAAGCTGTCTTTCTGGCAGCACGGGACACATTTAGTGGAGGCTTTCTAAAGTGTCTCCCTTCCCCGCAGCTGGGTACTATGCTGGACAACACCTCATTACGCATAGTAACAGCTCTTCGAATAGTTGCCCCGGTTTGCAACCCCTACAGTTGCCGCGCGTGTGGAATCACAGTAACTGAAGATGGACTTCACCCTCTTAGCCGCATCAAAAGCCATGGTAGAGTTTCAAGACACCCTGGAATCAATGCAATTATAAGAAGAGCCTTACGCAGAGCCGGTATACCAAGCACGCTCGAACCCAGATTAGGACTTCAGGACGACAAAAGACCTGACGGTGTAACAATCCCGCTATGGGCTAACGGCAGATGCTTGGTATGGGATGCTACAGTGTCCTGTACAGTGGCTCCCTCGTATATACGCCACAGTTCACTAGAAGCGGGATGGGTTGCCGAGCGCGCAGATAATAGGAAAAAACGCAGGTACCAAGAACTGGAGACAAGTTATATCGTAGTGCCAATATTAATGAAAACAATGGGCCCGGTAAGCAAGGGAACCAAGAGATTCATCAGTGAGCTGGGCCAACGGATTACAGATCTCACAGGGAATCGGCGGCGAAGGCGAGTTTCTACGGCAACTGCTATCGCTTGAGGTGTGCCGAGGAAACGCCGGCTGTATTGTCGGTTCCATGGAATAATATTTAGAAACTAGGAGAAGACAAGGAGTACACGTTCACACCTCACAACTGTAACATTTAAACAATATTCATTAATAATAATAATAATAATAATAATAATAATAATAATAATAATAATAATAATAATAATAATAATAATAATAATAATAATAATAATAATAATAATAATAATAATAATAATAATAATCAACTCCATAGTACGAAGAGCTCTTAGAAGGGCAGGGATACCATCTACACCCGAGCCGAAGGGTCCTAATGGCAGCAATGAGCTGCGACCTGGCGGAGTCACCATACCGCTATGGTCACACGGAAAAAGCCTTGTATGGGATGTTACGGTTTCATGCATGACGGCCTTGTCGTATTTATGTCACAGCGCAGTTGAATCTCGATGGGTAGCAGAGCGCGCGGATTCTGAAAAACGAAGGAAGTATCTCGAGCTATCAAGAAGCTACCACTTTGTGCCCATTACATTGGAGACACTTGGCCCCATCAGCACAGGTACAGCGAACATCCTGAAAGATATCGGAAAACGCATAGAAGACGTTACGGGTGATCGACGCGAGGCCATGTTTTTGAGCCAGATGATGTCTTTGGCCGTTTGTAGAGGGAACGTGGCTTCAATCATAAGCGCAATGAACTGACAAAGGAACAAAGCAGGATGTACCTGGCTTAAACGTTCATACTTCACAATTGTTATACCTGAATGATGATAATAATAATAATAATAATAATAATAATAATAATAATAATAATAATAATAATAATAATAATTATTATTATTATTATTATTATTATTATTATTATAAAAATTGGAACAGGGTTTTATGATTATCATTATGTACATGTATCATAATAATATATTTATATATATTTAATATATATATAGCTCTTATAACCCACGCATGTAATTAAGGCATCAGCAGCACACGTCAACCTCGCTAAACTACGTGCGACAATAGTAATAAAACGTTCATTTTTGGGATCACCGTCGATATTCAACTTGGGCACCTATGTCAATCTGTTGTGCGCGCCGCACAACCTTGCAGATCGGTCGGCCGATGGCCAAATCCCTGTCGACCATATTTGGAAGTTGATTGCGCTCCAGTTTGGTCCGCCGATTTTGTACATCATTTCTCATTTTATTTTATTTTTCTCAAAGTTTCAGAACGCAAACGCTGTTCAGGAATTGCTTGGGGCTGTTCTGCAAAGACCGCCACAAGCAGCCTCTCTCGACGGTGAGATGTTTCAGCCTCGGGTGTATGCATTGTGCTTCGTGACGTCGGTGTTATCTTGATGAGCTAAGTATATATATATATATATATATATGCATATTTATCTTATCAAACACCTTGCACGTAGTGTTTATTGTTAAACAAAAGTCTCATGAATACAAGCGCCAATTACGGCAGTCCAGGTTGGACTAATGAAATCATGTGTTTTTCGTATTGTGTGACGATTCACTGTTGACGAGGACGTCAAGCCGTCCCTATTCCGCTCTTGAATTGCGTTGTCTATCTTGTTGCCTTGTTCCTGGCATGCCTTCCGGTTAGCGCAGGAGAGCCGGAGGAATCCTGGCGACGTGCCAGAACTAGTCAACTACGTGACCGATAGGGACAGTAAGACAACCAAACTAAGGAGCTTTATCAGATGATGCGATTTCCCGTCAAAATAAAGCAACAACCCCCCGCGCTACTCTTTAGCAGGATGGGGCTACCCCAGCCTCTTCACCGTCGTAGCGTTTTGTCGCCGGCCGACGGTTTGACTATCGTCTTCTTGCTGATACGAGTATTTGAAAGATGAATGCGGCTACAGTTACAGTTACAACAACAACAACCAACAACAGTAACCACATCCATAGCTACAACACCAAACACCAAAAGGAGCAACAGCATCAACCACTGAGGAGAAGAACAACAATAACATCATCAACAACGACGGCCCTTCTCCGATAGCAACGCATACGCTATAACTAACTCAATAGATTAAATGAGACGCAGTAAACATGTGCAGCTGTTAGAAACCAGACTGAGAAATACCGGAAAATAAGTCGGCACGTTGAAACTTATATATATATATATATATATATATATATATATTTATATATATATATATCCCACACATGTAATTAAGACATCAGCAGCACACGTAAAACTCGCTAAACTACGTGCGACAAGCGCTTCGCAGCGTCGATGAGGCGTGTCGCTGATTAGATGGCTGAATCTGACCCAGTGGCCCAAAGCTTAAATGTTTGTGGTTATCGTCTACGGGTGAAGCCATGATAACGGTGTCACCCAACTGATTGCACTGTTTCGTTGGCTGCCAGGTATTGTGGTTGAGCGTGTTGTGGAGCGAGGACAGCTGTTTGACGATTTTAGGTTGTTGTTGTTGTGCTTTTCTTGAGATACTGGGCTGATTGAGTCTACATCAGTCCATATACTCGTACGAACACGACTGTGGCAGGTCAGCCTACCTATTCCAGCCGACAACCAAGAGCTCGCGGCAGAACGCCGACAACGATGTGTGAAACGACGCGGTCAGCAAAAGAAATAACCACACTAGCAAAAGCGATAGCAATGGCACTAGATGCCGATTGGTTTGTAACACTACAGCGACACCAACAAAAGCAGTATAGACGACAAAATAATCAAACATAGTACTGCGAGGGTGAAGACTGAAATAACTGCAATAATAATAAAAACTTTAAAAAGTAACATTTCATATATATATTTATATATATATATATATATATATATATATATATATATATATATATATATATATACATATATTATTTTTTTGCATTTATTTATATAACTTCGCTATGTTAGCACTTTAGAGTGGACAATGTGTCCCGAACAGACGCTGCATTTCCTCGTTGAATGTCGAGTGGCAGCCTCTGATGTAAGAATTCGGATGCTCTCGAGTCTCGAAAGACTAAGGCTTCTACCTACGCGCTGAATCAGCTTGAGCGTAAGGGGGCCTGCAGCTTCCATAGTCTCGAACGCCAACGGACAAAATTCGTGCGGATAATCAACGCGGGAGTACTTTCTGCATTTGTTAGCCTCAGCTAATCTGGAAGCCTGGCTTGCTTGGTCTGCACCGGCACCGACCATCGAAGGGGCTAATAACTCGGTTACAATTGTGTCCCAAAAAAGCCTGCGGCCACGCTCAAAAGGCGTCAAATTCAGGCCGTCAGGTTTTTTCCATTATCCCTCAATAGCCCCGGGGCTCTAGAATACACGGCAAACCGGCAGACCTAAGGGCGCGACTAAAGGTGTTGTTTAAAGCGGAGTGACGTGCTCGTCGGCTTGCACTCAACGCGCATGACAGGCCATGATGGGCCAACGCGTCCACAAAATCACCACAACGACATCGGTGGAGCACGACTAGGTCAACACGAAGCCGCAGCCCTGCGCCTATGCGTGTCGTCTTGTCGTCTAAAAGAGTCCCAATTCGCGGACAGGGTAGGGCGTGTAGCCAAGCCCCAGTCCATTGACTACGAACAGCTCGAAGTCTGGTTCTATCAGCAACAAAAAATGCTCGCTTTTTTCGTAGGGGCTGTCCAGCTACCCTGTGGAAAATCTAATAACAACGACAATTAGTCGGTCAGCCTTTGAAGCTCAACGTTATAAATATCCCATTCATCACTTTCCAATAATAATGGCTTTAACTCTGACCGCGGCCTGAGCCAATAACGACACGATTGCGGGTCTTGCTATTATGACCGCGTGCGACACACCTAGGCTGCCTAAAGAAACCAGGAGAAATACCTGTTCCCTTGCCACAGAGGTCAGTTTAAGATTTAGTTTGATCTCCAAATGTCAAAGCTAAGTTCATTAAATGGCTGTAAGAGCTCTGGTGATAAAAACAGGTTGCAACCTCTCAGCGGTTGTGTTAAACTTGTGGCTGAAAAACAAAATCTAAGAAGAAATAGGCCGCTCTGAGCCCCCAATTAGGGGTACTCTGTCTCTGGCGAAGTCAAGTTTGTCTCTTCGACTGTCTAAGACCTTTGCAAGGCGTCTGGCAATAAGGGGACCTCTAGCAATGCAGGTCAACCTTGTCCACTGCGCCGACAGCCCGGAGTAATATATTATAATATATTATATATATATATATATAGATATATATATATAGATAGATAAGAGAATACAGAAACAGAATAGAGAGATAGAGAGATAACACACACATATATATATAAGTAGATATATAAATATAGAATAAGATATATATATAATATCTATATAGATAATATATATAGATATATAATATAGATTATAATAGAATATATATAATATAATAATATATAAAATATATATAAATATATATATATATATATATATATATAGATATATATTAATATATATATAATATATATATACTGTACGTGTATACTCTGCAATAGACAGAGGCCGTCTCATCTATAATGACCTTGGTTAAAACAATTGTTACCCACGTAGCCCTTTTAGGTCAATCAGGCAACAATCGGTTTTACATTAGTAGAGCGCCAATTAGTAATGAGCTTAGCACCTCGTATCAGATAATTGCGTTGTTCCATATGACCTATTTTGAAAACAACGCACTTAGTAACAGAGAGGTCTCTATTAGTGTTCACGGTCCGACGACCCAGGTCGTCACTCCCCACTTGGAGGAGTTGTAGCGAGCAATCTGTTTTGCTTGATATATTGCCTATATATTTGCAGCAAACCTCTTTTAATGTAGACCGTTTTACCTCGGCAAGTGAGATGCGTGACAAGATCCGTCCGCTTGTCGGAAAGCCTGAAAATGGTGTGCGAATTGGCCCCGTTAGAACCACTCGTACCGGAGACCTTATCCTCAAGATAGCGAAGGAAAGGGCTGGCAGCTCCGCCACCTTTGCTGCTGTACTACGCCAAGGTACCGGGGGTGAGGTTGATACCAGAGTGGTCACTGGCCCTACTATGACGGTTGTCCTGCGCGATGTTAACCCCTTCATAAGCGCGGAGGCCATTAGGACAGAGATCCGGAAGACCCTGAATCTTCACGAATCGACTCATATGCGTACAGAGGCTCCGCGACCTAACAAGAAGGGCAGCTGGCAATGTCTAGTAACGTTGCCAAAGCAGGATGCGCGCAAGCTCCTAGCGAGGAAAACCTTCAAGTTAGGTGGCTTCAATAGCAGGCCTGAGGAATGGATTACCCTGCCAACTTGCCATAACTGCCACGACATAGGGCACACAACCAGGGAATGCAGGAACAATAAAGCCGAAAGCCAGATATGCTACAGGTACGGCGACGCCGGACACGTCGCCCGAAACTGCGAGGCCGAAGCCCCCAAGTGTTACGTTTGTGGAAATTAAGGTCACCGCGCCAGATCTACTGCATGCCCCAGCTACCTCCGAATTCTGACGGAACGGAAACAAGCAATACATGCGGCCAAGCAGGCAGCACAAGCTAATAGAGGTGGCAAAACTGAGTCGGCCGCTCAGGAGACAGAGACCAACCAGCAAATCTGCCCACAAGCAGAAAAAGGCGAGCAACTGACTGCGGAGCAGAAAAAAGCTTCAAGGAAGGACGCTCGCTGGAGCAGGACAAACTTAGAGGGATGGACGGAACAGGGTGCTCAAGGAGTCGCTCGGTTTCAAGGCACGGACGGACAAATCCTTGCCAACCAATAAAAATGGAGACCAATGTAATTTAAGTAAACTGTAATAGGAGCAGACTAGCGCATGACATGCTAGAGGAAATAGCAGCTAGACGCAACGCAAGCCTCGTTTCTATCAGTGAACCAAATAAAAGTAGAGCAAGCACACGGGCAGGTTGGTACAATGATCCAACGCTTAGCGCTGCTATTATTAACACAGGCTCCCTACCAATGACCAAACACGGAAGAGGAGCAGGATACGTGTGGGTGGACGTAGCCAACAAGTGGAGACTGTACTCATGCTACATCAGCCCGAACTGCTCACAGGAGGAGTTTGGAAGGTTTCTTACTGAACTCGGAGACTCAGTACGCGACACCAGTAAAGGATTGGGAACCCTACTCACGGGCGACTTTAATGCAGCCAGTGAAACATAGGGATAAAAGAAAACGGATACAAGAGGAAGAACCTTACTCGATTGGGCAGCTAGTCATGACATATACGTACAAAACAAAGGCAAGGAACCTACTTTTCACAGGGCAGGCCAATACTCTCATATTGACTTAACGCTTTGCGATGACACGCTGGCTTGTAAAATAACGAGTTGGAAAGTCCTCACTGAAGAAGAAAACCTCAGCGACCACTACTGCATAGAGTTCAAAGTAAAGGCGCGGACACCCAGGCCATCCGCAAGCATTAAAGCTCGCTACAGAATATCCGATGAGAAATCCTTTAGAGCAGAAATCAGCAATGCAATTGCCGACGTTGGACTACCCCATCCCCAGAGGAGCTGCAAGAGCTTCTAATAACGGCATGTGCTCAAGCTACAAAGCCCATACATCCAAAGCTGGCAAACTTACAGCCAAACTACTGGTGGAACACGACCATTGCGCAAAAGAGGTCTGACTGCAACAGAGCAAGGCGTAAACTAAAAAAGCCACACAAAACCTTAGAGGATGAAGCTCAAGCTTTGGTTAACTATCGAAAATGTAGAGCCACATTGAAGCAAGCAATTATTGATAGCAAGACAAATAGATGGCGCAACCTTCTCAAGGAAATCGATGGCGATCCTTGGGGGAAGCCCTACAAGATAATAAAAGGGAGTAACGCACGAAAGCCCAGGGCTGTGCTCACAAAGGAGCAAATCAGCCAGGCTTTGAACAAACTCTTCCCAAGACACGCTCGCTTTGACAGGGAGCAATATAACACGCCAGAGGCACCCACAGGAGAAGGGGACGAGTCCCCAGCGATAACGGTAGCAGAGGTACTCAAGGCTGCGGCGAGACTTAAGCCGGGAAAGGCCCCAGGACCAGACGGCATCCCGTCCCTGGCAGTCAAAGTACTATTTAAGGAGTATCCAGATCTGGTTGCACAGGTGTTCACTGCAGCAACCAGAAAGGGAACAATACCTGCAAACTGGACACAAGCTGAGGTTGTCCTTATCCCCAAAGACAACGGAGGATTTAGGCATATCTGCCTACTGAATACCCTGGCGAAAGGGTACGAGGCAATCATTGAAGAAAGGCTCAAAACCTTTGTAGAGGAAAACGGACTTCTTTCGGACTCCCAATATGGATTCAGGAAAAAGCGGTCAGTTCTCACTGCTGTTCATCGAGTTACGGACAAGGCTGATCTTTTACATAGTTCAACCACATGCACCAGAAAACTGTTTCTGGCAATACTTCTAGATGTCAGGAACGCCTTTAATAGCCTCCCGTGGAGGACAATACTGGACACGCTAGTGAGGAAAAAAGTCCCACATTATCTTGTCAAGGTCATCTCAGGATACCTGGAGGACCGAACTGTTTTTAACGGTGAAGTGGAATTATCAATGACAGCAGGAGTTCCACAGGGCTCGATCCTGGGTCCTCTGCTCTGGAACCTAGCGTACGATGGCGTACTCTGCCAGGATAACCTTCCACAAGGAGTAGAGATGATCGCGTACGCGGATGATCTGGCTATCACAGTTCAGGCAAAGACTGCAGAAGAATTGGAACTTAATGCTAATAAAACACTAGAGTCTACGAGGAGATGGCTGGACGAAGCCGGCTTAGCAATCGCTCCGGAGAAAAGCGAAGCTATACTGCTAACGGGACGGAAGAAGGCGAGTCCCATCAGACTATACCTGGCAGGACAGCAAATAAAGCAGGTCAAGGAGGCGCGGTACTTGGGGATTCGCTTGGACAAGAGCCTGACGGGCCTCGGCCACCTGAAGATAACCTCGGCAAAGGCGGCCAAGGCGGCTAATGCAATGGCAAGAAGTCTACCAAACATTCACGGACCAAGAGAATGCAGACGTAGATTGCTGATGTCAGTGGCCGAGTCTATAGCGCTATTCGGGTCTCCAGTCTGGCTCAAGGCTTCTTTGAAAACAAAGAAAGCGAGAGGGATCCTTGGAAGCACTCAGAGAGTGGCGGCTCTCAGGATTATCCAGGCGTATCGCACCGTTAGCACAAACTCTGCTCTCGTGCTGGCCGGAGCTCTTCCCTGGGATCTAAAGGTGGAGGAAAGGCGAAAACTCTGGGAAAACAGCTCGAGCAGCAGTAAGGAAGTAGAGAGAAAGAAGTCAATGGAAGCATGGCAAGCCAAATGGGACTCCATTCCTTCAGGAGCACCAGGGCACACCCTTCGATCCCTCATCCCAAACATCAAACAATGGATTGAGCGACCAGCGGGAGAACTAAACCATTATCTCACGCAGATCCTCACGGGACATGGGGACTTTCAGACATACCTCTTTCGAATCGGAAAAGCTCCCTCATCGAGCTGCATTTATTGCCCAGAGGGAACGGAGGATGACTCGACCCACACTGTTCTAAAGTGCCAGGCACTGGAACAGGCTAGAGCCACAGCAATTGCAAAACTCACGAACAAATGGACCAATGAGGGAGACGGAAGAGGAGCAAATATTCCAGATCCCCCCAGAGGAACCCTTAAGGAGTTCGTAGACTACATATGCGGTACGACTTCTGGGTGGAAGCTAGGAGCAGCTATGGCTACGAAGGTAATGAAAGAGAAAGGAACCCTGGGAAAGCTAAGGAGAGCAAGATTTCCGTCTACTGCACTAGAAAATCACGTTAGTCCGAATGATGCGGCTTCGCAGGTGTTAGTACAAGACACGTCGAACGTTGGGGAAACCCGTGAGTGACCCCGGCCAAATGATCCGAGTGGCACTTCTCCTGATGGCCCATAGTACTGTTCTATGGAGATCTGGGTCATCAGAGAGTGAAGCTTAAGGGGGGAGGTGCGCTTAGTGGGTATGGGTCTCAGCGGGCTAACACCCATCAGCTGGGGTCGAGTCCCACACTGCTCGAATGGAAAGTGGGATCTTCTCATTTTCTACTCGTAGCAATAGTACGTAAAAGTATTTAACCCTCCTCCATAAAAAAAAATGTAGGCCGTTTTGGAAATGCATGGTTTGAATTTCAAGCTATATGCATCAGCAAAGCTATCAGCGTACGTTATTATCCGATACGTAGATTACCCACAGTATCGTATATGCGTAACGGATAATATAGGGATGGAGATTACCCACAGTATCGGACGAAGTACAAATGCTTGACGCGCGCCGGGTGAGTAACGTCTTGAAATTGAAAAGGCATTGTCCACGCACAGCAAATAAGCGACTACGTAGAAGGGCGTGGCACAGCTCCATAGTAGAGCAGTAGAAGGACTAATCCCCAACAACAAGGATTTAAGTCAAACCGTATTTTTGAAACGGATTCAACACAATTAGCAGGCCCTTATAGAAGACATAACAGGACCGCCCCAAAACGATCTTGTATGGTCTGGAAAAATTGCAGCAACGTTTCACTTATGAGATGTAGCAAAACAACAATAACAATAATGAGCCCTGCTAGTATTTTAGGTTTTGCATTTACTGTCACGCCTATAAGGCCCCCTAAAAGTTTAGTGACCTTATGATGCGCTACTCTAGGCGCATTGACGAATCCAACGGTCGTGAAATAGCAACCGCGAAGAACAACGGGGTGCTAGTACTAGGACGCTAAAGTACCAAGTCAGGAGCTAAGCATCAATAATAGGTGGTCCGAATACCTATAAAACGAATATTTAATAGATTTCAAATGAACCTGCAAAAACGTGGCAAATCCTGTACGCATCTTTACATCGAAATATGAGATGTGTTTAGCAGCACGAAATATCTATTCTGCAAGGCAAGACATTTCTTCAAGCCACGCCGTCACCGAGACCAGCGTGTCGTCTCCAGCCGGACTGCACTGGACGCCAAAGCATCCAGTTCGACTGCAAATTCTTTTCATCTACACTATGAGGCGAATATGAGGTTATAAATTGTTACAATAACTAAGCAAAAATCTTTAAAATAGAAATACCACTGTGTCCACGCCGTTCACGCAGAGTCACCGACCGCTGTTAGGATCACAACTGTCGTCGAATTGTTGACAACACCGTAGCGGGGCCGCCCTTGTGGATATTAACTAACAATACAAAATCATGTGAGTGTATATGAGCTACGAGCATTGCAAGTAGCTCTATCAGGTCGACCAGAGTGACTGCAGTTTAGTTACAGCGCCGCTAATTAAGAGAATAAGAGTGTCGGCAATGATCTACTGATCTGCGCTTGCTGCAATGCCATAACGCCAGCGCAGGCTTACGAGCAGCCACTAATCACAATCACCGCTCTAACAAGAGCCGGAATACCCTCTACACTCGAATCAAAAAGCTGGTAAAGCAGTATCAACAAGGTTACCATTACAGCAGATTACTGTAAAATACTGTCGTATGATAATGCAGTTTCGTGTATGACAGCACTGTGATCTTGATATATCGTGGTCTAAGGACGGGTAGCGGAGTACGCTAAAATTAAGAATCTGATAGGTTTCGTAAAATTTTAAAAATTCATGCATGCAGAAAGGCCAGAGGCAATCACTCCATGTTACTTTTTTCTGCCTTGTCTTGACTGTCTGTAGAACCGCCCCTTGGGGTGACCTACTGTGGCTTGTTCCTTCTGAAATCCTGCTTTTTAACCTTTATGGTGTACCATTTGTTTTGAGGTTTCAATCTTAGAAACGACATAAACTCCTGGATCTGGCGCTGCCGCAATTAGCCGAGCATATCAACATGCGCTGCCAAGCGCGTCTGTTTCGCGACTTTTGTGTTTTTTCAAAAATTATTAATTTATTCATGAATATCTATTTTGTCCCCTTCAAAGTAATCCCCATGAGATATTATACACTTGTGCCAACGGTTTTTCCAATCTTCGAAGCACTTCAAAAAACCATTTTTTTAATCTTGTTCAGCTCCTCCTTCGATGCCGTCTTTATCTCGTCAAGCGTAGCGTAACGTCGTCCTTTCATGGGCCTCTTCAGTTTAGGGAACAAGAAAAAGTCACAGGGGGCCAGATCTGGGGAATACGGTGGCTGCGGCATCATTAGTGTGTTGTTTTTGGCCAAAAACTCGCGCACAAGCAACGATGTGTGAGCAGGGGCGTTATCGTGGTGCAAAAGCCAATTTTTGTTCTTCCACAAATCCGGGCGTTTCTGGCGGATTGCTTCGCGCAAATTGCGCATAACTTGCAGGTAATATTCCTTATTGGCCGTTCTACCCTGTGGCAAGAACTCATGATGCACCACGCCCCTGCAATCGAAGAAAACTGTCAGCAAAACTTTCACATTCGACCGAACTTGGCGCGCTTTTGTCGGTCTTGGTTCGTGCGGCAGCTTCCATTGAGATGATTGAGCTTTGGTTTCCACGTCATAACCATAAATCACGATTCGTCACCAGTTATGACCCTCTGGAGCAAATTTGGGTCGTCGCGGACAGAGTCCAACATCTCATTAGCAATGTTCATGCGATGCTGTTTTTGGTCGCAATGGAGCAATTTTGGTACGAATTTCGCGGCGACCCGTCTCATGCCCAAATCATTGATAAAAATCGAATGGCACGAGCCGATATGTTTAGGTCCTCAGCAACTTCTCTAACGGTGATTCGACGATTGGCCAATACCATTTTCTCCACTTCATTAATTTTTTCATCTGTTGTTGAAGTGCTCGGGCGTCCGGCACGCTCTTCGTCGTTCACATCTTCTCGGCCTTCTGAGAACATTTTGTACCACCGATAAACGTTGCTTCGGTCCAAGGTAGCTTCTCCGTATGCCACAGTCAACATTCGGAATGCATCCGCGCACTTAATTTCGTTTTTCACACAAAATTTGATACAGGTTCTTTGATCCATTTTTTTGAATAGGTAAAAATCGAAGACGATCCAAAACACGTGCAAGCAAAGCAGCTGTCAACAATTAAGTGAACATTCAAAATGGCCGAGCTTGTCGGCATAAGTGAGAGACATGAGTACCAACATAACGCCACAAAAAATAGAAATTCGAATATACGTAACCCGCGAAAATTCAAAAGTCGCGATACTTTTTGAACACACCTCGTATATCAATGAATAAAAATACTGTTGTCTGTATAAATAAGGCTCTTTAAATTCGGGTAAAAAAGCCAACGAACTTTTTGACTTACCTAATATATAAGTTAATAAAAGTACAATAAAAGTATTATAAATAGGTCCGCCCAAGAATCGGCGTCTTGGGCGGAACTTGCTTGTGCACAAACAAAGTGAGTGTGACGAAGTGGCAATCAACACTCAGATACTCAAGTCATCACGATCTGTCTTATACAACTACGGTACTAACCGCCTTTGAGAACACGGAGAGACCGGTGTGGGACTCGTATATGAGTGACTCGAAACAGCGCACCTCAGCCTTGGCGAACGCGAACATATGCCGAATATGTGTGCCTTTAAAGGGCCCCATTGTGCTCCGACCTCTTAATTTTGAACAAACAAATTTTAATTCGTTCACAACAGCAACGTTTAACGTCTGAATTGGCATTCGTCGGCATTTAAGAGCGTTTTATTTACAATGCATGTTTTGGTTATTTAATGTAGCCATACCGGTATTACTCACACACATATATAAATTTAAATATATATATATATATATATATCTGTGTGTGTAATACTGGTATGGCTACATTAAATAAGCGTTAGCTAACAATTACGTTACAATTCGAAAACTTTAACTTCTCGTTATTTTTTTTTATCAAAAGCAGACGGCTTGTTTAGCTGTAAAGCATTACGTTAATACTAAAAGTTTAGTCCTTTGCGGGACAACGAAAAACGGATGCGTCAAAATGGCACCGAAATGCCAATTTTCTATCTTTTAATTTTTTTGGTATTTAGAAAATTCGTTTTGCAGTTACAGCTTATGATAAGGACTGTGAAGTGTAGTATTAGTCGTTTCTATTTTGCTCCCTAGACCACATACTCCTTATTGGCCTGTTTTTAAACATGTAATCCTTATGATATTTTGCACAATGGTTTCGTAGAACGGCACGTCAAGGGCAAATGGTGTTCAGGTTCAAATGCTACGCAAACGTTCTGTAGATTACATACGTGTTAAACCTGGTTTTTATTGCTATAACCATGTGAATACATTTTGTGATAGTAGCAGTAAAGTCCATTGCCATAGGCTGCCGCGTTCTACTTAACAATTAGGGACCTTTATGCTCTATGATTTGCCAAATTTACGGATTATCAAAGTCGTACAGAACGAAGCCTGTTTGCACTCTTTATGTTGACAACAAACCTGGTGTGTTTGCCGCATAGTATGACTGCTTTCAAAAGCTCGGCCATATTGAGTCCGATTGATAATTTATTACAGTACAGTTTTTATAGTAGATGGCGGTGACGTCTAAATACTTCCCATTCACAGAAACGAACTTCTTCTCTCTGCATTAAGGGCTTGCGCTTCAGAGAGGTTAATACTGTACAGCATGTTTATTCAAGCATGCTAAATGCTACTACTATACTAAATGCTGAATGAAATGTTGTGATTGTACGGCCTGTTCAGGCCGTCGATCATTAGCCGTTAGTTGAAGTTTCTTGTAACCATGATAGATCAATTTAGCTGCTGAGCGTCGAATGAAGATTATCAAGGAGTAACCACCCGTCAAGGTCAAGAAACAATTTGTGTTGCGTTGTGAGGCAAACGTTCCCAGCCTCCAAAGACGTCCGCTTAGGATCCCCCCGGACGCGTTGCGGGTGATTGTTAAAGCTCTTTTCTCGCTGCAGCCTAGGAAAGGCTGGAAGAATTTCGACCTAGACCCGAATGACATCCCGTAGGTCACGCCGGAAGGGGTCAAACAGAACAGGAAAAAGCTTTCCTCTGGTAAGGCTCCCGGCCTGGACAGCGTCCGTCCCAGGGAAGAGCCTATAAGAGGAGGACATCGGCGTTCTGGTCTTTCAGCCTACGCCTACTATGGTAAACGATAGTGGAGCACTAAGGTTAGCTTAATGGACGCTGGCGATCAGTGTGACCAGCGCATACCAGACGCTTTTGGCCGAGGCCCTTCTGGTCCTAGCCAAGATGCTACTATGGTACCTGCTCGCACGGAGGAAAAGCAAGCTTTTCCTAGACAGAAAAAAGCTTGAGCCTGAATATGGCCCGGAGTGTCACCATTACGACTTGGTAGAATAAACGGACGGAGGTAAGACCCTGGGTGACCAAGGGGGAGCTGGACCTAGACTCTGTTACCAAACCAGGGTGTATGGTGTATGGTACGACTGCCAAGTAGCGTACTATCCGATTGTACGACGTAGGTGCTGGTCGGACAGTTCCAAAGCTGCACGATGAGGATTAATAGAGCGATCAGCGACATCTGTGTTACGTGCGACTCTGGTGAGCCAGGCGATGTGGAGCACACGGTTCTGCGCTGCGAGGTTAAGGACTGCACGGGACGCAGGTTCCTCCGCCGTGAAGGACCTCCCTGCGATCTGGAAGCTCGTCAAACATATGATGATAACGGCGAGGGCATGAAAGGAGGCAATGAACTAGTTTGACGCTATTTGAGCACTCAAGGGGACTCTGAAAAATAGCCAGGAGGGAAAATTTCGAGCGATGCAATGGTCAAAACGAGGTGCCCAGGAGGGGGGCGCACCCACTCAAGCCGGTTAAACTTAGTATTGCTCTGGCCCATATAGACGAATCACATGGTGGTGCGAAAGTATGGATTAGAGCAAAAAAAAACAGAACAGACAGGGTACGCGAGACTTAAAACGAATTACGAACATATTATGGATTGATTAAGTATTTGCTTTAGTAATAGCTTGCTAAAAGCAAACAGGGATATTCAATGCACCTTCCTTGGCATTTTTCTACTCAGTGTCGATTCAATTACCTAAGTCCTTTGAAACTTTCTTGAACTAAGAGAGACCGTCGACTCGCCTGAATTCTAGTAAAAGGTCTTTCTATGCATATATTGCAGTATTCCTAGTGCCCTGTGGAAGAACATTTTGTTTGGTCTGTGGATGCAACTAGGTCGCATCTCCGGCCAATTTAAAGGCTCTTAGTCCGTCTCTGACTTAATGGTCAGTTTTCGAGCACTGGTAGCCTGAGAGTCAACTATCTGCAGACATTGCATGCGACGCGAAAGGCAAACAAATCCGGTGCGCTCATGATCCTAAGCTGCACAATGCGAATTATTCTAAACAAATTGCTTGTTGTTGTTGTTGTTTGGATAACATTTCTATACACTCCACTAATGACTACCATACGATAAGCCATAATTCGTTTTATAAATACACAATTAGCAGTACAGACCGCGGGGGCCAAACTTGACGGAAACTGGTTTGGACCTCGTTGTTACTTGCTCCTAAAGCCTTGTCTATTGTATGCCTCCCTGAGAAGGAACACGTCGCACCCGTTGCACACACCGTTGCTGTGGGAGCTCATTGTAAGATTTTGTAATTGAGTCTTAATTAGGTAATGAAAACTTGTATAAGTATCTGACAAAGGTGAACATAATCGCCGGAGATTTGTAATATATAAGTAAGTTTTTAGCTAGGCGATTTGCAGAATACAACTTTAGCTTTTGGAACAGAACTCTAGTTGCAGTTAGTTTTCGTACCATGTTGTGTCACGCCACATCATCTAACATACATTCTGTGGAGTCTTTAAATAGCAGAAAGGTTGCCTGCAAAAACAGCCTTTGATAATGCTCAAAGCTTCTGAAAGCAAATAATACCACATGTCCTAATAGAGTAGAACAAAACAGGTCTAGCACGGTCATTGTTTGATACACTGTTGCCTAGTTACATTTTTACAAACATTATTCATATATTTCCAAGTTTCCAATATTCTATTTCAGAGAAAAATAGTATTGAATATTGATTTTCTTTGATACTAATATAATATATTTGGTAATAATAGAATAAACTGAAATGTGTGTTCGTCTGTCTCCTTTTTCACGAGAATAATCGGGCCTGAGCCTGAACTCCCGGATGGCCGGGTAGCCGTCCTGTTCTATACGTCGAAGTTCTTCGCAAAACGACGATGGAGTCTCTTGTGTGAGTGGGTCCCGTCATATTTGTGTTGTTGTTGTTGTTGATATTTTCGTTGTTGTTGTTTTCGCTGTTGTTTTCGTTGTTATTGTTGTTATTTTCGTTACTATGTTGTTTTATATGTGCTTTTTATTGTTGTTAGGCTGTCGGCGTAAAAATAGTGCCGCAATAACTTGAGTCTTCTGGCTTGAGACTTCACCATGCTCCGTAGCCACCATCATACCGGTAGAATCCGAATAGAAATCCGACTGCATGCGAGGACAAGCGCGCAGGAGGATGCGTCTCTAACGTCGTAAGTAAGATTTCGACTAATGCGACTAAAGCCGTCCGTATTCCTCTGTCCGGAGTGGCATGTCTGGAGTGCATTTTGTTTCCACTCCGACGCGACAGACCGAGTACAGCAGCAGCGCCAAGCGTTAGCGTGGTAGAGAGTGGTGTGTAGGCCGGTCTGCCTGTAGTGCCTACTTAGGCACTTCAAATTGTGTTGGGTAGTCTATGTCGTGTTGTGCGCTTGATGCCTATCTGCTTTCTATTCTGATCACTGGTCTCTTGGGACTCTTGGGCTACGCCGATTGATCGGTTAGCTTTCGTGGTGTAGGGCTCCTGCGTCAATGCGTATTTGGACGGTGTCGGCTGGGACCGAGGGAGCTGCGCCCATTGGTGGTGGTTAGACCCACGACGATTTAGATCTGATCTATGAGACAACCGGGGGGGAAAAGAGGACAAGTATAAGAACCTGACCAAGGTTGAGAACTGTGCTGCGATGGTTACGTAGGAACTGCGCTGTGTCTTAGCCTCTGCCAGGCTGCTAAGATGTGGAGTTTTGCGATGATACGAAGTATGCAGAGGTTCATTTAAATATAGGCCTATTGGATCTTTAAATAACTCTGTTGATGAACGCACTCCAGCAGCAGCAGCCAAAGCAAGTAAGACGTTCACCTAAAGAAATTTAGATAAACTGCCGTCTCCCTGATAGGACGGCAGAGGCATTATTCAAGTCGACGTTCCGGGCTGACATCCGGCGATATTCTATTTCTGTCTGTCTCCTTTTCTGTTGACAAACTCCACTGAGACAAAAGGCTCGAGTTTACTGTGCAGTTATAAAAACATAATGAGGCATTATCGAGTAGAATAGGTAAAATAGAACGAGCTACAGAACATCAATTCTAGCCAAGTTGAAGCCGGGCCACCACCTGGGCGGCTTTCTCTGGTGTGGTAACAACTTCTCAGAACCCGTTGTTGGCTCTATCACTGATCAATGTCACAGCTTGATTGATAAGGCCAGCCTTGCTAGAGAACAAAGCTAACTAAGATCTACACTAGTGAGTTACTTGCATTCAATTTGTTGGTGTATCATATCAAGTATATTATCTACTATCTGTTTGACTAACCGACATATATATATATATATCGCAACAGTATTAAACTGCATAGAACTATGCTGCTTGCTACATTTTAGAACCCGTGGATAATCGAAAGGTTATTATTCGAGTTCAGTTGTAGATATGTCTATGAATAACTGTACATCACCGTGCATCCTTATGCGCTAATACAAATAAGATAAAAGACAATAAATTGCGCACAGCTTTGAGCCTATTTTTGGGCTGACACCCAGCCAAGATTTAACGTCCACGGGACTGCTTTTCGCATTGCTTCATAGACGGACCCCCATTGATACAAATGTGCAGATGTGGGGCTCGAACCCGCGCACCTATGTGTCTCCTCCGGTCGCGAGGAGCAGGCGAATGCCCTAAGACACCGGGGTCGACAGCCATGGGCCTACTGATTACTCAGTTAACAGCGACACCGTAGCACCGGCAGGGCTTCCATAAGAAATGTCACCGATTAGCTGCCCCCGAGCAACGTAGGTCATTCTGCCGTAGCTAAGCTTGGTGGCGCTGTGACTTCGCGTGTTTCTTGCGACCACAGGAGGAGACGACACCAGAGGAGGTGCACGGGTTCGATCCCCTCTCGTATACAATCGTATTTACGGGATCCTCTTACGCAGCAATGAGAAAGCACACTTCCGTGAATACTGGATGTCGGCTGAGAGTAAGTCCGAAAAAAAGACGCCCGTAGGCGGCATTGTCATCCAGTTTGTCGAAGGTGACTTAATCGGGAACTTCGACGAGCAGCTTCTCCCAAATGAATTGCGTCTTCTAGTTGGTCAGACATTGGTTTCATCAAAGCCTTCACACAAGTCAATAACACAAGTCCTAGGTCGTCTATCTGCACTAGGTCAGTCCGATCAATCACAATAGGAATATTTTTGTTCGGTAAACGTCGGGAGGAGAGAAGGAGGGACGAAATGCCAGATGTTGGTCACAACTAATATTGTCGTCTCTCTCAATTTTGACATTAAAACTCGTTATTTATTTGCCCTAAGCAAAGAACGTATCAAAACGTGTAACAACGTCAACATCTGTTCAGTAGCATACTACACATCGCTAACCATGGCTAAGCTGTATGGCTCGATTGCGCACTATTGCCAAGAAATGCCGGTTGAACTAATCACTTTGCTCGCATTTATGAGCATTCGTATGTAACAGTAGATTCCGTATTAAATATATTTAACCCTTCAGTGGCGCTCTTATAAATAAATTTAACGTAAATGAAGAAAACGCGTTACTCCGCCATCGAGAAAACAACAAACAGCATGAAAAGTATGTCGCATCAAGCCCAGTCAAGGCGATCCTATTGAATGCATGCCTGTATCAGCAGTGAACCCGTTTGCGTCAAAATACCACAAATACAGGGGTAGACAAATGCACAGCTGGCACAACGTTGAAGATACATTGAAGATACAACTTCATAATTAGCGCTATTAAGTACATGTAAGGATACATGTACAATAACTAGACTTAATTGGAAAAAACAGTCAACGAAAACTCTGGCTCAGTTGCTGTAACGGTTTTCAAAAGGTCTTCAAAAGGCAAATGAGGGTAAAGTGTACCGAACACGCAGGCTAGGCAAGTAGCCGTACTATCCTCGACTAGTGATGACGGATTTAAAAATCGCCTCAACGATATTTGCGATCACATCGTTGGGGCCGGCGTACGCCAAGGACGGTGGCGAAACCTCACCGAACGCTCCCAATCAAAAGCGGCAAACTCTTCATTATTTATTCGATATCCTGTGCTCGTCATGATCATCGTCATCATATTTCGCGGCACTGTATCTATTTTCGATACAAGAACTAGAAAATGTTAGGGCAACGGCAGCGGCGGCAGCAATGATGGGCAAAAGTCGAACTTCGATAGAGGCGCAAATCACGAGAACAGAGTTCGGCAAATGAAAGCGGCAGCCTTGTTTCGCACCGATTCTCGATGGCCCTCCAGCAGCAGCAAATAGCATGGAGACCTTCTTCAGTGGAACCAAAAGAGCATCGCATTGAGTATTTGGCGAAAAAGCATTTGGGCGGGGGTGATTTTCTTTTATTCATTTGCTTTTTTCTCAAGTGGACTCTCCCTGAGTTGCTATGAAATGTTTGGTGCAGCTGCAATTGCACGAAGTGGTGCGAAGCTAAGGCCTGGCTTAAAAGGACTTACCAACGTGGCGCTCGGTAAGTCTCTCTATAAAAATCTTTCTTTATAAGGGCAAGACGTCTCTGGAAAGGGTTGTGTTGTAATTCAACAACAGACAAGGCAAACGCCCCTCGTAAGGCTCAAATAAGGCAATCCTATAGAAGAGCAAATTCAGATCGACGCGCTACAAGATGTCTCATACGAAGAATCAAGCACTTATAGTATAATAGGTGCTCTTTTAGTTTATTATTTTTTTAGCCAATAATTCGGGGAAAACGAATCTTTTTCTTTGGTGCAAGCAACGACTTTGAGGGGTAAAAGCTTGCTTTCCCAGAGTTACCCCGATGATTCTTGGTTCGAATCAGCACATTTTGCCGTCGTACATGTCGTGCAAAGAAAGGAAAAAACACTCAAACTGCTATTTGCCCTCATGATAGCTTGCTTGCAAATTTATGATATATTGAAATGAAATATTTCAGGCCGTAGGAAGCTTTGTAGAGCCTTATAAGGTGACGGTGGTTGACGGTAGCGCGTGCTGCGTTCCCTACCCATTTATAGAGAATCCATTAGACAGAACAAACATTCTAATACGCGTTATTCTTCAATTTTACAATGTTGACATAACGCACAAAAATAACGTGCTTAAAAGCGTGTTTTAAGCTAGCGCTTTGAAGTCCTTTAGGTTTGGCCTGAGCTTCTCATCTTCGTATTCTGAGCAATAAACGCCCTGAGAAATCGTTGCACGAACTAGAACCGGTTAGTTGTGTGTATGTATATATAAGGCTACAAAAAAAGTTTTTTCGGTTTTGTCCATAGAGAATCATTAAAAAAAACGAAAACACTTTTTGTAGATTATATATATAAAATAAAATGAACCGGTTAGTCTAGTGCCGTTGTCTGTTTGTGAATGAGCGATTACAGATCAGCCTATATAAAACGACAGTCTATAAGGAGTACTTCAAAAGCTAGGAAAAAAGATGGCTGGCATGGGTTTGCTCTTCTACAAAACACATCTGGACCAATCATTACAAGATAACCCTTCTGCTATAGAAGTTGTATTCTACTTAGGGCTTATTTGCAAAAGGATGCTAACAACTGTTGTTGCATATTACTGCAATTTAACAAGCTAAATACCACACCGTAAGCCCCCGTTAGTATTTAATTAGTTGTAGATTAATTTGAATGCTGCAACTGTTCCTTCTATGCACTTAGTTGGTCATCAGTGGGCTTGAGTATCTTGGAAACTTGAAATAAGATAGAAAAACCGCTTCCCAAAAGGTGGTCAGAATTGCATAGCTATACGTTGCCGAACTAACAAATCGGATTTAAAAAACTGCAATAGTTACGCATCAATAACAAAAAAAGGCCATTTTACGAATGGTGTAAAACAGCCAAAAGGACAATAAGCTAATCAGATAATACATAAAATACCCCCAAAAAATATGCTATCTATGGCCTTTACGCCAATTATTATTATTATTGTTATCATCATCATCATCACAAATATATGATATGTACACTTACGTACCGAAGTGTGGGCAATTAGCGGGCAATTTCCCAACGTGCCATGGATGCTAACGAGTGGGGCACTCTGCACTAATACAACCCCGGGGGTGCACCAAAACACTGGTGGTATGCCGCGCTAGGACAACTGAGTGCGGCAGCTTCTCACCCGCGCCCGGCGATCTGAGGAAGGGGCTTCCCATGACTACAGAGCTTCGTACAAAGAGCTGCGCAAGGAAAAGTCCTGGAAATTCCAAGGAGATGCCCTCCCTACTTTCCTGAAGGGCCCTCCTCGAATAGCTGGAGGAAGATGGTTAGAAAGATGGTGGGCTCGCTCACATGAAATACGCTATAAGAATTGTTGTCTCTGCAATGGCGACTTTTATTGCATAGAGCCTCACATAAATTGTATAAGGCAATGTACCTAGAAGCGGAGCGGCACAAATATTACACAGGCCATTATCCAAAGTCGCTCAAGTAAGGAGCTTGCCTGTAACCTTTAAAGGAGTATTCTATGCAATACGACGATCGCACAAGTTCATCCAGTAAATGTGATTATAACTATTTAAAAAATGTACAATTTTTATAAATGTATATATATATATATATAATCGCTGTGTATTCGCTTCATTTGCCAGCGTTTGATTTTACAGATTGTACTGGCATTGCCTTTATCGTGACACTGTAATGTCTTCGTTCCAATGAGTGCTATCTGAAACGAACTCTGGGCGCAAGGACGGAAGCTGCTAGATAGAAGCATTTCGGGACGTCAGAGGCACCAATCAGTCTTTCCGCCCCATTCCATCGCGCTCCGTTCGTGAATACTCGAAGGCAGTCCACGAAGTGCTGTAATCATACTGCCACGGAAACATTGGCCCGTACAGGAATAAGCTTGTCCCTGTTGTTGTTGACCTTGTTGACGGTTAGATACCGGCCCGGGCACACGCACGCATCCCGTTGGGCATCTTCGAACGCTGCACATCCTAGCGCCCGCGTAAGCAGCGCAAACACGCTCGCCGACAGCAGACAGCTTGACCGCTGCTCAAGGGTCAACGTCTTCGACCAACGACACGTCAACTGCACGCAGTCCCTGTAAACAGCATACGGCTTATAATGCATATATATATATATATAGGCTAACGGATACCAACGATTCATTTAATGCTTCTTGATGTCATGGTTTCTTAAATTAAGTTTATGCTACGTTCACGCTGCTCAGAAGCAGAATGACATTATTCAGATGAGATTAAATATACCTTGTTAAAAAGAACGTAAACCCTCAAACTATACTTGTGGCCTGTAATCTCTTGATATTTCACTTGAATACCTCTAGCCCTAAATCTCTAGCCAAGCTACGTCTGAGGTGGAAATTTCAAAACATCCCTTTTGTACATTAAAACACAATGTTTTTCATTTAATTCTACTTGAAACAAGGCGTAATGTTTTAAAATATATTTTGGTATCACAAACTGTACAATTTGACTTTAAGCGTCTTCGTGTGGCATGGCAAAACCCGTACTCGGTATTCTAACATTTCGTCTTGCCAACTATAACTATGTATACAGTTTCTGATTGTTAATATAAACGTAGCCATATACGCTGGTGCACTGACGTGCCAGTATCTTCGTGTTTGTTTTTTTATGCATTTATTTGCTTCCACTGTGGCAGCTGCGTGGCTAGCCATATAATGTCTTACTTTGTGCATATATATGTATTTTTAGATGAAAATATTCAAACAGAGTAGGCTCAAGTGTTTCAGAAATGATGCTGGTACACGACGAAGATTCATTCAGCCCTTAATAATCGTCATACGTGTCTCCTACAAGTAAGTTTGTTTTTTTATTAAGCAAATACAGTGTGTGAGATACATTTTACAGAGGCCAGTGCATTTTCTGGTGCCTCGTTCTATGCATTTCGCCGGGCTTATTTTTAAGTTTCTTATTCTTGATAGTAGAGAAAATCGCACAGAGTCGGGACGAGTAGATAAGCAGGTTATGGCCAACTAGAGATTTCGTTTTTGTTGAGATAATCCTTAAAACTGTAGAAGCGGAGAGTGGGATTCGGTGGTAAACAACCCACTATCGGTTCCTTCAGAAATAAGATATCTTAAGCGCGTACAGACTGCGGAAGCAGGTTGCGTAAAATTATTTTCTGATAATACTATCTAGTAAGCGTAGAGGAGCCTAGTGCGTTATTATCGCGTTGCACGATCGCCCTTTCAGCGAGAAGAAACGGCAAGAAGTACATAAAAATTGGACTTGTTTTGCTTGCCTGATTCGATCCAGACGCTTCTTTGACCACCACTGAGCGCTCCGCGAAGAAATAATAGCCTATTCCTGCAGTCGCTTTATAATCAATCTTATTAACTTCGAGTCACTATAGTCTATTTTGTTAATTTAACCAGAGATCTAATTTAACCAGCTACCCGACTTAAGCAGCAGTCAGCCATTCTGCCCGCCTCAGTACCGGGAAGGCCTGGAAATAATGCAGACGCTAGCTACCATGCCTTCTCTATCCTGGCCGAAAAGCAGTCTTTGCCGCATCGTCTAAACGTTTTTCTCATCTCAAACAAATCTAATTACATGCTCGACGCCAACTTTGCCAAATCTTGTACATTGTCTGTACATTGTCTCTCCTATGTTCGGAAAGCATTGCTAGACGTTCAATGAGAAAATTGATTTTTTCTTCAGGTGTATATATTTGGTTGGTTTACATATTGCGTGAAAAGGAAAACATTATTTTACAGCATACAAATGCTTATTATTAATTCTTATTGGCCTCGAAACGACGCGAGCTGAAAAGCAACGTTATGCCGCCTTTACCCATGACTTGCTAAAGACGTTCGAATATATAGACACTAAGCAAGCTTCTCGAAACTTACGCAGGAAATGAAACCTAAACACTTCTTATAACCCGCTTTTATTCTTCCGGAGCACAAAGTCATTACCCGTTGAAGCAAGTTCCATAAAGATAAAATAATACTTCGAACAGTAGTCGACCGCAAAAGTAATGGTTTCCATTTTCATTACTAGGATTGAGGTTTTGTCGATAATCCTCAGAAAAGGCCGCATAGTAGCCGCCGATTGGTACGTGACCAAGTGCTTACCAAAACGTGTTGGTGAATTCAAGGTGCGGCACCTGCAGGTGGCTTTCTGGCCGCAGTTCTCCCACTGCGATAACAGCCCCGTCCACATAGCTCAATCGACGAAAGACATTCTCAAATGCGCAGAGATTAAGGCAGTGCAGCCATCTTGACTTGGCTCTCTGCAATTTGTTCGTATTCTCTACTATAAAGAACAATCTGCGTATACGACCACTCGGCAATACGTGAAGAGAATTGAATTGAAAAACGCAATTTGTAGGTGTGCCTCGATGCTTGAGTCACTCACGCTTCAGGAAGTGCATCGATGTCGGCGGAAAGAATTTTTCTGATTTTATTTAGAAATACCGCCTTCTATGTTAAGAACGCATCGTTTATGAAGAGACCGTTCATTGGTGATTTTCGCACGATTTTTGCTTGGCTTTATATATAGGTGTACATATCTATATATAGGTCCTATATATATAGGTCTATATGGGATCACAGAGTAGAGTTTGCAGCTAGGGAGATTGGGTACAATTGTCAGCAATGGGCAAGAGCGAGGGTATCAGAGAAAATGGTGAAATTGAAGGTAAACAAGTCATATACAGGCAAATGGAAAATGGCGATGGGCTCCAAATCAAGTTTGGCAACTATGTATGGAAGGGAAAAGCGGGAAAGGGGCGGGGTAGAATGGGTATACGATAATTCAAGAGCGAGTGGGCTATTGGCAGATGCCAGGGCAGGGATGTTGGATACAAGGATACATAAAGCTAAATATAAGGAGGGGCAAAGTACAGAATATCGAGCATGTGGACTAGAGAATGAGTCAATCGAACATATTATTAAAGAATGTATAGCATTAGGGAGGAGCAGAGATATAGAGCTGGCGGAGGCCCTAGCTCTAGGACCAAATGTTAGAAATGACCTGGTCGATATTACAAAGAAGAGGTTGTCACAATGGAAAGCAAATACTCAGTAGGTATTCAAGTAGACATGGATTATATGGATGCGTAGGTAATATATATGCTGCCGCTCTAAGCGCCTCTGATATAAAAGGGTATCATGTGTATTTAGGTATACATGCCAAGGGAACAATAAATCAATCAATCAATCATAGGTTTGTCGGCTTAGATATTCTAAACATATCGCAAAGCGCACAGTGAAGCATTAAGTATAAATCACTAATCGGATTTTGACGTAGACGACGCATTCTGTACGACGTTCCGGGACGTTCTTAGTTCCGCTGACGGAAAACATGCAACAGTAACAGACTCATTTAAAGAAAACAGTCGTCGTTTGTTAGCGTCTACTAGAGCGTCAGCGGCGATTTTACGAACCTTTATGTAAAAAAAAAGAAAAACTTATTTTCCAGTGACACTGAGCTCGGAAAAAATCCCACTAGTAGCACGTGCCCGTCTAGGTGGAATGACCTTGCCGGAACATGTGTCAAAGAATACGCCTCACAGCGGAAAGGTAAACAGTGATAATTAGAGAACAAGGCTTTTTTAGTTCAGCAGCTGACTAACGTGACCTTACCTGTTGTGCGGCTGACGTGGGCGATGCTCTTTTGATCGGCGAGCCAACGGAGAAAATAGAGACTGGCGGAGATGGAACACGGACCGAAATCCTGCCACAGTGAGTACACAAACTGCAAGCCCAAACTTAGCCTTGCCGGGAAGACTAGAGTAGAAAGAACACAAGCGCGCATAGAAAGCGTACACGAAAAGTAATTAGCAGCCTAGCCAAACCGATACGAAAGAGGTACGCGGCCTGGATGGAGTCGCTTTGTATTAGAAACCAGCGAGCATGCGACCCGGCAGGTACACAAAACTCCGCGGTTACGAAGAGCATATCCGAACTGCGCTAGAGCAAGGCAAGTCGTACGGAACTGCATACTACATGCCATAAATGCCGCAGATGTACAAAATCAATGTTGTGACATGAGATACGAGAATGTAAATTAAGCAGATTGGAATAGCCTATGATGGTAGTCGAGTGAGGAGGAACCAGCAAAGACGCAACCAAGTTGAGTTAGGTGTATGAGGCGATAAATCACGAGGAAGTGGTGTCAGCGCAAATTTGCACTACGGGCACGTAGTTCGAGGGCTTAAAGAAAAATCCTTTCGGGGCTGACTCTCAGCCAAGATTTAACGTTCATGGGACTGCTTTTCGCATTGCTTCATGGACGGACCCCATAAATACAAATGTGCAACGGTGGGGCTCGAACCCGCGCACCTATGTGTCTCCTCCGGTCGCGAGGCGCAGACGCATGCCACCACGCCACCGGGCTCGACAAGTTCGAGGGCTTACCACGACGTAAGTTGCTCACGTGTCTCGGCGCATACTACGAATTGGCGCAGCCTACAAAAGCAACGGCGACGGCGGTAAACCAGGCGGCGGCGGCACCACGCCGTGACGGAAAAGCATGAGGGTACACGAGGAACACGGAGGGATCCTGAAAACTACAAAGGCGGACTGCGTAGAAGGGACAACGGCCGTAATTTGGCAACCACTATGTTTTTGGCGCACCAGGGGCCGCGTGGGAAGACTGGAGCCGCATGGGAAGACTGGAGCCGCATGGGAAGACTGGAGCCGCATGGGAAGACTGAAGCCGCATGGGAAGACTGAAGCCGCATGGGAAGCCTGGAGCCGCATGGGCAAACTGGAGCCGCATGGGCAAACTGGAGCCGCATGGGAAAACTGGAGCCGCATGGGAAAACTGGAGCCGCATGGGAAGACTGGAGCCGCATGGGAAGACTGGAGCCGCATGGGAAGACTGGAGCCGCATGGGAAGACTGGAGCCGCATGGAAGCCGATAAAGCTTCTGACTTGCAGAAAACTGGTCCACAATATCTTCGGTGATTTAAGATGAAGAAGCCAGATAAAACGGCGCGTAGTACGTGCTGGCTGCATTCACGATAGACCAATGTCATCGCCCGTCCAGAGGTAGCTTCTGCAAAAGCTGTGAATATACGCACGCCTATATACGACGCTGCATACATACCATCCTGATTGCACAACCCACAATTACCAAAGCAGCGCTAAAAGATTAGACGCTAAAGTAAACACTGAGCCCTTTGTTTGCAAAGGAACTGATTAAAAGAAACTACGACATCACGACTCTCGGCACAACAGTACCGGCTCATAAATGGGCAGAAGTGGAACTAGTGACGGAGTAACGGTGGAACTGGATTCAACTGAATCCTCGGAACTAGCGGGACCCGGGAAAACAGGTAAAAGAAATGATCGGGTCGGATACAATAGCATACCAGAAGCCACATTCGTAGTCTCACCGGCGGAAGTGCTGCATGACCGGACATTGTGTTCTGCTAGTGAATACTCCACACCAGCACTCGAGAGCATAAACCCCTCCTAAGAAGGGAGATAACAGTAAGCATAGCATGTGATGTGCCTTACACCTAATTTGCAAGAACCATAACAAAGCAATGGTACTAATTACTAACAAAAATGTAAATTGCATATACATATAAAACGGTTTGTTTCATCATCTGTGTCATGGTAAGAACTTGCAGTATGTATATTCTACCTCTAGGGAATCATCTGCGTCATGGTAAGAACTTGCAGTTTGTACATTCTACCTCCCAAATGCACGCACTGCTTCCTGTTCGGGATCCCCAGGTGGAAAAGAAAAAACCTAAAAACGGTTGCGCAAATATATATATATATTTATATCCGGCATAAATATATATATATTTATGCCGGATAATCTTGTCTTAAACTCTGGGGTATGGTCAAGGCCGGTGGGAAAGTTATTTTTGCGAATGAAAATGGCAAGCGGAAATGTTTCGTATAGGAGTGAGATGATACTTTTTCTAAGCTGTGATTTTAGGATAGATGTACAAGATACGTTTATAAAATGCACGATTGTGAAAGACTCAATTGGAAATGCATACCGCGCATTCCGAAAAAAATCTATATCGTCTGAAATATGATTGGTCCTAGCTGGAGGTGGACATCTCTGTATACAATAAGGAACAAGGAATTCTATATACAATAATATAAGTTTGCAATCCCTTTTTATTCTCGCATTAGTTCCTGCTTCTCGGTAAAGCTAGGCCAGTAATGCGTTCTCTCACAATAGTGCCTTTTGTACATTTATGCCAGACAGCCATTCTAAAATGACAGGTAAACAAATGTCATTAAAAAAATGCCTCACTCCTAGAAATTCTCCTCTCACTTAACCAGGTCCTATAGTTTTTAACGAGTTATCCGGACACCCTATATATAGGGTGCCCATTTTTTGGGTATTATTGCCTGACATAAAAAAAAACTAAAATTCATTCCAAAGATCATATAATGCCGAACAGAAGATGCGACATGGTCGTTTAGAAAATAATTCGCAAAATTAAAGTTCTTTATTAGCGTTCACGCCCCATAACTTAAAATCGTAACCCTACGACCGTTCACAACGCTACTGCTTCTTCTAAGGATCATATAATTACGGCCAGAAAATGCAACATGGCGGTTTGGCAGAGAATTTGCCAAAAATAAAATTTATTATTAGCCTTTACGCCTAATACCTTAAAATGATAACCCTCCGTTTACAGCGCTACTAAAACTCACACATGTGCATTTCATGACGATCATTTTAGTGCCTATAAAGTAAATCTATGGCAATGCAAGCAGTAATTACGGAGTAATTCAAATTTTTCGGCGGGCATGTCGAGGTTGAGTGCATGCATAAATGACCTAGACTATTTTTTTTATTGGAATAGATTATTTATGCATGCACTCAATCTCGAGCACTCTGCAATCGCGGCCCACATTGCTATATTTTTACCAAAATTATTGTCGTGCGCATTTGACTAAGTGTGTTAGCTTTGGACGCTGCGAATGGTCGTCGGGTTATGCTTTTGAGGTATTTGGCGTAAAGGCTAATACAGAACTTCATTTTTCTAAAGATTATGTTGCACCTTCTGACCGGTGTTACATGCTATTCAGAAGAAGCAGACTTTACCCTTGAACACAACAATGTGCTGGGCTTCTATAGAGGAGGATTAATTGTCTTTCAACTGCACATCGCAGTCTGAAAAAAAGCTTATCTCTTTCAGTCTCACTCCAAAAATAAGACTGCACACAATTATTTATGCAATACTAAAAATGCATTTCATACGATTGCGTTGCGTTAGGTTATATATAGCGAGTTCCACTGAACTGACCTAATTAACCGTTTGAATTCTCGATAGTGAGCTAAGGTAGCGTTAGAGCAGCAGATCGGTGACTGCGCCTTGGGCACGAAACTAATTAAGCACGGTGCCGAGATTTCTTCTTTGTACACCTAGCAGGCATCATCATTAGTAGTAGTACGTTGTTAGAATACCGAACAAACGTTTCTTAATGACAATATCAATCTAAAAATAGCGCCTATGTATGTGTCGATATATAGATAGATAAAGCATATGTTGACGTGTGTAGTAATGGTGCTGCCGTCGTGCAGGTAGGACGTGTTTGTGCCGTTCTCTTGAAAGAGTACCGTTAGTTTAAGCGTGGAAATTCCAGTGGATATACTAAAAAACTGCCTTATCTCGGCACAGCGACCAAATGGGTGCAATTTGCTGCAAGCAAAACGGTGAAAAAACGGTAAAAATCGATTCTGACTATCTCAGCCAGCAATTTGAACGCCGATTTCCAACGGTCGCCGCATATGAATAAATAAACGCTAAGTTGAATAACAAAATCGTGAAAGTGCACTGAGTGCCACCAGTGGAAAGGTGTGATTACATCGAATTTCGTAATCGGCCAACAAACGCAGGTTTATTAGGAAAATAGTGCGTTTTTATGCAGGAGTGAGACTGTGAGACAGAGAGAGAGAGCGGAGGAGGAAGAGTGAGACTGAACAAACTTCGCAGAAGCCCATTTGCAACGATATAGTTGAATAGTTCGTCGTGATAGATGTTGTGAATAGTGAAACGCTCCATGTAGTGCAATAGGGTCGTTACTGTTTTACTCGGAAACCTTGTGTTTTTGAGCGCAAAGCAGGATTAGCTGTCGGCTCCGTAGTGGAAGTCGATCAGCCATACAAGCAAGGTTAAGTGAAGAATATACTTAACCCAAGGAAAGCAGAGCAAGCCTGCTAGGTGCTCTTAGACGCGAATTTTTGAACTTCGTTCGAAAATACTGCGTTTTTTTATATAAACAGGAATCGTCAACAAGGGGAGATAGAGAAGCCAGCTTCAATAAATATATAAAACGGACAAGGAAAGAAGGTCGGGGGAAACCCCATAAGGCCGGCCTTACCGACTGGACCGCCAGTCGGGACCAGGTCGGAGCCCGATTTATCGAATCGAAGAGCAACAAGTGTGGGCATGGAAGGAGCCGTCAGCAGCGAAACGCTCAGCCGGGCTAACGAAAACTATAAGGACCGAAAACAAGGAAGGAAAGCGAAGCTCTTGAGACGCAAGAAAACATAGACGCAATGCTATGGGATAGCAGGGAGCTCGGTGAGCTCCTTAACACGGTGCAACACGGCCTTGTAAAAGTGCCTTGTGCCAACAAACACCAAGGAAAACGTAAAAAGTGCAATCAAGGCTCTTGAAAAGAGCCTGATAGCACTCGAATACAAACAACAGATGTCAACAAACAGCTACAACGGTGATCACGTAAACAAGCTCCGAGCGGAACTGAATGAGAATGAATTGTATAACAGAATGCTGAAACAGCAACCGTTCGAAAAGGAAGATTTAAATAAACAACCCCAGGAGCACATCAAGCAGCTCGAAGAAGCTCTAAAGCACAGACGCACACCAAAGGAGATACAGCTTGCTGAAGAGCAACAAAAGTGTCAGGAGGTACTGCAAAAGCTGTAAAATGCAGCGACTATAGTGAAAACAGAACTGGCTAAATAATGGCCGCGGAACGCCTATCTAAAAGCGCGGTTAATAAAGACTAGCATTGAAGGAGACCGAGAGGTAAGAGAACTTCTCGGTCGAGACCAAGACGCCAAGGACGCGGACCTCATACGGCGGCTGAACCAAATATTCCTGGCAGCTAATCGTTTGGGAGAATTGCCGGTCGGAAAGGTGGGAATGGTCAAAATCCACCACGCCGAGATAGACTTAGGAGAGTGCTCGACAAGGCGACCCAAGGAGACGCCATTAAAGAGGCCGTTCGACGAGAATTTAAGTTCGCTGCCTCAGAAACGGTCGTCAAGATAGAACCCATAGAAAACAAAATGGGTAAGTGGAGCGCCTCCGCGCTGCTAGCAAGAAGAAGAACTGAAGAACTGAATAATAGGCTGGCTATCCCATCTACTGGTAAAATAGATAAAACCTCTCTGTTGCCTTAAAAGATTGGCCATCTAGAAAAAGCTGCATGAAAGTCTAAATATTTAAATATAAAGCCTAAATAGGTGTGATGCGAAGGGTCATGCGGAAACAGACTGCACATCTTAGCCAAAATGCTATTATTCAAGGAGGACGACCTTAAACACGCAGCGAAATCTATGTAGTGCCCTATGTATAGGCAGTGTATCAGGGAAACTCGACACCGCAAGAGCAACTCGAAGCACATTAAACGAGATGCCCAAAACGGCTAAACGAAAAAGGCGAAGAAGGACACACGTCTGCCAACAAACGCAGGCAGAAGCCCCTATTGAAGCTGCCATCGCCGACGCCAGCCAAGCAACGGACGATGCGCGCACCGATGTTGAAGGGTTCACAGGTACAACAAGACCAGAACGGATCCAAGAATGAAGAAGGCAACAACAGCCCGTTGACGAGTCCCCAATGCATACGGATTAACCTGGGCTGGTCCAACGAGGCCCAAGCGATGCTTGATGCGAAAAAGCAGAAAAAGATGTGCAACTAATAATGATCAGCGAACCGTATAGCTTTATGACGGTTCGGGCAAGGGATGTCTCAGATATAAAAATGGGGACGCGGTGCTCCAAGTCTAACCCGCAGTACCCGTTAAGACGCACGAATCGAGAAAGGGCTGGAGATGTGCGAAACTCAATCGAGAACCGAGAGTATTCAGCTGCTCTATATCGCCAAAAATGCGGCGGCAGGAATTTACAGATTTCCTGGACAGCCTTGCGGAGTAGCTCAGGCAATATGCGGCAAGAAATATACCCATCCTTAATGGGGGAGAGTTTAATGCGGCTGCAGCAGAATATGGAAGCCGACGTTCAAACGACAGAGATCAGGAGCTGTTGTGGCTAGCTCAACTGGACACAGTCCTCTTCGATCCTCCGAGTCTGAGCGAAGAGACCAGTCCCCGTTAATGGACCGAACATTTGGTAACGAGGGTGTTATGAAAAAATTGTAACCTGGGGAATCTTAAAAGAAGATTCCCTGAGCTACTATAACAATATAGAGTTACCTAGCATCGGAAAGACAGCTGCCGCATGGCATGGCGAGCTGGCAAAATAAGTCCTAAAATTGCGGTCTCAGAAAGGCGAGCAACAAAAAAAATGGTGCGAACTGTGCGAAGGAGTGGAGAATAACATCTGGGGGAAACTCTACTAGATCTTCATGGACAGGATGGAGAAGCTACGGCCAAAACTTCCCGACGATCTTGTGAAGAAAGCGGTTCGAGGACTCTCTCTGTTGGATGAAGTAGCAGCCGGAAGTCCTCAAGGGTATGGCGGACAAGATTTTCAAAGAAGGTGCCTACCCAGCGGCATGTAAAATGCTACCTTGGCCATTATAGACAAACCAGAGAGGCAGGCTACAAACCTAGATGCGTATTGCCCGATATGCTTCCGAGACATAATAGGGAAGGAATTTGAGACGCTTTTTAACAGCAGACTCACGGCGGAATTGGAGCAGAAGATTGCATTCTCGGATAGACAATTTGGCTTTCGACAAGGACGCTCAACGGAAATGGTCATCGGTCAAGTGGTATAGGAGGCCGAAAGGCAAAGAAGGAAAAAACAGTGGTCGAGGGAGCTTTGCATGTTCATCATTTTAGACGTCCTCAACGCATTCATCTCCCTAAGCTGGCAAGTAATCCTGCCTAATATGGCCGAGAAGGATGTCTCACCGTACCTGCAGAGAGTCATTGCCTCTTATCTTAGTAGCCGTACGGCCGTTCACGGAGATATGGAGTTCGACATGACAGCGGGCGTCTCACACACATCCGTCCTGAGGCCCCTGCTGTGGAACATAGCGTACGATAATGTACATAATAGCTTTATTAACCGATGGTTGGTTTACAATATTACGCGTACAGAGAAAGCATACAATCACATATACGTATATTCACCACGGTTCTAAAGGTCGCGTCAACGGAACTGCTCTATCGCATTGTTGAAGGTGAGATAAGTCACACTGTCTCCAGCAGAGTTTACACAAGCATAACGAGGAAATTTCATGGAACTTCTTTCGAATACAGATCTTCATGTGGAGGCCATGTACAGCAAATCGTGCAATTAGGTGTCTATTCTCATAGTTGCAGTGGCGAAAGGCTTCTTGCCTCTGTGGCAGAGTCGGCTGTGCTTTACGCTGTTTCTACGTAGAGCCCGAGCGCGACGAAGTAAAAGAAGAAGCGAATTAGAATCGCCAGCGCATACTGCACGATTGAGGCAATGGCAATCATTGCGATAACCAGGCCCAAACTGGCCTTATGGCACTTATGGCCTAAGCTGGTATGGCCTAATGACATTATGGCCCAACTTGATAAGGGAGCGGATCCAGCGAAGGCGAGGACGGCAGAAGAAGGTGGCAGCCCGGATGTGGCTACACGAATGGAGTCTAGCGCCATCGGAGTCACCAAGAGCGTGGGCCCGCCGGGCCACTCCGGATTTCAAGAAATGGTATACCAGGGAACACGGAAGCGTCACCTATCACCTGACGCAGCTGATAACGGGGCATGGGTGCTTCCAGAAGTACCTGCACCGGGGGGCAAAGCTACAGACCTCGCGTGCGTCATGTGCGAGACCGGCGAGATGGATGATGTTACCCACACCATCATCCTCAACACATCACTAGAAGACGCACGTACGGGATCACCAATAGCGACTGCGGTGACGGACCTAGTTGCCGCCATGCTTGAGGACGAGCAAAAATGGGACCAATGAGTGAGCCTGGTGGAGAGAGTCCTAAGAAGAAAGAACGAGCTGGAAGCGGAACTGGTGCGCCGATAACATCCGCGTATATATAACATGTTTATCAATAAAAAAAACGTGCACGTGTGTATCAACGGTAGTTATAATGCTTTTCCAGATGGCTCTACCTTTTACAAAGATGGGCTATTTAGCGCTAATTTTAGTATGCTATTGTTATTAATGAAAGTCTGTTCATTATTCTAACAACAACATATTACTAATGCTTATACATGCTAGATTTACAAAATTAAGAAATCAAATGAATAAATAGGTAAATTTAGTGAAACTCGCCATATATAACCTAACGCCATCGTATGAAATGCATCTTAAGCATAGTTTTTTTCAAAACATTATATTTAATTATATACACTTATGTATATACAATACCATTTCAAATTATAGCCCGTACTTCTTTAGATAGTTGTTCGTACTTTCTCACCTAAGGCTCCCGGGCAGGGAAGCAGTGAATGCATTTGGACGGTAAGATATCTATGCTGCAAATTCTAAGGATTACGCACATGACCCATATATATATATATATATATATATATATATATATATATATATATATATATATATATAGGGTCTACAAAAAAGTCTTTTCGGATTGGCGCATGCGCGGCTTTCACAGCGCCCGCCCCGGCGCCTAGGCATAGATCATTGGCTCACTCTTTGTTGTTTTCATGTGAAAAAGAGCGGGGAATCTGCTGGTCTCAACCATTTTGAAATCTGTTTAGCCGTTTGTTCGTAAAAGTGCTGCAAAATGGAGGTAGAAAAATGCCAAATTCGGGCGATTCTACTCCATGAGTTTAAAAATGGACTGAGTGTAACGCAGGCTCAAAAAAAGTTGTTAAAATCGTTTGGAGATGCCTGTTGTACAGACAGAATGTGCCAACAGTGGTTTGAGAAGTTCCGAAAGAGAAAAAAAGTTTTATTGTGTATTTGGTGGAATGTGGGCGGAATAGCGCACTATGAACTTTTACCGCGTAACCAGACGATAAATACGGCCGTCAACAACTCGAAAAGGTTCACGAAAAATTATAGCAGTCGTACCCTGCACTAATTTCAAGGAAGGGTGTTCTGTTCCACCAAGACAACGCAAGGCCCCACGTGAGTAGGGAGACCCTTTCGAAAATTTCCCAGCTAAAATGGGAACTTTTGGAACATCCACCGTATTCCCGCGACTTAGCACCATCTGATTACCACCTATTCAGATCGATGCAAAATTATTTAAGTGGTAAAAAATTCACTTCTATCGGACACGTGCGTTCTGGACTGGAAGAATATTTTTGAAATTTGGAAGATTATTTAGAAATCGAAAACCTTGTAAATCGTTGGGCAGAGGTTGTATCTTCCGGCGGAGAATATATAAATCAATAAATAAGACCTCTTATGTCTCCTATATATGTGTTTTCTTTATAGCGCCAAAACCGAAAATATTTTTTTGTAGCCCTAACATATATATATATATATACATGAATAATCATGAAAGATTCGAGAAGTGGTACTGAGGCATATACGCGTGACTCGGTTTAGACAACTAAAAAAGTTTCTTAGAAATCTAAGCCTTAATTAGAGGTTTCACATGCTCCTGCAGAAACGCAGCAGCTCCGCAACAGGCGCCAATATATTATACCATCTGCTAGAAAGATTTAAAACCGACTATTTTGGCATTTCGTCTTCGCCAGTTTGTTACGAGTCCTCTTAGCTGGATACTGTGTTAGTCCTAAACGAAAAATAGTCGGTCATAGAAAAAGATGCCACCGTCCCTGAGAGAAGAACCTTTGTGTTCCGAGGTGAACAACCTGACCAGTAACGAGCTTGTACTAAAAAAACACTCAAGCTGTTCCTAGAGGAAAAATAAAAACGAGAGCGGTTATGCAGGCTTCTCGATAATTATAAATATAATTATTTATGTCAGATATGGCTGAGGAACTTTAATGTTTGACTCATCAATTGCATGCCAGCTATGTGTAGTTCATTGGCAATTATCTCCTACTTGTCGTATAGAAGCGTCAGTTAACCGTTTCAATCAGAAAATGCAAAATTCAGCTACCTCACCATTCTGCCAAAAAAACAAAGTAGTAGAACGTTTAGCGGTTCTATATTATGTTTATAGAGCCTATTTAGACAAATTGTCGAGTGCCTATAAAGCCGTACTTTTTACTGAGCTGTTTTTCAGTTCGACCAACAGTAGTACTAGCCAGTTAAGTTAACACAAGGATATGTATTATGTTTCTGCAGCAGCGTCTCCAACTTCTTGGACACGAAGCATGTGAACTTGGCTTTTGGCCTTGATACAAAAACAAAATTACTCTGCTGCTTTAGTGCAAAAGTGTTCGGCAAGTAAGAAGAAGCCTATACTCAGCTAAAATCTGATAAAGCTAGATTCTAGTTAGCTATAAGTGCATTACATGCGGGCGCACGTATAAACACCAGCTAAAGTCTAAGTAGTTTGCAGAGTTCATCTGAGTAGTAGGCCTCTGGAGAATGTCCTACATGACTTGCCCATCTTAGATAGATTATTAAATATCTAGACCCTCCGGCGACTTTGTTTTGACCTATCACAGCCCCTCTCAGCGCCTACATGGCGCCACAACTTCGGGAGTACTTTTTAAGGCAGAATATCGGTGTATGAGGCAGAAATTAGTCTTTCGCTAGAAGGGGATTTTACTAAATCGAGCAAAACGTATCAGTTGAGTTTCATGGCTTTACGCATTGAATATTACTAACAGCATGAAATAGTAGTTGACCATAGGGCGCCGTCATAGCATCTGAATTAACATAGTATCTGACAAGTCAGAAAAGAAACCTAAAACGTGAGGAAGCGTTGCTCACGGCATCGAACGAACCTGACAAAGCATTGAATAAATGATGCAATGAAAACACAAATAAGCCAATTCAGGTAACCTTCGAGCTGCGGACACACATACACACAAACTTGTGAAGACATCGTTCAGCGGTGTACGATTACTCAATAACGATTACTCATTCAGCTTTGGCCCGACAAAGCTTACGGGTAGTGGTGCCGTCCCTCCGGACCGTTCGATCGTACAGCCCAAGGTGGGCAAAGACGCTCACCTTCATGCCAAGTACAAATTCATCCCCCCCCCCTAATATGTGAGACAGCGGGAGAAGCGGCGCCCCTTACGAGACGCCTATTTGAGACAGTCGCATGTCGAAGTAGTACGAACAGTTTTGAGCCTGAAGAGTTGGGAAGGAATCCGGGCGTTAGTGGCTTTAACGGTCCTAGACTAGTCACTTCTAGCTTGCAGCAATAACGCATGTGCATCAGCATGCATTCTCCGATAACTAAACCCCTAAAAACGGAACCAAAGCTATTTATCAGTCCCGGGCGACTGAAGGGAGGGAATTTTCTTGCAACATAAACTATATCCGTTGATGTACAGCGCGGCAATACCGCTGCGGTACTGGGGGACTTAACCGAGCGAGCCTCAGCAGGGCTCTCTGCTGCCGACTGCTAATCACGGTGGAGGTGGAAGCGTACTTAGTACGCATCCAATTAGGGACAATTGTATTCCACGCTTAGCCGAAAGTTGACATTAGGTAAGACATCTGGCGTAAGGCAAAACAGTCTAGCTACACATCGTAATCAATTATATAATATCAGACAGTAGTACTACTATTAAAAGTAAAGGGTTCGTGCTGATCCTCAGCCAAAATTTAACGTCCACGGTAGTGTTTGTCACATTGCTTCATAGACGGACCCCCATTAGGTTGAAATCGGTGTAACGGTGGGGCTTGAATCCGCGCACCTATGCGTCTCCTCCGGTTGCGAGGCGCTGCCTTAAGCCACCACGCCACCGGGCTCGACACTACTACTACTACTAAAGTAAAGTTTTTCGGGCTGATTTTCAGCCAAGATTTAACGTCCACGGAGCTGTTATTCACATTGCTTCCCAGACGGACCCCCATAAATACAAATGTGCAACGGTGGGGCTCGAACCCGCGCACCTATGTGTCTCCTCCGGTCGCGAGGCGGAGACTTAATCCACCACGCCACAGGGCTCGACACTACTACTACTACTACTTCTAACGTCGAAACCGGTATCGTGGTGCATTCGTCTGCGTCTCGCGACCGGAGGAGACACACGTAGGTGCGCAGGTTCGAGCCCCACCGTTGCACATTTGTATTTATGGGGTGCCGTCTATAAAGCAATGCGAAACGCAGCCCCGTGGACGTTCAATCTTGGCTGAGGGTCAGCCCGAAAAAAATTTAAACTACTACTACTACTACTACTACTACTACTGATATTAGTAGATCTTCGGTTTGAGACCCGCTGAGAAAACAGTGTGAAAAACATAAAGGCAGGAGTTTGAAGAGCAAAGAAGCGGCTGCCCGTCGCCCGTATGAAGGCTATGCAAAATATTCACTTTACCACATTTCAGATGCGTGTTTAAACGACTAGCGGCGAGAGGGAACTCCCATTGGATGGACATATATCAGCATTGAACCAAATCCCCAAGAAATCCTGAAAAATAGAGGGCACCTCTGAGGTATTTCGGAACGCTCCTATATATATATATATATATACATAAAGATATATATATATATACTGGGTGACCAAGAATGATTTCCAAAACGATATAGGGAATCGTAGAGTTTCTATATCTCGTATATTTTTCTAATGCAACGTCGTCTCAGAGAAGTTTTTCCTTATCTCCTCTGCGAGTACAAAACACTGGTACTAGAGAACATTTGGTGCATTCAGCGCCAAATATTTTCTAGTATCTAACGTTTAGCGTCGATTGGTTAACTCTAATTTCCCCGCTTAGAATCTTGAAGATTTCGTTCACAACTAAGTGCGTGGCCAGGTCAAAGAAATCGGTGCTAGGTTGTTGAACGGCGGCCCTATCACTGACGTGTAGGCAAACACTCAAACCAAGGGCGCTGGTTTGTTTCGTTTAATTGGCGCTAATCCATGTTTACAATCGGTATCAGCGTTTGCTTCGACAAGTGCTGTAAAAGTAAATGACATTGTTGGCGCGTGTATAGCAACGCAAATGTGCGGAGGCTGCAGCGCCGTCCTCGCCAACCAGATTTAATGATCCCTTCGTCAGTAGAGCCAATCGCCTTTCAACAATTATTGTCTGCCGCTTACGCGTCACATTGCGGGTTTGATGCTGGTGGTGCCCCACTTACAACGGGTGTCACACTGAACAAAATACCCCAGTGTATCGCGCTCGTTAGCAGGCCAATTAGCTCGTAATTGGCTAAAATCTATGGGGAGCAGACGCATATAGAAACATACATATACACTTATGTATATTTATATATGTATATAAAATATATATAAAAAAAATATCTATAGAAAATATTGTTATGATTTACTTATCATTTACAATATGTTTGCACACTCGGCAGTGCTCGCCTTAATAAAAATGGTGGTAAAAAAAAGTCACGTGAGGCTAAGAATCAGCTGCCCGTGTCCTTGTTTGATGGCAGCCCCCGCTCTTATGGACTCGGTGCGAGCGGTATATCCTCAAGGTTCCTTGCAACTTTAAGACGGTAAGATCCATAAGATTCCTCTTCGTGACGCCGAGCCCCAACAGCGTACTCGCAGATTCGGAGTCCCATACATTACTGTAAGCAGAGAATGTTATATTCTGCCTACGTTGTAGAGGTAATACTGAATGGCTTTCAACAACGTAAGGTTTATTAAAAAAAAAAAAAAAAACTTCGACACCAGCCAACCGCCGCTCAAGCGCCTACACTCCGCAACCTACGATGTCTTCTCCGCCACCCGACCTTTTCGGGAGCCAACACTAAAGTGCACATTGCAACATGTTTCTTTCTCTACCTTTAGGGCTGGTTCTCCTTCCCCCTTTTCTAATTTTTTCTCCACGACCACTGACACTGTTGTCTGCTCGAACTTGGCACAGACACCACAAAGTAGCTATACAAATGAGGAGGGGAAAAAGACGTCAAGGAGATCAACTGGTGCTAATGAATATACGAAAATAGAGCAAGTTGTTGATTTGAATAATCATTGATTATATAGTTATATATATATATATATATATATATATAAATATTATATATATATATATATATATATATATATATATATATATATATATATATATATATATAGAGAGAGAGAGAAATGAGTGGAATCAGAATCTCATACTCGGCCAATGCTACCCACAAATTCTCGATGTCCTCATCGAGTAAACTTGTAAGCGCCTAATAATCATTTTAATAATAGTTTGGTTGTCGTCGACGTCTGGAGACTTGTCTTGGTTCCGTTATCGCTTCTGCGTTCAGAGCTTGACCGCTTCTTGGTGATCGCGCTCGCTTCTCCCTGACGCTCGCTGGTTCTCGCGGGAGAATCGATAGCCGACAGTGGCTCGTCTCCACGATCAGTCACGTTCTCATCTTGCTTTTCGCCGGCGTATCCAGCAGAGCGTACCGGCAGTACTTAACGAGTGCTGTGTTGTTAATTCCGCGACGTCGCCACCACCCGTTGCCGCCGCTACACACCGGTTCCGTCATCAAAAGTTTATTCGGCGTAAAAACTGGTTTCCGCTTGCGTCTAAATCCGCGGCCAAGACCGTATCGACCTCCGTAAGCCTTAAGCAAATAAATGGGCCTTTTTAGTTTGAAGGTTTAGTTTACGATAATTAATAACAAGACTGAAACTGTGGTCACGTTTCCATGCCAATAGAACGGGGCTTGCGTAATTGTCCGTCTGCATTATTTCGCCGATCAGCTGTGGCATCGTGTCTCGCTCTATGCCCGACAATCGGCAACCCCCAGCACGGATTTCCGAAAGAGCGCTAGACTATCAGCGCCATTTGACTGGCCTAATGAGAGCCGAGCCTCTCGCAGATCCTTGCCTGGAAAACACGATTTCTACCTCGCCGTTTAATGCGACTTCAACATTTCTGTTCACAGTCTCTAATGGAAAGCCATAGTAATTCGAGACCCTCCACATCATAAATGCACCGTCTTACATTTTTGAATCATATCCAGCTACCTACATGACTGTTCCGTTTGTTGCCAAGGAACTAAGTTTTATATGGCTGCAGAGGCGCCGCAAGGCTTCATACTTGCCCTCTGTTATGAAACAGGGTGCTATAGCTTAGAGACCTCCCCACCGCCAGAGTTGACCTACTGACACCGGAACAGGTGAAGAGACGTGAGTGCTAGGCAATCTTAGGCGCCATGCACTGGATGCAGAGAGCAGGCCTTATCGCCAGGAGCAAGGCAATTCTTCTGATGGGAGGGAGGAATTGCTTAGCTCTCCATCTGCGCCTCAACAGCAAAGATCACCACCGTTAACACGGTAAGGTACATGAAAATATTATATTATATTTCTTGGCCGGGGCCATCGAAATACCTGTTAACCCCACCGGGCAAGAGAGAGAAAATTAATTCAAGTTCCGTCGATTCGTTTCGAGAAACAGATAGCTATAGCTGCAAGCATCTGAATAAGGCTGTCAGCGTACGTTTTACGTGGTTTGTTCATAGCAATACACTTTACAACGCTTGTGTTCTCGGAAAAAAATTAGTAACATGGATGTCATGAAGGCAAAAAAGTCCGGAGCGGGCAGTACGATCTATAATCGTGACGACTCTCACGCACGCTATATCGTTATTAACAATGGACAGCACTGTATAGCACGTCGTTACTTTAAAAGGGGTTACAAAACGCGTCCTATTAGATCCGGTAGATCGTTTTACAGTTTGCCAGGAAACATCTAATAGCCTATTCGATCAATATCAATCTCACCAAAGAATGAGCTAGCCATTCACGTACCACATGAATAGAGAACGAGCCAGACAAATCTGTATGGCAACAAATCTGTTTGAGAGTAAATCCCCAGATATGAAAGAACATGGCAGGCTAGAACGAGACTACTATATCTATTTGCGACAAAAAATAACTCTAAAAGTTGTGGCGCACGTTTTGCAAACAATACTAGATATAAGCGTCCATTGGAGACCCCAATCCACATGCGACGCAGTGTAGAGATCACTGCGCATTTCGATGCGACGTTTTCGACTGCCAAGGCTTGCCGCTTTATAGTACTGTCATGTAGTACGAGACTGATACACTTAGCGTACTGAGAAAAAACCTCTTACTTGTTGTCGTTCCTGGAATAGGACGTCGTCTTTAAAGTGGCGGCGGTGTCCTCTGTGAAAAAGTCTACAATGCCCATAACGACTAATTAAGCCGGGGAGAGCCAAGGCTCAAGACAGGCACCAATTGAGTGGCTGACTCAAACCTGTCTGTGTTGATGAAGTTTACAGACAATAGGGTCGTGTCCAATGACGTACGAATTGGGCGCTTTGCTACCGGTATTCGCTAGAGTGCGCGCGTTAACATCAAGACAGCCAAGGTCAAAGATTAGAAGAACCGAAGTCCCTGAGTTCGGCTAGTGTGAGCTGTTAAGCCGCTGCTTGTTTTCTGTTTCGTGCCTATGCATAGAAACAATGTGGTTCTACAGTTGTTATAGTATAACATCGTAGTTGGGATAAACAAAATAGTATGTGTCCGTTCGTGGGGTACGTATTAGCAAAATGTCAGCAGATTAGTTATTGGAATGAACGTAAAGGACGACTGGACGCAATGCGAATAATGAGTTTGGTGATGATTGTAATGACAATTATTTGCGTAGTCAACTGCTTCGTCTACATCGCAGAAACATGGTTTTTGTTAAAATATAAGTTTACCCAAAAAAATGAAACAAGCGATGGCTAGTGACCAACAACGGTCGTTGTAGAGGTGCCGCCTACGCGTGCCAAATTGATATAAAAATAGCATATGAAAGCCGATTCAATATGTTAGGCTAGTCCGACCTGTATGCGCCTGTTTACCGCCGGGATAACGTTTGCAGAGTAAGCAATACTTACACATCAGAAAGTAGAAGCTATTAAATATATTATATTATGCTTACTTAGTGCATTCAACATGTAATAAAAAAAAAAATATATATATATATATATATATATATATATATATATATAACATATATATATATATATAACATATATATATATACTAAACTTCACCTAGACCACTGTTTGATCTAATATTTGTAGGCCTGCTGTGACGACAAACTAAAAGCGAGACACGGATAGAAACGCAATAATGCAATTGGAAACGATTCCTGCCGCCGGTGCAGGAAGGCCGAGGCAGAGGTTTGAGTTTCGGACCACACGTTTTGTGGAAGACAAACAACGCCCGACCCGTGGACAGCCTGCGGCTTGCGTCACCTAACCATAACATGCCCGTTACGGTTAGTCAATGTCAAACCTCGCCAGCAAAGGTTTCAAGGCTTGCCGCACATAGGCAACGGCACTGCAAGCCAATAAGTGAGATTGCACAAACGACATCCCAGCATCAGGTTGGAACGAGCCTTTGCAAGCAAACTAGTGTAGTATACGGGCGGGCAGACGGGCCCGAGCTGAATTTGCTTACTTAACTTAATTTGGTTTAGTCCGCCTCGAATCAAACAGCGACTGGGTCCTCTCGAGCTACACGCGACCACGTCCGGGAGGTGTGCATACGGCAGCTATGCTAAAGGTTCAACTAGATGCTGCAAAGCTAAAATCCAAACAGCTAGAGACCGTAGCTCACAGTTTGAGCAAAAAAAAAGGGCAAAACGACTGTCCTTTTCAAGAAACAGACGTACAGGGATCGCTGATATATGGCTTTACAGAGAAAGAAATAGTTAAGCTCGCGCCGAGCACTATATGCTTACATAGTTATAGCTGAAAGTCTACACATGCGTGCTAGTTGTGCTTGCCTTTCTAGTCTGGGCACAACTATTTAAGTTCGAATCTGCAACCGATGTTTCTTCTTGCACAACTATTCGAGTTCGAATCTGCAACCGATGTTTCTTCTCGCACAGCTATTTAAGTTCGAATCTGCAACCGATGTTTCTTCTTGCACAACAATTCGAGTTCGAATCTGCAACCGATGTTTCTTCTCGCACAACTATTTAAGTTCGCATCTGCAACCGATGCTTCTTCTTGCACAACTATTCGAGTTCGAATCTGCAACCGTTGTTTTGGCACAACAAACCGATGCGGCCTACAAATGATGTACTAAGTAGAAAGCTTTAGACGCGTGTGTGTTTTTGCACCAAGCTGGCATTTTAGTAAATAAGAGGATAAATTCCCAGTGGCTTCACCTACGCTACGCAAGTTCTTCCCAATTACACCAGCCGTACCGACCTGAGCACGTTATCACAATGTTTCTTCGATTTTCCACAGGTTGCATAGCAAGTGTCGTGTCGGTCACAACAGTGGATCACCTTCTCGTTTGGTATCAGAAATGACGTCGAAGTTAAGCCCTCGGGACCGCACCCGTTGGGGTTTAGCTGAAACAGAAGCCATAAACATACAGCTGAATATCACTAACTGTATATATATATATATACATACATATATATTTTATGTATGTCGTATACATACATATAAACGTGCAGCCCAATGCAACGTTTTTGACAAATCAGGTGTTATATATATATACAGGGTCATTCATATTGTTGTGCACGCATTTCGAGGTTTGATAGAACTAAGCAAGAAAATAAGTTTTCCCTATGGAGGGAAGACGTGGAAACGTTTTGTTTAGGAGAGAGAGTAAGGTTTATAAAAGTAGTTTTTCTGCCTTTTTTTCCTACATAGTTGTGCGAAATCTCTGTTTGCGGGAGAACCAGTCAACGCATGAAGGAACCGATTACACCGGCGCGTTCGGAGGAAAATTCTGCACAACAGAAGATACTTCACTAGCTTGCGTAGCAAAAAGCTAATACCCAGATTAAGGAAAGTCATGAAAAGTCGATATTTTACGTTAACGCCTTTTCATGAAAAATCGTAAAATGTTTCTTTGGCGACCAAAAATGTACGTCCGAAAGACCACTCTCACGCAATAGCAAATTTAATGCCTATCATTTTCGCATCAAGGTGATGGTGCTGCGTTACGTAGTTGTCAAGTCACTAAGCTCTTTCGACAGTCATAGTCGTTATGTTTTACGTGCAAGTTTTCACGTTCAGAACCGTAAAAAAAATTGCCAAGACGTTTCCGCCCCCTCCTTCCACTAGGAAAATTTATTCTCTTGTTGAGTTCTACCAAACCTCAAAATATGTACCTAAGTTTCTCATACGCCCTATGGAAATATGCATGCCTTCGCTTTCGATATGGCTATCAAAAACGCTTAGTGACTTGACAACTACGTAACACAGCACCATCACCTTGATACGAAAATGATGGGCATTAAATTTGCTATTGCTTTCGGACGTACATTCTTGGTCGCAACGGAAAAATTTTACGATTTTTCAAGAAAAGGTTAACGTAAAATATCGACTTTTCATGACTTTCCTTAATCTGGGTATTAGCTATTTGCTACGCAAGCTAGTGAAGTGTCTTCCGTTGTGCAGAATTTTCCTCCGAACACGCCGGTGTAATCGGTTCCTTCATGCGTTGGTTCTCCCGCAAACAGAGATTTCGCACAACTATGTAGGAAAAAAGAGGCAGAAAAACTACTTTTATAAACTTCACTCTCTCTCTCCTAAACAAGAAGTTTCCACGTCTTCCCTCCATAGGGAAAACTTATTTTCTTGCCGAGTTCTATCAAACCTCGAAATGCGTGCACAACAATATGAATGACCCTGTATATATATATATATATATATATATATATATATACTCGTATATATATATATATATATATATCGAAAGCTCTGATTTTCTATTATAATTCTAAAAAAAATTCTCAACTGTGGCTTTTTCGAACTGAACGATGAAGCTAGCGGAAAACCTCCAAAAAAGTTTAGGAACACAAAATTGCAAGCTTTGTTTGGCGTAAATGACATACAAACGCAAGAAAAGTTCGCGGTTAAACTAAACGTGTGACAAACAGCCAGACGCTTGAAAGCCATGGGGAAGATCCTGAAGCCCTCAAAGTGGGTCCCATATGAACTGAAGAAAAGACAGCAATATAATCTACAAACCACTTCTCCGATTCTGCTCGCCGGGTTCTAACAGAAGTTATTTTTGCATCGGATCGTGACCGTAAATTAAGAGTAAGTCTTCTTCGACTATCTCAAGCACCAAAATACATGGTTAGATCCTAGCGCCATAGCGTTATCGACTGTGAGGCCAAATCGCTTCGAAAAAAAGACAATGCTCTGTGTTTGGTAGGATCAAAAAGGTGTTGTCAAGTATGAGCTGTTAAAACCTGGCGAAACTGTCGATGCAGCTCGTTGCATTAAACAAAGAATCGATTTGAACCAGGCATTGTGCAAAAACGATCAGAATACAAAATATAGCAAAACAAAATTAAGTTTGCTCTACGACAACGCATCATCACACAAAGCGGAGTCGTTGGAAAACACATAGAGCATTTGCAGTGGAAAACCCTTCCCCACCCCGCTAATATGCCAGACTCGGCTCCATCCGATCATCACCTCTTCGCATAGCTAGGTTACGCTCTGGCCAAGCAGAAATTTTCATCGTACGGTTTGCCTCTAAAAATACGGACTTGTTTAGGCGAGAAATCTACAAGTTGCCCGAGAGATGGAAGCAGTGTATAGCTATCGAGGGTCGTTTTAACTTTAAATAAAATATATTTACTCATTATGGAATGAAAGATATTTTTTTGTCCAAAAAAGAAGCAGTTTCATATGCACAGACAAAAATATCTGGTTCCATATGAGTTAGTAGACCTATGCGCAGGGCTCCGCCGAAAAGCTAGAAATAAGAACAAATTGCACAGGCTTAATCTCTCTCAATTCGGCTGAGTTTTACACAGAGTACGCACAGAAGCTGCGTTACACCACTGAATGTCAAGTGACGCTCTCTGGGGCGAGAAATTTAAAAGCTCTACTGTGCATCCTGTACAATCGAGAGCGCGCTGCCGACTCGTTGTATGAATCTGTATATCACTGGACCAAGCTCCTCGAGTCACCTCGAATGCATCGAATCCCAGGGGACACAAATCGCGCGAGTGGTCCCACTCGCATACTGTTTACATTTGTTAGCCTTAGCTAACCTATCGGCGTGGCAACCTGTCGGCATGCCCCTCACTAGGGGTGTCGGCATCATGCATTCGCAAAACCAAAATGTACACTTCAAACGAGCTTCATCTGGTGGTTTCGCTGGTATCCTACAAAAAAAGCGTTTTTTGCTTAGGCCTTACAGTGCAATAAACGCCTGAAAAAATACCAACACGGGATCTTTGCCTTCTTCGGCAATGCGGCGTTGGCAATAACAACGACAACAACGAATAACCTCATCACGGTTATTCGTTGTTGTCGTATTCAGCGATTGCACGATTACTTTTCGGGCGAACCCCAATGCGAACACAATGACCATTATAAAATGAAACTCCTGTAGCGTAAGTTTTAATAGGCACAACCTTTTTATCGGAGGAATTATTTTATTTGCTTATGTGTAAGAGGTAACAGTTGTCTCCTTATGAACAAAATTGATACATGTAACACGCAGATTTAGCACATCGCCAATAGCGGCCAACGAGAGATGATGGTACACCAGCGTGACAATCATTACTACCTTGGTACCGGTTTGCCTACCTGCCACCTGTAATGCATGTGCTATGTCAATAGACAAACTAGCAAACTACGTTAGCCTCGCTGCACTCTGTGCTGTTCTATGGTTAGCTCTATCAGTCTAGGGGCTTTTGTCGACAGCGTTTTTGTTTATCTGTTTAGCGGCATGCCAACTATCTACCCAAATAGTTGTAGAAATTCTAGCAGGCAAAGGTGCTTGCAGCCAGCGAATCGACGCTAGAGAGCAAGCACTCCGGTGGAAGCCTTTTCTAATCGACGATGGCCGCGTTTTCAGACCCGTGGTACCGACTCCATTCGAATTCCAATCAGCTGAGCTTACCTTAAATGTTGTTTGTCGCGCTGTGGAGCCATCGGGACACGTCGTATTGAACGGGCAAATATCTGGAACATGCCTGTGCGGGACACAATCGATTATATGGTCGTTATAATATATTTACGTTTTTAAATTTTCTTTTCGTATGTGTGTATATTTGTTGTTATTATGCATGTGTACATACATACCGAAATGTATTCGTTGGAAACTGAGAGCGAATAATTGCACCCTATGAACGTGAGCACTTCAGTCTCGTCAGCCTCTAATACAGACTCATCAGAGTACCTCAGCAGCCGATTGTCTAGCAGCGATCGCTGTTGTGTAAAGTGAAGGCCGTCCCCAAATGATTGATCCAAATATAGATAATGTTTACTAAGTCTACAGATTAGACTTTGAATAGAATGTCTATCAATGGAACACGACCTCACAAAGAAAGCCGAATCGCTTTTGTACGTTGTGCATTTGCATAAAGACCTTTACGGCCTAGATAGAGCTTCATAGGTCACGTCAACGATTCGCCGATGGCACCGAGGTTCCGGTGTACCACCGCGACTTCATACGCGTAAATGGTGACAATTACTGCTCGGCCCAGTGCTTGATAAACTCATCATTGAATAACGTAGGCGCTTTATGTGCATAGGTTTCTGACACAAAAAGATGCCGTATAGGTTAACAGTCAGTCGTGAAGAGGTCATCAGTTCCCTGCATAAAGTCAGACCTTCAGTACCATTTAAAGGGAAGCCCGGCAATGCCGGGATTGAAGACTTTTTTTTAACTTTATTTGTACGTATATACAAAAGGTATGTGCAGTGGTTTTGATTGCTTCTGTACTCAATTAGGGCCTGCTAGATCATGGTAGTGCTGGTAACTTGATGTCGAGTAGAATTTACTGAGCCAACACAGTGGTTTTATTTTTTGGAACTTTGATTGGCACGCAAGTATTACTGCTGTTCACACAGTGATGACTGGAAAAAAAATTAGTCTGTCGTTTAAGGCTACGGTTTAAATGTCGGCTCAGGTTCGGTTAAAAAATGTACCCAACAGCAATGGAGGCCAAGGAAATACAGACTCCTAATAAAATATGTTTCTGTTGTGGCACCCTATATTTTTAACGCTATGTGCGGCAAAACCTGAACTAAAATAGCAGGTATTTATTACAGATAGCATCGAATTCGCCGGAAAATTGCCGATCAGTACTGACTGCGGCCAAGTATTACACGAAACATGTCAGTCAATCAAAGCAAATTTAGCATTATGTTGTTTTTTTTAATTCCAGACCATCCTTCGTCCCCTACGGGCTTGGAACTTTACCTGACGTATATCCTCAATGCACCCAGGGCCAGATGACAACCATGACTAGCCCCTCGCCGCCACAAAATTATGTGGCAGGTGACAAAAACATGTTTAACCACAAGATGAAATCAACATAGTCAACTTATGACGGACAATATACTAAAAAATAGGGTACATTCCTAAACGTGCTGACGGAAAGGGGTGTTGCAAATTATCGGCAATGTGAGCAAGTTTAGTATGTCACCTTCGTGGCATTTGAGTGTCTCAATTGTGGTCCTATGGTAGAATACATATGGAGTATTAAGTGAATACAAATATTCATATTATACATTAGAGTGCTGAACAAGCCTTATATCTAAACACATAATTTATTAACTGCAAAATAATACAGTTCCAACAAAATTGGGCAACCTCACCGTGTCCACAGAAAGAATAGATGACACAAGATGTCAGATACTTTTTCCCAAGATGAAAGTATTAGTACTAAAATATATGTTTAAGAAGCTAATTGCGGCGTTCTTTGATGTGTAGGTGCCTTGCCTACATAATAGATATTCTTGATCAAAACCGCGCTTCAAATACTTTAACAATTTGTTTCCTTATTAAGGTATTATTATCGATTTGAAATGATCCGTTAACAGTCGTACTGGAATTTAGCAACTATATCGTTGCGTTCAAGACATAAAGAAACCAAAAAGACTTCACAATAATTTGCGCCAGTATTTAGTTGTTTTACGAACGAGCCAGCATTTAGCATCTACGTGAACGTGTTGGAATTAATCCTGCAGTCAGGATAAACTATAGCCGAACACTTGACTAACTTTGCAGTCAGATGTTGTAGAGCTCTAGCTATATATGCTCAGCTTTCTCTCGTTTTGCGTATGCCAAAATATATATATATATATTGTTTATTTTGCAACAACGTTGCATTTCAAGATGGTACATAATTATAATACAATTCGTTCATTTTATACAATTTGAACACTTCAGCGACCGTCCCACCGAGCGAAAAAAGTGCAAAGACCGCCGATGGTTCTGGCAACTCGCTGCGTGGTATTTCGCGCATATCTGCGAGCAGAACCGGCAACGACATTGGTCGCCAACTTGGTGAAATCCTTGGGTCGAACATACCAAGTGATGATAGCCATGCACAATGTATCTTGTGTACACGTGCCGGCTAGTGCATGCCATCACATCCCAAAGCTCCCTGGCGAGGTACACATCTAATTGCGCTACCTCTGCCGAGGCCTCGGTCACTTTTGCCTGCCACTCCAACAAAAATTGCTGAAGTGGTCCTGTAATAGGTGACCTAAGCCTGACTCTGATTGTTTCCACTGCCGGCCCGCAACCCGCGAGCGGGTACACGAAGCGGCTTCTTGCCGTCCGGGGTAAGCCAAGGACCCGCTTCATATATATTGTAAAGCATCTTTCTAGCTGCGCAAAATTTGCTGCTAAAAGATGGCCCCACACCCTGCCAAAGATGGTCCCACACCAAGCTCAACATTGGCACAATTTTAAGCAAAAAAAAAAACGCACGGCCGCACTCAAAAACAGTCGTCGAGGGCCTCTCACCTCTGTGTGAATAGAGGGAATAGCCGCTTGACACTTGTCGCCAATGTGCTGGTCGTTCCCGTATAGTGTAGTCTCAGACCCAAATACGGGAAAGAGTTGACAAACTTCAGCGATTGGCCACAACAGGGCATTACGTCTACTGCGGCCAATAGACCCCCACGGCGAAACTTCATGGCTTTCGTCTTCCGCGCATTTATTTGCAGGCCCTTACGGTGAAGGTAACTTTCTACGTCGCCGACAATTCGACGAATGGCACCGCGGTCCCGGTGGGCCACTACTATATCATCCGCATACATGTCGACGGCGTTTCTAAACTCCTCCCGCACATGGCGAGCTAGGTCTGCGATGAGCAAGGAGAATTCCAGGCAACTGAGAGGATCCCCCTGGGTGGTCCCTACGTTTTGACTCAGCTGCAAGGCATCTTCGCCCCTTACATTTACTTTAAGGCGGTCTTTAGCAAAGAAGCTGGAGAGCACTCGTAGGAAAGAACCACCCACCCCAGCATGTCGAAATGAATCGACTAGTAAGTGACGGAGAGCTTTGTTGAAGGCCTTGACACAATCGATAAAGACGTGCCTCGTGTCAAACCTGGGGTTTGTGTCCACCGCTGAGTATCTGATTAAACAGCTTACACAGCTCCTCTGGTAAAACATCGGACGACTCAGCCCAATGTTCGTAATAGATCTCATCAGGTTCACTACTCTTTTTCTTGGGTAACCCGCGCAAGATCTGCACAACTTCCTCCACTGTAAACGGCGAATTCATGTCGTGCTGCTCCAGAGTGAGCGGTTGCTCAATAACTGGGTTAGGCGCGGGAGCGTTTGCATCGAGCAGAAGGGCAGTAAAGTGCTGCCGCAACTGCTCCTTTGTCATGCTGTGCATGCTTCTGTTTTGCCGGCGAACAATATAGACATGGGGTTCGCGCTCTGCTCTCTCAAGCAAACGAAACTCCTCCTCCTCATCATACCGGCGCTTACTCTCCACAAGCAGTTTTTTGTAAGTTGCTCTATGTCGGCCATAGTGCGCCCTACGATCAGCAACTACCTGGAGGTCGGGGTGTAGAGCCCGTGCTCGGCGCAGGAGCCCCAAGACCTCCCGACGTTTTAGGTAGCAGGCCTGTGTAAACCAGGGCCGCGCCCGTCTTTGTCTGTACTTCTTCTTCATTACAGCCGCCTTGACAGTGGCCTCCAAAGCGTGGTTGCTTTGTTCAATGTCAGAAGTTGATCTCAGCAGCTCTAACTCGCGCGTTAATACACGCAAATCTAGTTGCCTAGACCAGTACGTTGTCAGCTGCCGACGTAGGGCGCGTCCCTGGCCAGGCACACGCAGGGACGCCAGCACCGGCAGGCGCTTCCGTGCTGGAATATCAAGTACCTAGCATCCTTGAAATTCCGTCGGATGTTAAAGATTGTGAAACAACGTGTGCCGAAATAAACTATTAGAAAAGAGGCGAGAATTAAGTGGGTAAATCACCCCGCTTTAGTGCGTCACTAAAGCGGGGCGATTTACCCACTTACTTATACTACCTCACCATTCACTGCAGTATTGTACCTCCCCTATTTAATTGTGTATTTCTATTTGAGTAGAAGGAGGTGCAACATTTAAACGCTACGATCTCCTAATGACGTGTTGATATTCGCGTTTCAGATACAAGCTTCGGTGCCTAAAATGAAGTGAAAATCTATCACTTCGTCTTTGCCGTGGTCGTAGCTTTTTTTTTCAGCAACGGCAGTAGCAAGCATATGTACCCGAACATTATGGCGGTGTTGTGGTGTCTAAGCCTCGTTGATCATGACGAAGGTCTTCAGTTCAGTGGGGTTGCGATATTTATAGGCACTCGCTTAATAGACCAAAATATTCAAACAAATGTAATCCAAGCCATTACATTACTTGGCTTTCTACATATATATATATATATATATATATATATATATATATATCAGAAAACCGTCATCACCAATACACTATATGCATGCTCCTACAAGAACCACCAACAACACATTTTTCCTTAACCACGTCGATTTTTTCACATAAGCGCTTACTTTTGGATTATCCGTCTGTAAGCATCACAAAAGCAACTACACTGCTACCAATGGTACACATAAGCGTGATTGTGTACAGCCGCCAGCCATACAATTTAGAGGAGGCGGAAGGGGGGGGGGGGGGGAACTTGCTAACTTTTCAAGTAAGCTATGCGAAGAGCCTTATGTTTCAACAAGGAACAGGCAACACATGCTGAATAACCGCCTTATGTCGTTCTCGACTTGTTCAAAATGTGTGCCGTGTATCGTCGTCGACACGCACTCGCCGTAGCTAGTAATTGCTCAGCGGGGATTATGCTAGGTGTCTGGGCGCTGACAACACTCTTGATTTGGTGCGTTGCGTCGTAAGTGTAACAACTCGGTTGTTCCGCTAGTTAAGCCGATTACTTGTCGTACGGGATGCCGAAGCTTCATCACGGTAATTGTAGTAGCACTGTAATATCCGCCACGTACTTTGTCCCATACGCATCCCGTACGGGATCGCTCCACGCGCAGGCACCGAGTTCACGTTCACTGGCACAAAGCAGTCTCGACTGCCTCGCCGGGCCACTAGGCTCAGAAATGAGTGTACATATATTAGCAGACCGCGTCCGCTAAGCGATCCCCCCTTCCCTGAAAGTAATTCGACTGAGTTTGAACCCCAGATATGGATGGCGTCTGCTCAACTGTAGTCGATCGTTACAAACTTTCTTTCGCAAACGCTCGAAGCAATAGGCCAGAACTAGGACACACGTTTACGCCTTCGGCAAACCACCAACTTGTAGCCAACTAACTATCGCGACAGCCCCAACCACACTTTTCATCATAGTCGTCACATAGGAATTGTTACATATTAACAACAACACCAACAACAGGGCATTGTTTTGTTACATTTGAGCCATCATGGCGTTGGCACGTAGAGCTAAGATTCAAGATTCAAATCGTGGTTTATTAAAGGAACTGCATTATACAATACTTTAGTTCTCATTAAAAAAAAAAAAATAATAATAATAATAATAATAATAATAATAATAATAATAATTTGTTCAGCCTTGCAGAATCAGACATCCTAACACAACACAAATTGTACGTGTGCCTCCGCCATGTCAACACCCATTAGTGAGTAACCATTTCTGGACCTCACGTGTAAAACATTTCAGGGAAGTGATGCGGCGAATACGCTGTGGTATATTACTCCATATCACGGGCAAGTGAGAAGCAAGAGCTTGATGACAACATCTCTTAGCAACTAATGGCCCTACGAATGTTGTAGCACGCCTCGAGGTTCTACGAAACAAGGGAACAAGAGGAAAAGAAACATCGTAAAGAATAATATTCCGAGTAATTTTAAAGCCCAGCACGGCAACCTTTAGCAAATATACTGAATCGATCGTCGGCAATCTTCAGCAAATATAATGAATCGTCGAAATAAACTCACGCAAAATTAAGGCGATTAAGTTTCGTCGCGGCGGGCGTTTAGGTGCAAACGACGTTATTCGTTGCTGCGGGAAGCCATTGGAGTTTGTAAACTCTTTCCCATACTTGGGTCTCCGGATGCACTACAGGGGAACATCGTTTACTACACACATCGAAAACAGTGCTACCTCGGCACTGGCAGCTCTCTACGGATGGGTCGGAGATGTACGGCGACTGTCCGTCGGTACGGTAGTGCGTTTGGTTATGTTAAAAACTCTGCCAAAGTTGGCGTATAGCTTAGACAGAGTGTGGCAACACCTATCTCAAGCTAATTTTAATTTGCTTGAAAAGTGCTTCACACTATACATGAAGCGAGTACTCTGCCTTTCAATCAAGGCGAGAAGCCGCTTCGTCTATGTCTTGTCGGACTGTGCGCCGATGGTGGAGATGCTTCGGCTTAGGCTGCGTATGCCATTGACGGAGCCACTTAACCATTTCTTGGAAGAGTGGCGACGCAAATTCACGGAAGCAGCGACGGAGGTAAGAACGCTCGACGTCTTTAAGTCTCCTTGGTTGTGGGCCGGGGTGGCCTGCGATGACAGGCATGTATATACCAGGTACATCGTACACGGGTTCCATCACCTCGTATGCTCCCGTAGGGAGTTTCATGAAGACTATACTACTCAGTGTATTTGTCGGTTCTGCTCGCAGCAATGCGCTAAGTACCACGCGGTTGATTGTCCGGCATTACAACGAAGGTCCTTACACTTCTTCTCTCGGTGGAACGGCAAAACAACAAGTATTTATGTTTAATAATAGCATGAAATATTTTGTACATACTCTATTTGAGTGAAATAAATATAATTGATTGATTGAATCGATCGTGAGGAGATTATGTGTCCCATAGAGGCCACTGACGGAGTCTCTGCGTCGCCTGCCAAATACAGCTCTTAGAGCGTCGTTTTGTATTATACGCGTCCTACGAAGAACTACCTCGAACCCACTACCCCATATAAGGATACCGTAGAGGAGAACTGGCAAAAACAGTGTTTTGTATACCATTATAAGGCCATCTATAGGTACTCCGATAAGCCGCATGCGAAAAAGCGTTGAGATTATGGCATAGCATTTGGGCCTGATATGGTCCAGATGGGCACGCCAACTCATGAACTCATGTAGTATAAGCCCGAGGCATTTTGCGGTGTCAGAAAAGACCAACTCACTCCCTGCTAGATAGAATTTCCTGTTGAGGTGCATCCTTAGCTGTGGGGCTCGGAATAAATCATTTGTCTTGCTGGTATTAACCAAATTTATTGAAGATTTAAATAACTGTTTCCACTTGTGAGAGGAGGTAAGGCAACTCCGATTTAATTTCGGAAGCGTTGAGCCGAAAAAGTAACGTCGTGTCATCAGCAAAAGCGATTGGTTTGCCCAAGTTTTCTTTCTGAATATTCAAGAGGATAAAATTGATAAGGATTAAGAACGGCAGAGGTCCGAGCACTGAACCCTGGGGAGTACCGATATCTACCGAGCTCCATGCAGATTCGACTGTACCAACTCTCACTGCCTGAGTTCTTGAGGTTAGGTACGAGCGGAGCCAGTCGATCGCACCCGATGAACACCCTAATATGTGCAGCATTTGTAGGAGGAATGCGTGGTTGAGACAATTAAAGGCAACGGCTACATCCAGGAAAATTCCGAGACATATTTTTGTCGATTCTACTGAATCCACGACAGGCTGCCATAAATGGGTGAGGGACAGCTCCGTTGAACGACCATGGCGGAAGCTGCGAAGCAAATTGCTGCGACGACAAAAAGTGAATGGACTCCAGATGTTTTCTAGTATTTTGGACACATGATCCACAAGACTTATAGGACGGTAGCTGCCCGGTAGAGTTTTATCGCCTTTTCTTTTGTAGAACGGAGTCACATACGAGGCCTTGAGGCGTGTGGGGAAGATCCCAGAGGTAAAGGAGAGATTCACAATTTTTGTCAGGGGAAGCAACATGATCGTATACCTGGTAGGTTTTTGTTTACACATACATCACGTTCCGTCACAAATGCAGCTAGCTCGCAGATGCAAAACATCAACTTATTTAGCAAAACTATCTGAAGTGTGTTGTTAAAAGTGCAAAATAACTGAAGGTGTATATGTACAACAATAGCACTGTGCTGGTATCTTCACGCACTTAGAACTAACCAAGCTCTTTAGGAACTAATCTATAAGTAGATAATTGCCGGACACAACAACAACAACTACTACTACTACTACTACTACTACCACAGATCCGCCTAATCGTCAATCAAATGTAAAGGAAATCGTAGTTTTGGCACGACGAAGCCCGTTGGATTTTAATCGAGTTGCGAATTCAATTTTCTATGTGCCGAAATTTACAAAATTGCTTTTACTGAGGCAGAGTCTGCCTTATTTCAGCTTCGTAACAAGCCAATCGCAATATTTTCATTTAGGTGACATGCACGCCGAGCTAGTATTGTGTCTCCAACAAGCAAAAAAAAGGGTTTGCATACTGACTGTCTTTAGCGATGTCTACGTAGCCCGTTGACAGAGGTCGCGTGACAGCCAATTATGTGCGTGATTAAATTTTGCGACAAATCCCTATCGCCACTCCCACATGTAAGCAATGCTTGGTTGCAATTTTAACCGACGACCAGACAATTGCTATCTATTGAGACATGGGCAACAAGCATAGTCCACATCGAGCAGTCTCGAGCGGTCGAGCCCGGTGGCGTGGTGGCTTAAGTCTGAGCCTCGCAACCGGAGGAGACTTATAGGTGCGCGGGTTCGAGCCCCACCGTTGCACCGATTTGTATTTCTGGGGGTCCGTCTATGAAGCAATGTGAAAACAGTTCCGTGGACGTTAAATCCTGGCTGAGGGTCAGCCCGAAAACTTTAAAACTTTAGTCCACATCGAGCGGTTTCGTTTAGCAGTTACTTCCGTGCGCGCCGTATGCAGTCGCCAGTTTTTCGCGTCCGCCCTCGCATGCCCGGAAATCGAAAAAAATGGAAATGTTCCAGTTTTCGTGCTTTGGACTTCTAGCACGTGTTCTAGTGCGTGGCGGCGTGGCCTAGGAGGTTAGAGCGTTAGCCATGGTTGTCGTCTATCGGGGTGCCGCCAGTCCGATCCCTGTTGTTTCAATCAAACTTTGTTTGAGCGACTCTCGTTGAGAATCAGCGATAAATTATAGCTGATAGTCAGCGGCCATGCTGCCACAAGGACTGTTTGGGAAAGCCTAGATATCTTAACGTGTCTAGCCCGGTGGCATGCGTCTACGCCTCGCAACCGGAGGAGACACATACAGGTAGGTGCGCGGGTTCGAGCCCCACCGTTGCACATTTGTTTTTATTATGGGGGTCCATCTATGAAGCAATGCGAAGAGCAGTCCCATTGACGGTAAATTTTGGCTGAGAGTCAGCCCCGAAAGGACTTTTTTCAGATATCTTAACGTGTTCAGCCCGGTCGGACGTTACGGCGACTCCAAGCCCGTAGGCGATGGAGGTAGCCTAGAATTGGAGATGTTTTCTGGGTAATAATGAACGTCGGCGAATTGCGCTCCTTGGGTAGATAGATCAATCATCAACGACGCCTGGCCCGGAACGAGCTACTAGATATCCTTAATCAACGGCATCTGGTTCAGAATATCCCTACCAGATATCCTTAATTAACGGCGCCTGGCCCGGATCTACTAGACAGAATCCTTCACAATTCCGAACCAGAAGGGGGTTCTTGGGGGTGGTTTTTAGTGGGTAGTGCGCTGGAATTAGATTGAGTCATGTACTCTCTCTCCTGCGTTTAGTCTCACACTACCCGCCAAAACATCGGCGGGTGTGCGTAAATACATTTTCCAACCCCCTCAAAAAAAGGATAGAATCCTTACAAAAACGTGAGCATATACGCATGATTTATGATAGCGTCTGCCAGTCTGCCACCGGCTGCCACAGCGGACGGTCGCATCTTCGCTCGCTCCCGGTCAATCGGTGTTGTTCGCTAACAATATCGGCTAAATTGACCGGGAAGCGCACAGACCATCGTGCTAAGCAAGTTTGTGACCCAGTGCAACCCCATCAGCACACCGCTGCCGTCATTTCGTCGAAAATTTCGCGATTTGTGGAACCGTGCATTCATCGTAGTGTATCAACATCGGCGGCGGACCGACCAACCGGTCGGATACTGCCGAGTTAGAAAACCAGTGTTTTTAAGTGTTGTACAGTGTTGTGTGTGTGTGTGGTTAGTGCCCGGTGTATCAGTGCATCATTAGATAGGCAGATCCGGCGTTTTTGGTCACCACCAATCACCAAAAACCGCCTTGTTTCTGTCTATGGCTATTGCTAATGTGTATGTATGTATCCCTAGGGATACATATATAGCATTGTAGTAGCCGCCGCTACCGCGGCCATCTTGGATAGCCGGCCAGTTGGTCACCACGTGGCCTCGTGGCAGAGAGCGGCATTCAAGAGGGAGTGTGTTGTGGGAGAAGTTGACGTGCACATTGCACATCGACATCGTGCAGGCGCGCGCCCGGACCAACATACGGGTGTGACGTCTGCCCCACATTCAGGTACGAGATAACGTGCAGGGCGCGTAAGCTAACCTCACGTTCGCTAGCGCGTGTGCATATGAGCCGGCCAACGCACACAGAGTGGTGACATACATATATATATTTATATATGTATGTAGCGCTCTGTGTTGTGAACCGGCCATAGGTTAACAGCTGCGAACGAGTAACCGGCTTGCGTGTAGTAACAAGGGTGGCCTGTACTGATCGTTGCTTGTTACATACATCCCATGATCACTGTGCACTGGTAATATTAATATATTGTGTGCTACCTATATCTCACTAGATCATAGGGGGGCGGCGCTGGTATTCGTTATACGTATACTATCCGCCCTGTAGAGCAATCTACTAGCTATACAATATATTATTTAGTGCTGCTACATATATACACACACGACAACCAGACACTGTGTTGATACATTGTGACAGTGTACGGTTTGGCACCGTGTGGTCAGGCTAGTTTTTATTTGGCTGCTAACGAGCAATAGCCAAACACGCGTATCGGGTCCCGCCATCTACAACCCGATACGCTCCATCCACCACATCGATTTTAACACCCACGGAACCAAGGGCTTTTATCCACATTTTATCTTCACTTCCGCAGAAGACGAGGAGCAGGATGGACCCCCGACGACTGACCTGTTCAATCTGCGACCGGAAATGCAAGACTGGTGCCGGCCTCGCGGCCCACATGCGCTCCCACAACTCACAGGTAGTCAACCCCACCTCTCCTAGCTTAAATAACCCGCTCACTCCCCCCCCCCGCCCCCAATAGCGATAATAACCAATTACACCATAGCTGCCCCGACCCCACTCAACTAGGCGCGTCTCCCACGGTTAGATCCCCACGTACAACCACTTATAATAATAATCGGCCGAATAGAAACACACCATCCAATAGAAATAATAATATAGCCGATTCCCTTAACACCCATATTCAGGAGCCTACACCTATACCAAGCGGCTCCGGTGTCTCCTCTATTAACAATGGTTGTACCAATAGTAATAATAATAATAATAATAATAATAATGATAGTATTAGAAATAATAATAATAGTAATAATAACGATAATAAAAACGATGCTATTGATGCCGAGGTTAATACCGAAGACATCAACAACATCTCCCCAAATGCCCCCACATCCCCACGCCGGGTGCCACCCCCTCCCCCAGTCACGGTCCCTCCCCCCCGTAAATCAATGCCCAGTCGCCGACTGCTTACGATCTTTTAACTCCATCGCCGGCCTCCGCATCCACATCAGACGGAAACATCCGTCTGAGTGGAATGACAACGTAAGCAGCCAACCACCTCTTAAAAAGGCGCGCTGGGACCCCCAAGACCGTGACCTTCTCGCCTACTTAGAAGTCTCCCTCCAATCGGAAAATAATAACGTGACACCCGGCGAGATCATAGATCATCTAGTATCAAAATTTCCCGATCGCACAGTTGGGTCGATTAAAAGCCAGCGTAAAACGACGGCATATAAGGCGAAAGTCAGTGAGCTTGCGCGCAAGCGAACTCGACAATCGTCTTCCTCTGACGAGGCTGGCGATCCTTATCCGAAAAGATTAACCGATGGCCCAATGGAAACAACGTTTCCTTCCCCAAAAGACGCAATAATTGCGCATATACAAGCTCTCACACACAAACTCCCCCGACACACATCTACCGCAGACCTCACCCTTTTGACAAATATTATTTGTCGGGGTGAAGCACACACAGACGCACTAAACATATTCTTAGATAAACACCTAAACAACAAGCATACCCGGAGTACAGCGGTGACAACCCCATCCACCGATCGGGTGTTGTCTAAGCGACAACTACGACGGGAACACTACGCTCTCACACAAAAGCTATACAACAAAAACCGGTCCAAATGTGCTCAAGGCATATTGGACGGTACACGACGCATAAACAACATAAACGACACGGATGTTGTTGAGCATTGGACCAATGCAATGACCCAACCTCCCCCCCCACCACTCACTCCTAACCCCTACATTCCTAACCCTGATCTCAAATGCGTTTCAAACCCTATCTCCCTATTCGAAACGCAAAGAGCACTCCGCGGATCTTCTAAAGCACTAGGCTTGGATGGGATTAAATTAGCATCCCTCCGTAAACTTCCCGAAGAAACAGTCTGCTGTCTCCTCAATATATTAATCATTAGTGACATCCCCCCCTGCCAGCAGAAGGCTCGTGTAGCGTTCATCCCTAAGGTCACAAACGCGTCCTCCCCTAGTGACCTCCGTCCCATTTCTATTAGTTCTTATCTGCAACGAACGCTAAATAAAATTCTATCTAAACGTATCCAAACCTCCATGAAAAATTCTCCACACCCAACGAGCCTTCATCCCCTACGATGGAACCTTTGAGAACCTCAATGTTCTCGATGGCATCATTCATGATGCCAAGACCACGGGCCGCGAACTGAGGATCGCGTCGATCGACCTGAGAAAGGCGTTCGACTCGATCAGTCACGACGCGGTCCTGTGGACACTCGAGAGCAGGGGGTACCCAAGGGTCTTCATCGATTATATCGAGCGCCTTTACCAATCCTCCCTAACACTCCTAGAATTTGGCAAAGAATGTCGTACCATCAGGCCCACACGAGGTGTTCGTCAAGGAGATCCCTTGTCGCCTCTGTTATTTAACTTAGTTTTTGACGACATTCTGCGTAAACTCAACGATACTAATATAGGATACCAACTAAAAGAGGGAACCCGCCTTATGGGCCTAGCCTTTGCGGATGACCTCATTCTCCTTGCGTCCACCAAAATACTCTCCAACAACTCCTAGATTTAGCTAACCCCCTATTAAAAGCAAGAGGCCTAGAAATTAATCCTGATAAGAGCTTTACTATATCCCACCTGTATGACGGGCGGGTGAAGAAAAGTTTTTATCAGAACTCCCCCGAATTCACCGTTGGAGAGAGGCTTTTGCCCACAAAAGGTTTAAGCGCTCGATGGAGGTACCTCGGCATAGAATTCGACAATACTGGCAGGGTCGACTCAGCCAAGGATACACTCCTAGATTTTCTTAGCAGACTAACAATAGCTCCTCTCAAACCCCAACAAAGATTAGCAATACTTAAACAATTCGCCATCCCCAAAATCCTTTACAGATTGGTCGCTGGTCCCCGGCCATCCAGAGCTTTCCTCTTAGAATTAGATAACGAGATCAGGCGTACGGTGAAATTGCATTGGCTCAAGCTCGAAAACTCCGTGCCTAACGCATTCCTCTACGCGCACACAGCACATGGCGGTCTGGACATCCCCTGTCTCCGAACACTAATTCCCAGACTTCGCCTCTCCCGACTCACCAACTTACAAAAATCACCCCACATTGGCACGCAATGGTTGCTATCCTCGGATTACCACAGGGACGAACTGGCGAAAACCAGCGCCCTTTGTGAGTTCGGGGATACAACCATCGAAAATGCCGCACAAGAGACCGAATACTGGGCTCTAACACTACATAATACATTCGATGGAGCTCATTTAAAAAACGCACACAAATCACCTTTTACACAAAACTGGGTCAAAGGTACTGCTTACCTATCAGGTAAGGAGTATATTAATCTGATTAAGCTAAGGATCAACGCACTACCAACGCGTGCCAGGCTCGCCAGAGGCCGCCCCTGGTACGACAAATTTTGTCGTCACGGGTGCAACGCCGTTGAAACGCTGGCCCACGTCAGTCAACTGTGCGACTACACCCATCTCCCGATCATAAAGCGCCACGACGACATTTGTGAGCGGGTCTCCCGACTACTGCGGGGAAAGGGACTGCAGGTGGACCGCGAGCGCACCTTCCGTAGACCCACCGCACCCTCCCTGAGACCGGACCTCGTGATCACAACACCTACCGGGGTCTGGGTCTTAGACACCGAGGTGTGCGGACCATCTAGGGACCTTGCACGGGCCAGACGGGACAAGATCAGGAAATATGACATCCCCGAGATCAGAGATCAGCTACCCGGCTCATCCCACCGATTCGGGTCCATCACTGTGTCCATGACCGGTGTGTGGGAACCCGAGTCGGTGAAGGATCTACTGACTCTCGGGGTGTCAAAGAAGAACCTGATCGACTTAACCGTCCTGACCATGCAGGGGACCTTACGGGTCTACAGGGCGCACCAGGATCACAAGAGCTGGGGACGTCGCAGAGGAAGACAAGGAGGACTCGTCGGGAGGTGATTTTAAACTATTTTTTTATAGGCGAGCACTGCCTTAGTGTGCAAACGTACAAATGTTAATAAACAAATGTATTTCAATCAAAAATTTCAATTTAAGACTGGTAGCAAGTAGTCGGGGCGACCTCCACCGTAAGTTCTCCCCGCTTACTTGAAAAGACGCGTATTTTTTTTTGCAGAAGCTTCATGATTCTAGTAAAATAAGAATTCGATTATTTATGTATTTGTTTTCTGTTTTGGCGTACGAATATGAAAAAATGAAACAACAAACATCCATATTGGTTTCGCTATTTCACAACTGTTTCTTCGCGCGATCCATATAACTTTTGTTTAGCAAAAAAGGATTGTCTGTCATATTGTGGTTTCAAATATACCATGACAATTTGTACGAGCGGCGAAACCCCTAACTCCTAACTTGCCATAGCTGCTGACAAATTCTAGTAGAGAAATATAAGATACAGGAAAATTATGATTAAAATATCCAGTAAATCTTTCCGGGCCAGACGCTGTTATTGCTCAAAATGACAGGTATATTTTTATAACTCGACTGCAGACCGGCTCGCGTACAAATCCGATATCGCCTGCTTGTGCTATCGACGACGATTTGCATAATGCGAGGGACGTAGCACGCGAGGGTCGGCCAAATCATCTCATCGATGGATGTTCTAAAAATAGAAAATTACCAAACGCGCAGAAAAGGTGAACATGCCTAACTTATATTTTTAAAGAAAGTTTTGTGTAAATAGATAAACTTTGTTCTACGACAAAGTACAATCTGCTTATTTCACTGAGCTCATATATATATACGCCGTCGTGGTGCGTGGAACTCTGGTAGTCTTTAGACGCCCGAATATGAAGCCCTATCTTATTATATCCGGTGTACACGTTCATAAGGAGACAATTTTTACCTCTTACATAGAAGCAAATAACGTATATACATATATATAACTGACCGCCACCGAGCAAGGTGACTTAGTGGCAAAATCATTGCCTTGCATTCGGAAAGTCGTGGGTTCTAATAAAAAGGGATGGTGTGTTAGCCTCCACCCCCCCCCCTAAAAATATTTGGAGAGTCATATATAATATATGATAGATAGGACAGAAAGTAACTGGATGCTTTCAACTTTACAATCAGTTTAATAATAAAACAAGTTAACCAACATTATTCTGCCAGGATATACTTTGCATTGTTAGCCGCAACCCTCCCCCGTCTTTGGAGCAGTCTAAGTCTTCAAGTGCGCTTTTACTGCTTCAGGTGAAGTAAATTTCTTTCCCCGTAGCTAGTTATACAGACATCTGAATAGGTAGTTGTCTGACGATGTGGTGTCTGTCGAGTACAGTGGACGCGGCAGAAATTCCTAATTGACGCTTGCTATCCTGCGTAGGCTGTGTAAACTTACATGCGGTCTCGCGTTGTAATGGTACAAGATAACGCCCATTTTACTTGAAACTGTGCTCCTCTTTAGGAGGGCGGCAAAGCTCGGTCTTTGTCGTTTGCCTACTGGGAAGAAACTCGTAGCGGACGATGTTATGCCCTTGCCCACCAAACACGCAGCAAAATCTTTTGCGTCTTTTTTGAGGAGGTTGGCGCCTGCCTAGAGCGCGCCAGGATATTCTACGTTTCACACCATTGCCGTAAAAGATTAATTGTTTGTCACAAGTAACAATTCAATTTATGAAAGGACACGTATTCATTCTAGCACGAAGTCTATACAATTCTGTTCTCGCCATTATGCTCCAAATATTCTGAACAGTTTTCGCAGTAGTAAGGCCTTGTTGTCAGAAGGCCCGTCCACTACAGCGGCGGGCTTTTAAAGGCTCCTTGAAACGGCCTGTGAGGCCTCTGTGGGCCGTAGCACACACCGCGGCAGTCCACCAGCACCAAAGCACTAGTGGACTGCCGCGCTCGGACAACTAAGGCAGACGTGCCTAAGGGCGCGGCGTTTTCTCAACTGTGCCCAGCGATTTGCACCCGAGGAGACGCTGCCCGACACCACGAAGATGAGAACAAGAGACTGCGGGCCTCCCTGCAAGGAAATCTCCAGGAGCAAGGAGCGCTCCTGAAAAGCCTTTTTTGAAGAACTGGAGGACGATTCTTGGGGCCGCTCAGACAAGATGGTTTGATGGCTACCCCGCTTCAAGCGCAGGATAGCGATAACGCCGAAAGAGGCACAGGAAGCAATCAAAGCGCTCTTTTCCCAACACCCGCTCTTTGATCGGACTTCCTACCTACATGCTCCAGCGGAGAACGCAGAGGACTCTCTGGAAGTCACCCCACAAGAGATGCAGAATGCTGCGGCACGTCTCAAACAGGAAAATGCGCCGGGCCCGAACGGTATCCCGCTCTCCGCTGTCGCGACGCTGATGAAAGAATTTCCAGAAGCAATGGCAACAGCTGCCACCGGGATGCTTCGGTCGGACTCGTTTCCTGGCTCGTTTCGGGCCGCAGACCTTGTCCTTATACCTAAGGGTCCCAGCTGATAACGATCCATCTGGCTACTGGGCTCCGTGGCCAAAGCATTTGAGTCCATTGTAGAGGGAAAAGGCCTGCTGTCGAAAGCCCAACACTGTTTTTCTGTAAGGGCCACTAAACTATCGACGCCATACGGCAGATCCAAACGCAGGCCAAACTACTCCCCGAGTCTCCGCCAAAAATACGATATTTTTACCTTCCTGCTTGGCGTCCGAAACGCTTTTAACAGCCTAACGTGGAGAGTCATCCCGGAGACTCTCCACAGGAAGGACGCTGCTTCGTTTTACCTACTCCGAATCGTTTCAAACTACCTGCAAGACAGAACGATATTGTCTGACGGAACCGGTTTGAACTTGTCCGGAGGGGTGCTACAGGGCTTTATTCTTAGCCCCTGCTATGGAACATCGACTGCCAGTGTTACCTATTCAAGATCGGACAGGTTCTCATTCCCAATTGCATCTACGGTGACGACGGACTAGAGGACACCCTAGAACACATTGTTCTGAAGTGCCCTGCATGGGCGGAGAAGAGCGCACCCCTACGGCTTTTAATGAAGACTTTAGTTTTTAACCTACATGGCATTCGCATACTGGAACATCATATCCGAAGTTGTTTAAGTCCATACTACAAAAAAAGGGCCAACTCCTTAGAGCGCCCCCTGCCCGCGGTTCCCTTGGAACTCACCCGCCAGGAGTAGAAGATTGCCTTCCCCCCCCTGACTGTTTGATGAGATCAGTTCTATATTTTTTTCGAAGTCTATTTTGACAGAATCCACGTAGTAGAAGAAACGAATGAGAACTTTTTGTTTATTTGTCTAGTAAACATAGCAGACCTACTTAAGCGGGCATTTCCAGTCATAAAATATACGTGTTTTGCTTAGCAAATGAAGACATCTTAGTTAAATTCAAGCCATCTTAGCATATGAGTCTGTTGAAGGAAACTGTAGCAAGCGTTAGCAGTGTGCATATATCTTTGAGGAAGAACAAGCTCCAAAACTCCGAAAACGACGAACGCCATTCTCTCAAACGAAGTGGCATCCATTGTACATACTAAGTTAGAAAATTTCTCACATGTAAATTTGAATAACCGCAATTGGTTCTAGCCTTCCTGTATATATACACATATATAGTGTTTCGATGAGCCCAACTTAATTTAGAAATTTTCAAGTGTAAATTTGAACTAGCCTCCCTATATATATATATATATATATATATATATATATATACAGTCCCTGACAAAAATATAGGGCCACCCACTTTTGCCACATTTCACGCATTTATTATAACCAAATGTGTAAAGATCACAGTGATACATGCTCACAGAGTAACAACGAGGACTTCTATCAACATTTGGGGTCTCGGATTACTTTGAACCACGAGATTTCCACATTTGGCACAGCTGCACCGCGAAAAAATGATAATGTCACTAGCAAGATGCATGTATTAACGAGTGAATTAAGCGGAATAACGACATTTGGGCTCATTTAAGACTCGACAGAAACAAAGGCAGACCTCCTACCAGAAGTTTTTCTTTGTTCAAACGATAGGCTTAGGCTGGCGCCTCATGGGTGAAGAAAAGGCCCATATCAAGGCTTATAAGGACATCGGCCTCTCTAATCGCAAAATTTCCTGTCAATTGGGGCTTTGTGCCCAAGTAGTAAATAACTTTGTTCATTTAGGTAAAAAATACGCCGTAAAAAAAGGAGTTCCGGGCGTCCAAATTTTATTTCGGAACGAAACAAGCTGCAATTCTGAAGAACTCGTCGAACTCTACGCCCTCGGCAAGGGCAATTGCGGCGGCGGCCGACGTGCAAACGAAAGTGCGAAATTGTGCAAAGCTTCCTCAGGAAGACAAATTGGCAAAAACACAAGAAAAAACAACGATTGACCGCTGACCGATGAAAGCTCGTCTTGACTCGCCCACAATAAAATGTCATGGACCACTGAGTGCCCACGATACGATGTGATGGACCACTGAGTGACACAGGGCGCTCTTTTCGAATGAAAAAAGTTTAACTTTGATGAATCGGATCGATTTTACTATTATTCGCACTATGTCCGCAAGGAAGAACGAATTTTGTCAAAACGTCACTTAGGTGGCGGTTCAGTGGTGATCTGGGCTGCTGTCGGATATTATACAAAGTCGTCGATTGTTTTTTTAGACGGTCGTGTTTATTCGACGCGATACGGGGATTTGCTAAAAGAGCAATCGGCGCATTTTAAGCTGATGGGATAGCCAGACTTCGTTTTTACACACGATAACGCCCCGATTCACACCGCCAGGCTGATTGGAAGCTGGTTCGACCAACGTCACATTGAATTCCTTCGCTAGCCTGCACTCTCATCTGATCTTAATATGATCCAGAATGTGTGGAGCTGGCTCGAACAAAAAGTTTACACGGATAAAAAACTATTTTCGAGGCTTGGGACGAGCTCTTGCAAAACGGCATCCAAAATTCGTTTAACACTATATCAAACCGCACTTTTGAGGTTATCTGACTTAATGGGAAGTTCACTGAGTACTATGTATAGTCTAAATGCCGTGAAATTAGCCCAAATGCCGTTGATCTGCTTAATTAATTTGTTAAAACAGGTATCTTGCTAGTGGCCTTATAATTTTTTCGCGGTGTAGCTGTGCCAAATGTGAAAATCTCGTGGTTCAAAGTAATCCGAGACCCTAAATGTCGATAGAAGTCTTCGCTGTTACTCTGTGAGCATGTATCACTGTGATTTTAACACGATATGTTATAATAAATGCGTGAAATGTAACAAAAATGGGTGGCCCTATATTTTTTTCAGGGCCTGTATATATACAGGTAGGCTAGAACTATTTGCGGTCGTTCAAATTTACATGTGAACGTTTTTTTTTAATTAAGTTGGGTTCATCGAAACACTATATATATATATATATATATATATATATATATATATATATATATTTATAGATAATTTATATAAACTGTTTCGATGAGCCCAACTCATTAGGTAGAAGTCTCGGTTTTGTGGAGAACCTTAGTTCGACATTTGCCCAGTGCAGTGTTCTGTATATGCGTATGTTTCGTAGTATTGGCTACAGGATGGGTCGTGTTTTCGGTGAATTATTTCCATCGACTAATAACCCTTATATCACCACGTAAGAATTAAAATATCATATTACCAAAATTCCCGGGTTAACAATGCTGATCTTAAATGACCAAAGCTTCTCCGTAATGCGCTTAAACACTACAGCCTTTATTTTGACAAATCGGTAGAACGGTTTACATCAGGGGGAACCTATCCTCTTGCCAGTGGCTTTGTTCAATGATCACAATGATTGAAATTAATTTCTGCAGACTTGCCTCAGCAATGTTCTTTACAAAATTGTGCACGGTGTCCAAGGCAACTCTGAAGCGAAAGACCCGATCTTACCCTCAATCTTTATGTAGATTCCTCTTTGTCATTTCTCTCTCATCATCGAACAATGCTGTCATTTCATCTGAATTTCATTTATATACATATACAGGTAGTTCAATAAGTTCTTAGAATGAGCTTTTTAGAATTCGAATTTTGGCACGCTTTCACCGCTAATAGGAACTGCAACTTTTCGACTGCTAGCGCTCAACATATTATGGTGATTGGCCGTTGCGATTTCGTTTGATAGCTTTTCCCGTGCAACGTATCGGCGTGATTTTTAAAAATGGAGAAAAAAGAGTTTCGAGTGGTTATCAAGCATTTTTATTTCAAAGGTTGGAATGCGACCCAAGTAAAAATTGAGTTAGACGACACGTACAGTGACTCTGCGTTATGTTTTGCCACTGTTTCCAACTGGATTAATGTGTTAAAAAGATGTCGCAGGAGCACCGAGGATGAACTACGTCCAGGAGGCCAAAAAACGGCAACTGATGAGGAAAACGTAGAGAAAGTGCGAAAAATTCTTGGCACAGATAAGCGAATGAACATTAAGGAAATAGCGGAGGCATTAGGGATTAGTTTAGGCAGTGTGCATTTTATCCTACACGAAAACTTGAAGATGAAAGAGCTTAGAGCAAAATGGCTGCCGCATTTGCTCAACCAAGGCCAAAAAGACGCGCCTGTTTTGGCTTTATAGCGAAATTTGGCCAAGATGTCGAATAATCTGTCGGATTTTTGGTGCAGATTCATGACCGTCGATGAAAGCTGGGTTCATCACTACACTCCCGAGACCCAAGAAGCATCTTGCCAATGGTGTGCACCTGATGAAGGACCTCCGAAGAGGGTGCGGACAACGGCATTGACCGGAAAGGTGATGGCTACAGTTTTTTAAGACCAACATAGAATAATGCTGGTCGACTACCTTGAGAGCTGTAAAACGATCACAGGAGAATATTATGCAAGACTGTTGGACTGCCGTTAGCAAGAACTCATCGTGAAACGGCCCGCTTTGCAGAAGAAGGTTGTCCCGTTTCACCAGGGCAATGCTCTTGCACACAAGTCCCGGCAAGCATCGGCAAAACTGGCCCAACTGAGGTTCGAACTTATTGAACAACCCTCCTATTCTCCAGACCTGGCCCCCTCTGATTATTTCCTCTTCGGACATTTGAAGAATAGTCTCGGTGGAAAGCGTAAGAAAAATTTAAAAACATGATTTGGAAAATTCTCGGTTTTCATTCTAAGAACTTATTGAACTACCTGTATATATATATATATATATATATATATATATGCGTGTTTTTAGCTGTGTGCCATACCGAGTGCGAAGCTCTCCATGCGCCGCAATGAGAGTTGCGAGCATTCGAAATGGCATGAGGGAGCGCCGAATGCGATCGTAGTTGCTGCTGCTGCTGTTGTTGTTGACGACGTTGGAGTTTTCACTGAGCTGTACACCGAATACCATAGCATCTTCGAGACGACGAGCAGTCCCGTCGGCACCGAGAACTACCAACGGAAGGAGCAGGACGAACACACGCTGAACTGCTATGGCCATGATACGCCTGACGGCACACCGGTAACGACGATAGAAAGAGACAGCAGGCTTAGGCGTTACGCACGGACAGCCTGTTTCTCTGTTCTCTTTTCATCTAGCTGTTTTTCTTTTGTACTGTTTAAGTACACGCACACAACCGGATAGAGTGTCGTTGTAGCAGACAGATTCCTGCAAGTTCGAATGCACGTCTCAAAGTGGCACGTAGTGTGGCGGTAACGTGTTCTAATTAAACTCTTAAACGCTGGCTCGGTGTTGTGTCATCTGTCGGCGTTGCCTTCATTCGGATGCAGGACAGTGTCAATAGCAGAAACAACAACACAAACAACGACAATCATAACATGAACACTTCTCACACAATAAACATTATTACGTTTTTGCAGTCATCGAAATACAATCACAATTGACGACGACGACGTTAGCCAATAACAGAGTTTTGTTGAGTAGTTTGCATCTGTTTGTCTATCAACAGAGTACACAAAACGGACTGGACAAGATTGAAACATATGAGAAGGGCAATGCATCGAGAGACAGAGAAAGAGAGAAAAAACAAAGAAAAACAGAGTGAATGTGAGTACACGAAGCAGTGAGAAGGAAGACAAATAGGAAACAATGTAAAATTGAGGGGGGAGGGAGGTATGAGAGCATCAGAACAACAAGTGAAAAAACAGAGGAATGTGAGCATATGAAGAAGATAGCCACAAAATTACTTTGGAATGCATGCCCAAACCGGTATATGATATGTGCCTGCACGGATGTATGTAGCACTCGATTGCAACCTATCGGCAAAGGAACGAGGCAGGGAGAGAGGGAGAGCAACGCAACTGTGACGACAATCATAAGAACTTTGCATACTGAGTGTCCACTCGTTCAGTGTATTTACTTTCTTGTTTGTTGCGTAGGACGATTCACGCGTGAACAATGTCTGCGATACAACTGCTTTCTGGTTTTCTCTCTCTCTCTCTCTATATATATATATATATATATATATATACAGGGTCATTCATATCGTTATGTACTTATTGCGAGGTTTGGTCAAACTCGGCACGAAAATAATTTTTTTCAGTGGAAGGAGGACGCGAAAACGTCTTGTTTAGGAGAGAGCGAGAGAGTGAAGTTTATAAAAGTAGTTATTCAGCCTTTTTTCTCCTACATAGTTGTCGAAATCTACGTATGCGGAAGAATCAGTCAACGCACGAAGAAACCGATTATACCGGCGTGTTTTGAGGAAAATTCTGCACAAAGGAACACACTTCACTAGCTTGCGTAGCGAAAAGCGAATAACCAGTTTAAGGAAAGTCATAAGAAATCTATATTTTACGTTAACGCTTTTTCACGACTAATCGACAATTGTTTCCATTACGTTCAAAAATGTACGTCCAAAATACCAATCTCAAGCAATAGCAAATTTAATGCCCACCATTCTCGTACCAAGGTGATGGTGCTGTGTTACGTAAACGTCAACTAACTCAGCATTTTCGACAGTCATGGTTGTTATGTTTTACGTGCAAGTTTTCATGTTCAGAATCGTAAAATTTTGCCAAGACGTTTCCGTCCCCTCCTTCCACTAGGAAAAAATATTCTCTTGCCGAGTTCTACCAAACCTCAACATATGTACCTAACTTTCTCATACACCCTATGCAAGTATGCATGCCTTCGTTTTCGATATGGCTATCGAAAAAGCTTAGTTACTTGACAACTACGTAACGCAGCACCATTACTTTGACACAAAACTGGTGTGCATTAAGTTTGCTGTTGCGTGAGTGTGGTCTTTTGGACATACATTTTTGGTCGTAATGAATTTTTTTTACGATTTTTCACGAAAAAGCGTTAACGTAAGACATAACAACATATCGACTTTTTATGACTTTCCTCAACCTGGCTATTCCCTTTTCGCTACGCAAGCTAGTGAAAAGCCTTCCGTTATACAGAATTTTCCTCCGAACACGCCGGTATAACCGGTTCCTTCATGCGTTAACTGGTTGCCCGCAAACGTAGATCTCGCACAACCACGTAGAAGAAGAAAAGGCAGAATAACTACGTTTATACATTTTACTCTCACTCCTAAACAAGACGTTTTCGCTTCCTCCTTCCATTAGGAAAAAAATATTTTCTTGAAAAGTTCTACCAAACCTCGAAATAAGTACATAACGTATGAATGACCCTGTATATATTAGGTAAGTCAAAAAGTTTGTCGGCTTTTTTATCCGATTTTAAAGAGCCTTTTTTATGTAGACAACAGTATTTTTATTCAATGATATATTGACCGTTTTGTTCGATAACCTTCGCCCATCGCCTCGGTAGATCCATAATTCCTTTCTCCTAGAACGTCTTGTCCTTCTCGTCGAAATACTGAGTGAGGTGATTTTTTATAGCCTCCAAAGATTCAAATGTTGTGCCATCAAAGGAGTTCTGGAGAGACCTGAACAAGTAATAATCAGATGGTGCGAGGTCGGGACTATAAGCTGGGTGCGGCAGCACATCCCAGTCAAACTCCGCCAATTTTTGCCGGGTGGCCAAACTTTTGTGTGGTGTCGCCTTATCATGTTGAAAAGTGACGCCCCACTTGTTTGACAATTCCGGGCGCTTCGTTGCTACTGCAGCTTTCAAATCTTCGAGTTGTCTGCAGTAGACGACGGAGTTGATCGTCTGACCCATTGGAAGCAGCTCAAAATACACGATGCCCTTACAGTCCCACCAGCAGCACAGCATAACCTTCTTCTGATGAATTTCGGGTTTAGGGATAGCTGCGGCCTGAGAACCTCTGGGGATCCAACTTCTTTTCTGTGTTACGTTTCTGTAGAGTATCCATTTTTCATCGCCGGTTATCAATCTCCTCAGAAATGGCTCATTCGAGTTCTTCCGGAGGAGTGCGTGACAGGTATCGACTCGCCCTTCAAGCTGCCTATCATTGAGGTCGTGTGGTAGCCAGATATTCCGCTTGCACGAGAAACCTGCATCATGGAGGCGATTCCAAACGGTTCCGTGGGAGACTCCCGTTACATCTTCAATTTCTTTTATGGTCAAACCTGGGTTCGAAGTAACCAGGCTTATGACTTCGTCGGTCTCCACAACATTGGGTCGTCCTGACCTCGGTTCATCTTCGAGATTGAAGTTTCCAGCTTTGAAACGGGCGAATGGCTTTTCGACTGTGGATTTGTGTATTGCAATTTCGCCGTAGACTGCACATATCCTCCGGGTTGTTTGCGCTGCACTTATGCCTTCACGGTAGGAGAACAACATAATGTGTCGAAAATGCGTATTTTTATCCTCCATTGCAGCTGCCAATTCCGCAAACGAAACGGTTAAGTTGGAACCGGTATACCGTCGCGCCGCCACGGGTCTGCTCCTGAATGTAAACACCCAGCCGCACTCTCAGGCGGCCCTGCTGCAGAGCGCGGGAATTTCAAAAATGTGGTCCCAGAAAGCCGACGAACTTTTTGACTTAACTTATATATATATATATATATATATATATACGTGTGTGGCTGTGAGTGTCTAGCAGTTTATCTTCCCACTTTCAGATGGCAGCCAAGCACAGTTTCACAAATAACGGCATAGGAACTTGCATCTTGCATGTACCGAATAGAAATGAGTCTGAAGAGTTTGGGTACATCTAGGTGATTATATTTTCCACGTATACCTCTGGCAGTTGGGTAATTGAGCCGTCCCACTTCACTCCGTAGCGAGAAAACATACTCAAACAGCGCGTTAAAGTGCAGTGTGAACTTTTAAAAATTGTCCACCAGAGCTGTTCTCGTGCACTGTACTACTGACTTCTTAAAAGCCACTGCTGCTCTGTGACAGGCAACACAAACGGTTTTGGACTGCTTAATGTAGACGTTGTTACATGACGAGCCCACAAATCAACGACGGGGAATTGGAAAGTTTATTTAGGGAGCTTTTAATTTCCAACGTTACACTGCCAGCATAAGAGATCACGGATGATTCTAGCGCTTCTAGCGACGGCGACGTAATATGAAGTAAAGACAGCCATTTTACTAAAGCACAACGAAAGCAGCTGGGATAGACCTGATTATTTATGATAAAATTATTGACTTTTATTTATATAATTTCACTATGTTAGCGCTTTGGAGTGGACAATTGTCTCCGCGCGAACGTGTGATTACGAATTCTTTAACCCAGGGTTAGCCCAGTTCAACAATGTGCCCTGAACAGACGCTGCGTTTTCTCGTTGAATGTCGAGCGACAGCCTCTGACGCAAGAATTCGGATGCCCTCGAGTCTCCTGTCGAAAGATTAAGGCTTTTACCGACCCGCTGAATCAGCTTGAGCGTAAGGGGGCCTGCAGCTCCCATAGTCTCGAACGCCAACGGACAAAAATCGTGCGGATAATCGACGCTTAAGTATTTTCTGCATTGATTAACCTCAGCTAACCGGGAGGCATGATCTGCTCGGTCCGCACCTGCACCGACCATCGAAGGGGCTAATGAGTCGGTTACAGTTGCGTCCCAAACAAGCATGCGGCCACGCTCAAAGGGCGTCAAAGTCAGGCCGTCAGGTCTTTTTCCATCATCCCTTGAAAGACCCGGGGGCTCTAGAACGCACGGGAAGCCGGCAGATTTAAGTGCGCGGCTAAAGGTGTCATTTAAAGCGGAGTGACGCGCTCGTCGGCCTGCACTCATCGCGCATGACAGGCCATAACGGGCCAAGGCGTCCACGAAATCACCACAACGACATCGGTGGGGCACGACTAGGTCAACACCAAGCCGCAGCCCTGCGCTTATACGCGTCGTCTCGTCGTCTAACAGAGTCCCAATTCGCGGACACGGTAGGGCCTGTAACCAAGCCTCAGCGCCTTGACTACTAACAGCTCGAAGCCTGGCTCTATCAGCAATAGAAGTTGCTCTAGTAATCAGGCCTGCTAGTCGCTTTTCATGTAAGGGGACTGTCCAACTACCCCGGTTAGCCCTATCCTTCGGAGGAGAATCAAATAGCAACGACAATTTTTCAGTCAGCTTTTGAAGTTCAACGTTATAGGCATTCCACCCATCACTGTCCAATAATGTTTTAACCCTGTCCGCCGCCTGGGTCAATGGCGCCACGATGGCGGGTCCTGCCATCATGACCGCGTCCGGACACCTGGACCGCCTAAAGAAACCGGGAGCATTACTTGTTCCCTTGCCGCATCAGTCAGCCTAAGATTTAGTATGATCTCTAAAACGTCTAAACTAAGTCTATTAAATGGTTGTAAAAGCTCTGGTGATAAAAACGGGTTGGAATCTCTAAGAAGGTGTGGTAGTCTGCCTGTGGCGAAGTCGAGTTTATCTCTTTAACTGTCTAATGCTTTTGCAATGCCGTCCGGCAATAAGGAGACACCTAGCAGCTCCAGGTTAACCCTGTTCAGTATGCGACAGCCCGGGAGCAAGTTAAGAAGGTTACTTAAATCTAATGGCTCAAATTGGACTCACCCCCTCAATTGCGTATAATTATTTGGGAGCCGTGACATATACTTCACATTTGACCGGATTCAGTGTTAGCCCGATAATTGCACTAAAGTCATTAACTTTCCGGATATCGTCAAGTACGGTCGGGAGGTCCCCGCCCAGAATCTCGTCATCCAAGTACCAGGCATTAAGGGGGGACTGCAGTGAATTCCTTGATACACAAACAAAAAAGTGGAGAAGTTCACCCTGCTGAAGACCTGTCTGCGAGGCCATAACGCTCGGGGCATTACTAGGTGGAATGGTCCTGAACCATAGACCAGGTTCGTCTGGTGAAACAGTAATGCTGCCCACGACTTGACGGCTCGAAGCAAATAGTCTCTCCGGACGCTATTAAAGGCGTTTTGGAAGTCCACTACCTCTGTACCCCCGGGGGTAGCGAATCCTAGCTGGTGTTGACCAAAGGTTGTTGAAATAGCTTCCTTATTGTCGTAGCAGCCGATTTTGGCCGCCAGTCGGTGAACGACTGAAGAACAAGCTATTGGACGTAATGAGCCATCTTTTTTTAATGCAAACATTTTTGCCCCAATGATGATAAAATGATAAGAAAGTCAACCGCTACGCTACAATTCCAGCTGAACATGGACATGGATTCGTCAGAGAATAGTCCACAACGGATGCACTAGAATTTGGCACTAGAAAAGGACGTGCGCGGCATCGCATTCCAGAACCGCCTTCGACACCGTGCTTAGAAATCGATAATTTAACAAACCGCGCGAGACGTTTGCAATTACGTCTAGTATGTTACCTCTTGCGTGTCATCTGCGTATACAATATTCTTACAATAAAACGGAATAAAGCCCACTACATGCAATGAATGGTAACTCACAACACGAGCCCCATTAAATCTCCTGGGTGTACAAAATGCATTTTACACGGCAAAGTGAACAGAGATTAGAAGGCGCTCGGGCAAAAAGAAACGCTCTATTTTCGCACAATGAGAGCATCCTACTTAGACGCCCGCAGCCTTGTAGCCGGTTGAAGGGAAGTGGGATAAAGCATCGCAGTTAGCAATTAACTGATGTAGTTTAATATTTCTCGTGTACAAATTGCTAAACATCGGCTGAAAGTTCTCTGCGGTTTTTCGTGTCAGCCCAACGAAAAGTCGTGTAATGCGTAATATATGGTAAGGGCTCCCGGCGAAAACGCGCGTGTTTAAATAAAATTGTGTATGTTGAAAACGATTAACATTTGATAGTAACTTTTGGTAATACAAATTAAGTACTTTATTATCTACTGACAGTGTCAGTGGTATTAAAGTGGTTACGCCGTTGCGTTATGCCCCTAATGCACGAGCATAGCACTTGCAATCTGCGCAATTACTCTGTTTGTTTTTTCTTATCAACAAGTTCCGTTACTCAATCCACGCTAAAATAAACGTGAAAGGAAACGGGCATCCGTAGCACTTTATATCAAATAATGCATCGTTCAATAGTGAATATATTGCTCTGCCGTTTTGTCTAAGGTTTTGACGTTCAACTTTCACAAATATGGGAGAGCCCGCGTCCCCTTCGACGGGCAGAAAGGAAGGCTTTTTGTATTCGCGTTCAGAGACTTGGCATGTCTTGGAAACCTTCCCGAGAACGACGTACTGCAAATCAAGCCTTATCTTGGAGACATTTGGACAGACACTACAGCGCAAGCACTGCCCTAAATCCGATGGTAGATCCCGGCTACGGAAAAGACCGGAGTTGGAGGTGTCACACCCCGCTAGGCCATCCGTCTTTTTCCTATGTTCAAAATGTCTGATTCTGGATCCCTCGTGAGCTAGTATTTTCAAACCTTCGTGCATCCTTCTTGTCAGCGTGAATCCAACAAGCATCTAAGAAGGAACGCGATCCGCTCTAATCCCAACTCTGTGTTTTGCGTCTTTTTTTTGTCCTGGGGATTACTTTTTGTACATATTCGGTGACCCGTATCATGCAATGACTACACTGGCTACTGAAAGCAATTTGCCTGTCATTCCCTCAATTGCGTATAATTACTTTTTGCACGTGCTTATATATAGGTTGGGCACCCAACGAGCTTATGCAGTCAGAATGGCTGAGGCCAGTACGTCGGAAATACGCGCGTATCGGCTAGCCGCCCGATTTCCGCCCATTTGAGTTTGAAACGTTACGAGATCGAGCTCCATTACTTACATAGGAGAGAAAATAGCTGAGGAGAATCTGCAACAGAGACTTTTATTTAACGTCATTAGTTCGTGCTCTGTGTTTTACATTATTTTTTGCTCTGCAGATTATTTGTTGCGCAGCATATTCAGTTGTCTGCACCATATATATATATATATATATAAGTCGGTCGCTGCCCAAACAGGTTATGCAGTCACGATGGCTAAGGTTAATACTCCCTAATATGCGTCCATTGGCTACCTATATGATTTCGACCCATTTGCATTTGAAACGTTAGGCAGACCTGGAAAGCTAGAAGGACCCTATCACTGTTAAGCTTATTAAAAACGTTTGAAGGGCACTCACCCTTGTTATAAAAGAAAAAATATCTGAGAAGTACTTACCCTCTACGTCCGACGGGGCAACGCCGCGAGAGCTATAGGTACCCTGCTGAGCTTTGCTGATCCCAGGTTAACCCATAATAAGTGCACGTGCTCATAACGACCAATTGTCCTCGCCCAATTCACAATGACTAGATTCCAAAAGAAACTAAAAAAAAAAATATATATATATATAAGAAACAGTATATACAGGGTGTGACTGAACGAATTTTATAGCGATACATAAAATTGTAGAGCTCGTTAAAACGAATATTTTTTCCAATGGAACATGTGCTCTGAGAAGTCTTGTTTCGGAGTTACAGTGAAATTACTACAATTTGTGACACTGGTGTTTTTGCCCGACATAGGAGCACAAAATGTGCTGTTGCGAGACAACCAGTCTTCCTAGACAGAAACTAAGCACACCGTCGTGTTCGTGATAAAATTCTGCTCCATCTGATGAATATGCAAGGTCAGAAGACGCGACATGGTCGCTTAGAAGAAAATTCGCCAAAAATGAAGTTCTTCATTAGCGTTCACGCCAAATACTTTAGAATCATAACCCTACAACCACTCACAGCGCTCAAAGCGGACATATTCAGCCAATGCGCAATTCATGGCGATCATTTTGGTACCAAACATATGTCAATGCGAGCTGTGGTTGCGGAGTAATTACGATTTTTCGGCGGGATGTCCAGATTGAGTGCATGTAAAATGACTGTGTGGCGACGTTCACTACCGCCGACGTGTCGCGCGACAGCCGCAGCGCGTCATTTTTCATGCACTTAATCTGGACATCCCGCCGAAAACTCGTAATTACTCCGCAACCACAGCTCGCATTGACATATGTTTGGTACCAAAATGAACTGATGGCTGAATATGTCCGCTTTGAGCGCTGTGAGTGGTTGTAGGGTTATGATTCTAAAGTATTTGGCGTGAACGCTAATGAAGAACTTCATTTTTGGCGAATTTTCTTCTAAGCGACCATGTCGCGTCTTCTTGCATATTCATCAGATAGAGCAGAATTTTATCACGAACACGACGGTGTGCTTAGTTTCTGTCTAGGAAGACTGGTTGTCTCGCAACAGCACATTTTGTGCTCCTATGTCGGGCAAAAACACCAGTGTCACAAATTGTAGTAATTTCACTGTAACTCCGAAACAAGACTTCTCAGAGCACATGTTCCATTGGACAAAATATTCGTTTTAACGAGCTCTACAATTTTATGTATCGCTATAAAATTCGTTCAGTCACACCCTGTATATATATATATATATATATATATATATATATATATATATATATAAAACAGTTAATTTAATTTAATTTATAACGAGTAATTGTCTCCCCTCCCCAACTCACAACGACTAAATTTCATATCACATTTTGTTCGTGTTTTATTAAATACATGTTTTTATATATGTATTTTTTGGTTTTTGGAAAGGAACTTTAACATTTATATATGTACCAGAACTTAATCTATATATATATATATATATATATATATATATATATACACGGGCGATTTTGCATTTTTGCACAGATACATTATTATTACAGATATTCCAAAGTGTTTTTGTTCCAACATTGCTTTGTTTTATGGATTAGCGTATTTACTTACATAATAACAGATGGGGATGCAGGAAAACCCTGCCACATATACGCGCAAGCACTATTTGGCTCCTATGAGTGCTTATTAGAACATTACAAAAAATGATCAATAAGATTTGCGCTCTTAAATTGTTATAGTACTCGTATGGCGCTGTTCTTAAATAAAGTTTACACCACGTGAAATCAACAGCATTTGGCTCCATATCACAACTCTTGAGGGCCTTCTCCGGCATTTTTATGCGGGCTTTTCAACAACAAATCTTTGTGGATTAACCAAGCACAAAACTCAAGTGCGCCGCCAAACCGTATCATGTTTTTCTAATGCGTTACATATACACTACTTGCATGTTCGAACACAAGAAATAGATACCCACACCTAGCATCTAACCTGCGATCGAGCATACCAGAAGAGAATATAGCTTTCTTTAGTAATAAAATACCTTAAGGTTATTTTTGTTAATTGATGTGGTGATAAATTATCCATCCACCGTAAGCACCAAAAGCATTTTTCTGATCATAGTATTTGCTTCCAGTAGCATGAAATTCTGCCGTTTATGAGCAATGCCCAGTCTCGAATTATCTCGAATTTAGATGCAGATAGATTCACTGTGATTGTAGTGTAAAGCCATATCAAGCTATCTCTGAAAAGTAAATCCGGATAATGTATTTTGTCACATGTACTACACGGTTTTATATATATGTGGAATAAATATGCAAGGTGGTATGAATCAGTAAGTACTAAACGGTAGTTCCCGAACGTTCTCATAATCATCTCAAAAGTCTTTCTTGCGCACAAGTGTGACATTACTACATCTAAGAAATTAATATAAACTCGTCGATCGTCGTTTGGCGTAATATTACCTCATGGCAAAACTCCAATAGTTTTTCTCAGTCGGCCGCAAACCGTGACAATAAAAAAAATATAAATCGGAGGTCCTCGAAAACGTCCTTCTTCCCTTGGCGCAGAGTCATTTCGGTGGAAGGTACTGGATATTCCAGCAGCACGGTGCGTCGGCTTACGTTGCAACATCTGTGCAGAAATAGCTTAAATACAGCATTCCTGAATTCATTGACAATGCTAAATGGCCCCTAAGAAATCCAGATCTCAACTCAATAGATCGCTCTGTGTGAGACATCTTGAAAGCCAAGGTTGGACGCACACACCAGGACCAATTTAACCAAACCATTTAGCATGCATGGGGTGAGGCTAGTTAAACCTACCTACGTCTAACGGTGGATAGGAGCGCTTGAGAAAGTGTGTGACCCAAAAAGACGACCGATTCTAATGAAAATGTGCGCGAATGAGGGCTTGTTGCATTTAATTTGACTGCACTAAGTTCATAAAGTCATACATGTTTTATTCTGTGTGACTTTTAACATTTTTAAAGAGTTTATGCTGCACTATATATATATATATATATATATATATATATGCATACTTGTATATATATATATATATATATATATATATATATATATATATATATATATATATATATATATATGCATACATGTACGTATATATGTGTGTATATATGCATACACATGTATGTCCATATATATATATATATATATATACATTAAATTTGCCAAACATTCACGGGTCAAGAGAATGCAGGCGTAGATTGCTGATGTCAGTGGCCGAATCTTTAGCGCTATTCGGGTCCCCAGTCTGGCTGAAGGCCCCTTTAAAAACGAAGATAGAGAGGGATCCTTGGCACTCAGGGAATGGCCCTCAGGAGTATCCAGGCGTATCGCACGGTTAGCACAAACTCTGCTCTCGTGCTGGCAGGAGCTCTTCCCTGGGACCTGGAGGTGAAAGAGAAGCGAACGCTCTGGGACAATCACTCGAGCAGCAGCGATAAAGTAGAGAGAGAGAGAAAGCAATGGAGACATGGCAGGCCAAATGGTACTCTGTTTCTTCTGGATCACCAGGGCACACTCTCATCCCGATCTCTCATCCCAAACATGAAAAATGATAAAAAATAAATTGAGCGGCCGGGGGGAGAACTAATACATTACCTCATGCAAATCCTCAAGGGACATGGAAACTTTTAGACCTACCTCATTCGAATTAGAAAAGTTCCCTCAACGAGCTGTGTTCACTGCCAGGAAGGAACGTATGATGACTCGACCCACACTCTTCTAAAGTGCCAGGTACTGGAACAGGCTAGAGCCACGGCAATCGCAAAACTCAGGAACAAATTGACTAATGAAGGAGACGGAAAAAAAGCAAATACTCCAGATCTCCCCGGAGGAACCCTTAAGGAGTTCGTGGAGTTCATATGCGGCACGAATTTTGGGTGAAAGCTAGGAGTAGCTATGGGTACGGATGTACTGAAGAAGAGAGGAGTCTTGGCAAGGCTCTGGAAAGCAATATTTCCACCAATTGTATTAGAAGATCACGTGAGTGTGAATGATGCGGCTTTGCAGGTGTTAGTGCAATACACGTCAAACGTCGGGGAAACTTGTGAGTGACCCCAGCCAAATAATCCGAGTGGAACTCGCCACTTTTCCTGATGGTCCATAGTACTGTTCTATGGAGATTTGGAGTTCGTGGAGTTCATATGCGGCACGATTTTTGGGTGAAAGCTAGAAGTAGCTATGGCTACGGATGTACTGAAGAAGAGAGGAGCCTTGGCAAGGCTCTGGAAAGCAATATTTCCACCAATTGTATTAGAAGATCACGTGAGTGTGAATGATGCGGCTTTGCAGGTGTTAGTGCAATACACGTCAAACGTCGGGGAAACTTGTGAGTGACCCCAGCCAAATGATCCGAGTGGAACTCGCCACTTTTCCTGATGGTCCATAGTACTGTTCTATGGAGATTTGGGCCATCAGAGAGTGAAGCTTAAGGAGGAGGTGCGTTTAGTGAGTATGGTGCTCAGCGGGCTAACATCCATCCGCTGGGGTCGAGTCCCACAGTGCTCGAGACGTGAAATAAAACCTTTCCCTACTCGCAGCAATAGTACGTAAGAGTATTTTCTCTCCTCTATAAAAAACATATGTATATATATATATATATATATATATATATATATATATATATATATATATATATATATATATATATATATATGCATAGACATCTCCCTTTAATACTTTCGTAACTCGTGCTCAGCAGGAGCTTTGCTGAATCATGTCTTTAGAGGCACAGCTGTCTCCCGGGCGAAGTCAGGGCGTTCTACATGACATCGTGCTCACACCCGACATCATCTTCCGAACAATAGGTGAAGCCAAGCGCTAGTGTAGCTGATCCGGAATGGTTTGCGACCGATAATCTTTTTTAAACTCGCGGACGTAATGGCCAAGCCGCTGGCACCTGTGTTGACACGTAGCTTTGAAGACGGTGAGGTGCCCTCCCTATTTCGCGAGTCGGTTGTGAAACCACTCGTTAGGAAGACGGAGAAGTCATTTGCAAAACCATCGTCACTTTGCGCGAGAGCCAATATTATGCCTTGTATAGCAAAATATTGTGGTGAATGCAATACCCGCGTTTTGCACTCCAACTGTCAAATGAGTCCGCAACAACATGAAATCAGCACGAAACGCTCAACTGTTTCACAGCTACTCGAAGTTGTCCTGTGAAAACGGAAGTTTACTAACAAACATGGAAACTCTTGGGATTGGCCTAGTACGGAGCTTACCAGTAATAGCTGGCAAAAACATTGTTGTCAACGTTGGGAGCAGCTATTTTCATCAAGTAGCCTGCCAGTGCTACACCAGTCAGCTAAATTACTTTATATAAACTAATAAAATATCTTATTATTTTATTGTGAAACGTTATACTTCTCAGCGAGATTAGGCACTGTGAATCAAGCTTTTACATGGCGGACTGCGCGCCGTATCAGACAATGTGGTGACTACGATTGCCTTGTACGATTCTCTTTTTACTACAAGGTTGAAAGCATTGTATTGTACAAATAGCCTCGAGGTTTGCATTTGTCAACATACAGCTGAAGAGATCTTGGAAAGAGCCCGAGGGAGTACTGTCAAGATTTCTTAAACGGTTGCGTTAGAAATGCTCTTTAACCATGGCTGCGAAACTTTTTTAGCGGATAGACCGTCATTTAGAACGATTTTACAACATCAACAAGTTTGCCAGCTCAAGTAAGCATATTTGGTAGAGTATTTCTTTAATATCAAACCATATATCCTAAAGTCTCAACATTCCGTGAGTCCTAATATTGTGAAGCTCGTTGGAAGATTACCAATCGACTGGCAAGGCGAATGACCAAATGGACATCAAATACAATCTACCATAACACGTTTTATTGTTGAGCCTTCGAAACGTGATCGTACTGCTATTAGCATAGAGAGAGTAGAATTTCAGATGTCTGCGCGGTTTGGTCCTAACCACTACGTCTGGGCAGTAGGACTCGGCATTCTCATTACCGTGATTGAGCGAACTTGAGGACAATAAATCAAATGAAGAATGAACCAATAAAAACGGAACTACTGTTTCCTATCAACGGACACTCGAAACCTGAGAAAAACGCAAAAATCAAAAGTTTTAGCGTGTTGTTAGAGAAACACACAGTTGAATGAATATAATTACAGACACGGCACGAAGTTTTTTTCTCGTCAAAATTAATTGTTTAGATTCTAAAAAAAAATCTTTTCAAGACTTCAATGTAATTAAGGTAATTTCGTTAATGATCTGTGGTGAGTGCAGAACGATTGGAGAGCGCCTCAGAATGTGAGCGGAGTCTTATTGGAAGTAGATTTATACACAGATAAGCGCCTCGTATTCTAGGGTGTCATCATCTATACACAGCCTTCCCGTAAACAAAATTCAGTCAGTGAGTGCTGCGCCATTGCCTGAAGGCCTATTGGTAAATGAGACGCTAGCAAAGTAAACACTTTCTTTTAATATGACCTACATATTTATTTAACATATATTCAGGACAAAACATGTTTTGACGCTCGCAATGGGCCTTAAGGCTTGTTGCACGGACGCCGAATGGATACATCCTATCATATATTAGATTAACCAGCAAGCTCAAATATTTGTACGTGGATACTCGTTCTATGGAAAAACACCAACAACGTATTTCAGTGCAATCTGTGACGTATACAATGAGCAAAATGTTTGAAAATGTGTCGACATTTGTATTTTTTCCACAAAGCCATCCATTCAATTTTTCCTAGATTTAGTACAATCTCATTTCGGCACAACCAATTACAATCATTTGTAATACAATTCGATGCGGCCTTGCACAAAGAGGCAGTACTCTTTCCTCGTAAGAGCAAACGGTGTCATCAACCGAGTCTGCTACTAAATCATTAGTGTATGAAATAATTAACAGAGTACTCAACGCACTTCCTTGGGAAACACGCCCCGAGACAGTGGCTGCATTCCGCCTAATGCCCTTACTCTCAAAATACTGCTTTCGTTTGGTTAAGTAAGATTTCATAAGGTGTAAATTATTGCCTTTCGTACCAACGTGGTTCACTTTGTTAACTAATCTTTGATGATTTGTAGTGTCGAACGCTTTACTCAAATCACAGAATATTGCTACACAAGATTCGCCACTTTCTAGTGTGTCTGTGAAATAATTGATCGTTGTATCAGCTGTCGATATGCAATCTCGTCTCCTTCTGAATTCATATTGGTTGTTGCTTAATAAATTGTGAGCATTCAAAACTGAAATTGGTTGTTTGGATAATACCTTTTCTACTATTTTATTAATAGACGATAAAAGTGAGATCGGTTTTAAATTGCAACCAGGTCTTCCGCAGGGTCTCAACGAACCCTTAGTTCCTGGAACACCCTGCCGTTTGTGTTTTACCCTGCCGTTTGTGTTTGTTATGGTGATGATAATCCTGCTTAGTACGAGAGGAACCGTAGTTCTAGACAATTGATTTTGTGTTTGATTGAAAAATCAGAGGCACTAAACTACCATCTAATGGATTATGACTGAACGCCTCTAAGTCATAATCCAATCCAGAGTCCATAACATTAGCATCTGGAATGTATATTGTTTATTCTATAGTCGTGCATAATACATTTATCGAAACCTTCAAAAAAAGAAAGTATCTATTCTTGTCGGCGTGGTCTAGAGGACTAGTGCGCTAGTTACGGTTGTCTTCTACATAGGGCGTCGCCGGTGTAATTTTCTTTGTTGATCGAACATTTCTTTAAGCGATAGGTTATAATATACCGCTGAGAGTCAGCGGACATGCTGCCACCAAGACCGTTGGAAAAACTCTAGATATCTCAACATCTCCAGCCTTCAGTTAAAGGTATACCACACAGCGATTTCAAGCTCGTAGAGGACGGATTATCTTGAATTAAAAACAACCTCTATAAAACAAAATTTTTTTAGGACATGTTGAGCACCATCGTTTCGTAAGTCTTACTGAGTAGGCGGCGTTGGAGCCCTGATAATTATGCGCTCTCATGTGCGGCATATAGCATTATTCTATTGACTGCTGATGTAAGGCAACGGAGAAATTGTTTCCGTTCTTTTGTGGAGCCAGTTTGAGGTCTAGCGTGTGAAGGTATCATCATCGGATATCATCCTCTAAGACTCCGTTAGCTGCACCTTCTAGTAGATCCTTGTCACGATTTTTTTTTTTTAGATGACTAACTGGAAAATGCGGTTGCACACACGGACACCACAGCAGGGAGTCCCTGCAAGTGTGGGTCGGTAGTGTGGGGCTCCAACCCACTAAAAACCAGTCATGTCCCCGTCCCCCAACGGATCCCTAAGATACCCGCCTGTGACTGCATAGCCTATGCCTACTTAGGTGCATGCTCGGCTTTAAGGGATGACGACAGGATACGTTCTATATATAGGGAGAGAATACACCTTTGTCCACTAGTTCTTTGCTTTTGGCGCCCTACGGAAGTCGTTTTTGACATCTAAGAGAGGATAAATAGGCAAAAAAGAGGCTGGTGCGTTTCTGTGTGCTCAAGCTATGTTCAGCGCATTGCTAACGGTTGGGCCACATAATTGGATAAGTGCGTGAAAGGTCGGGCTTGGAAACTGTGCTGGCTTTTCCACAACGTATATTGTCTTCTGTCTAGCTCGATTACTACCTAACTAGTATGTTCCTACTCTCCTATGGACCTACTCCCAGGGATGCTCAGCTCGAAAAAAAGCTGGGAGGCGGGCTCTGATTTTGTGGAGACTGTTAGGAGAACTGCCTAACTAGTATGTTAGTTACTATCTATCTAACTAGTCTATATATATGACTACTACGTACTACCTCTATGCGACGTCTTCTTAACGAAGCTCGCGACAATACGACCAGAGCTCGCCTAAACTTCGTATCCGCAAAACGTTCAGGCGCCTAGTTACACACGCTTCCGAGCGCACTCATGTGTACACTCCTCGATGACGAGACGGTTTGCGTAGTAGTAAGTCCGCGATTAGGAGCAAACGAGTCAGTTCTTCTCGTCCTTAATCGTCCGTTGATAATGTGTTTAACTGCTTAGAGTAGGCAGGTGAGCACACTTATAGGGCGGTAGACCTACTGGGGTCTTTGCGGTTCTAATAATAACCGTGTTTCGAAATAAGGGACAGAAATTCAGTTTTCCAAGTCTTAAGATGATAGTTGTTCGTTAGCGAGCACTTTATCCATTATGTGTTCGGATACGTTTGGGAGGTTCTTTAAGTGTACGCTTGTAGGCGAAATGCATCCGGGCCTGGTGCTTTTCCTAGTCGTATATATATATATATATTTACTCGAAATGATTAAATATTTTCATTGCTTATATATATATATATATATATATATATATATATATATATATATATATATATATATATATATATATATATATATATATATATAATATATAGATATACATATATATATATATATATATATATATATATATATTTAAGTTGATATCGACTCGGAACTCTTAGATTCGAAAAAAGTGTTAACAACGCTCGCCTGTATGCTGCCCTGTTACTAACGCAGTGAATCACCAGTGTACGAGAATATTGAAAGCACACAACGCTTCCGATGCTGAAATTCCGTCCGATGGCGTGGTTTCGTTCTCCTCATCACCGACTTTGTGAATTGCCTGTACGTGTTGATCGTACGTGCTGCGCCCGAGCCCAATTTTGCAGACTTAGCTGTTACTGTGGATGAGACTTGAAATTGGTCAATAGTCAGCCATGACTGGTGTTTGGAGTTCTCGAGAAAAGCCCTCGTTTGTTGGTTTGTTTGACACGTGTTGTTTATCCGTTAACTTGTCGCGATTTGCCTGCCTGTTTTTGCTCCTACTGCCACAGCTTGATGAATGGGTAAGGCTATGCACATGACCTGCTGTGCGCGATCTGACAGCTAAAATACGTCCAACCGGACCATGTTTAAATATATAGATAATGTGTCTCCTCGAGAACGCGTGCCGCCATCAGCCTTGTACGAAGGTTATGCACAAAGGTAATGGTTCGTGCCGCCCTTCTATCGTACGTATGAGGGGTGGTTGACTTGGGTACGTCACGCGCAACGCTGTGACCGTGCTCACTGTAAAGGCGACGAGCCAGAAATGGCAAATCGCCTCTCGACTTCGGAGACACAGGCCGTTCAGTTGAACGGAGTGGACAATGAATGAATAAGCTGTAATAAGCTGATGCCTCCCCCGCTGGGGTGTTCAACTGAAGAAGTTGAATAGGCTGCGAGGTGCAGCTAGGGTCAGCGAAAGCTGACCGAATTAAAAAAAAAAAAAAAATATATATATATATAAATTATTTGGGATGCTACAGTCACCGACACGCTCGCCCCCTCGAACATGGAGGCTGGCGCATCGGCCGCTGGCTCCGCAGCGCGCAAGGCTGAACGTCTAAAGACCAACAAATACGCTCAGCTCACCGACGAGTTCATTTTTGTGCCACTAGTATTGGAGACACTAGGGGGACCTGGCCCTGAGGCATGGTCACTTTTACAGAAGATTGGCAAACGAATTGAACTCACGACGGGGGACAAAAGAGCTTTCGACTTTCTACTCCAGCGGCTATCTCTGGCGGTTCAGCGCGGCAATACGGCAGCAATTAAGGGCACAATGATGGGCTGCCTCGAGGATAAGCTCGATTGATAGCACCCCTCAGAAGCCCAAGGGTAGTTAGTTATTCATATTCCACTGTAACCACAAATTGAAATAAAACTATTGTCTTCGATATATATATATATATATATATATATATATAGGTAATGGATCACGAAGTGGAGTGAATGTTAGATTACTGAAAGTTGCACGCTCAGTGAAGATAAATAACACATGCTCGTGGGCAGGTCCACGAAGTCTGCGAAATTGACGACGCGGATGTATGTTATAATTACATTCAGATGTAAAATATTTTGTCAAAAACCATGTATACTTAGGCATATGTGGCCCCTGAATAAAGGTGCTTTTGACTTGACTTGACAATCCGTGACAACATTAGTGGGAGCTGGCTGTTGGTTGCTTTTGACGCTCCGGAACTACTGAGTCAGCAACAAACGTCGCCGACGACGGCTGCAATGCCAGTCATTGTTAACGTGGACCCTTGTCTGGCTCTAGCCCGGGGCACTCCCTATAAACCGTAGTAAGCCGTGGGCATGGATTTCCGGCGGCGGTCATATTAGAGGTAGGTTGTTCGTTTTTGTCGATTCTTTGTTACATTCAATTGCAAGCAAATCATTTTTTTTTTCATTAGAAGGAGGAGGTGGAAACATCTTGTTTTGGATGAAATTTATACAAGAAGTCATTCTCCCTTTTCTCTCCTACGTGGTTGTGCAAAATCTACGTTTGCAGGAGAACCAGTCAACGCATAAAGGAACTGATCATACCGGCGTGTTTGGCGCAACATTCTGCGTAATGGCAGTGCCATCCGACGCAGACTAGCAAAGCGCAATTATCCGGATTGAGGAAAATTATAAAAAAAACGTCGATATGTTGTTACGTCTTACGTTGAAGCTCTTACGTGCAGAACCGTAAAGATTGCGACCAAAAATGTACGATCAAAAGAACCTTCTCAGACAATAGAAAATTGAGTGTCCATCATATTCGTCCCAAACTGATGGTGCTGCGTGACGTAGTTAGCGAGTAATTAAGCTTTTGTGGCAAAAAATTCGGTTCGGCTCGTACAAGCTTCAACGTAAGACATAACAACATATCGACTTCTTATAACTTTTCTTAATCTGGCTATTGGCCTTTCTCTAGCGGGCGTCGGATATCATTTATTATTACGCGCGACGCCAAACGCGCCGGTATGATCGGTTTTTCATGTATTGACTGGTTCTACCGTAAACGTAGATTTTGCACAACTATGTAGGACGAAAAAGCAGAATAACTACTTTTATAAATTTCATCCTCACTCCTAAAAACGACGGGTCCACCCCTCTTTCAATTGGAAAATTCATATCAAACCTTAAAGTTAACAACTACATATAGTTATGGTAGACCCTGAATATATATATATATATATATATATATATATATATATATATATATATATATCTATTTTTATAGTCTCCCTTGATTTTTGTTATAACATATTACATCGACATTATTTTTATCTTAATAAGAAAGGAAACTAATCGTATATAGTAAAACATTTTGACTGCGCGTCTGTAGCATGTTCTGAAAGACGTATATTGCAATTATCATATTGCATTATACGAATAATGAGAATTACGCTGTTTATGCTCTACTTCAGTCACGATATGTATCTGTGCGTATATATACTTGTAATTAATTGCCCTACCATAAGAACGCACCTAATGAATCCTTGTCTAATAGGAGTCTTGCTTTCAAGGGTGAGGAGCAACCCGCCTAATCTGCATCCTCTCCAACAAGTGCGGCCAAGCACAGATATCATCTGCGTCACCGAACTGTGTCATCGTTCTCCAATGCGTTACCTATTACGCACTCCTGACACATCCAGACCACGTTGCTGTAAACGCAACCTGCGAAAGCATTTTCTACGTTGCCGGCTGCAGTCAGTGAAAACTACAATATGCAATTCGACACTGAGAGCACTAGAGTATATATATATATATATAAGAATACGCAACCATGTTTAGCACATTAACTGCGAGCAAGCGCTAACAATCTTACTGCGTAAGCACTTTTACTTACAGTATATTCAACGATAAATTCGATTTGGTACCTTTTAGTATATGTAAGTCCTGCCCCTGCACTGATTTTGTCGTTTACGCAATAACCAGGCTACAGGTTTGCACTAGTAGTTAAGTCTCACTCCACTCAAGAATCAAGCAGTCATCGTTTTTGAACAGCCTATTGTAAGATATTGCCTAGGGAAATAACGTTTAGTAGACATACCTTAGAAATATACAGATAATTCAGAGAAAGTCGCAACATGGCACTTGCATTGGGTCATGTTGTCGAGGAGCCTGCATTTTGCAGTGATGGATGAAAACTGTCACAACAGAGAAACAAATATATAGCATACTGAACAACATGGCATGGCCACCACCTCTTTTTATTTTGAAGGAAATTTTCATGAAATCCACAAGTGCGTATGTAATCATGGCGAAGAGTGCAATATCGGACGCTACCACATACTCAATTGCTGGTTTATGAAAACATCGTCACCACAGCCAAGCGTTAAAGACATGTCAGTTACGATAAGTTAATTTATAGGAACTATTGTAATATACTACCAATGTATGGTGCATACACTTAACTATAGACGTAATCGCCTCTTCTACCCGTACAGCATCACGAACTAGGGGCCACGAATACGGTTTAGGATTATAAATCATTCCTCCTTAGTTACTACTTGATAATGTACTACGTACACTTAAGAATGTGCTTTGCTTAAAAGGTATGAGGTCTAGTAGCGAATAAAGATGATTATCTATATGCTAAAGATATATATATATATATATATATATATATTTTTTTTTTTTTTTTGGAGGAGGATTTAAATGCTTTAGGCACTAACGCATAGGGCAAGTAGATAGAGACACAGACCCTATGCAGTGTGGGACTCACCCCCGACGGTTGGATATTATTCCGCCGAGATCATCCCCACTAAACGCACCTCCCCCCTTAAACTTCACTCTCTGTCAGCCCGGCTCTCCTTTTAATAGTACTACGAGCCGACAGGAGGAGTGGTGAGTGTTCTTCGAATCAATTGGCCGAAGACCTCTCAAGGTTTGGCCCTATAGCCATAATACTGCATTCCTCTACCTGCGAAACGATTCCTCTAGAGGCACGGGCGTATTCTGTCCGTTCTGTTGCAAATCTGGCTCTCCTGAGGCGCTCCAGGTTCCCCTTTCTAACCAATACCTCTCGTGCCACTGCAGTTCCTATATGCCAGTTAGAGGTGCTTTCACAAATGAATTGCACAAACTGTGCAATTCCCTGAGTAGGCAGGTCCGGAGAGTTCGTACAATTCAGCTTTCCGCCCAATTTCAGTCGGTCCAGAACTTTTATTTTAGTCTCTATTCTGACTTGCGCAAAGACCGGACAGACCAACAGAGTATGGGCAGCGTCGTCTACGACACCTAGGTCACAGAGTACGCATATGTCCGAGGAGGCTTTTCCTATTCTTGACAGATATGCCTGAAAGTTGCCATGACCCGTTATAACCTGCGTCAGAAAGTGATCAACCTCTCCTCCGGGTCGATTTAACCACTTCTTTATGTCAGGAATAAGGTTGCGCACGCGCGCACCCGGTGCACCATCTGGAATGGCATCCCATTCGTTCTGCCATGCAGTTAGGGTGCCTTCTCTTTCATCCTCTCTGACTTTCCTATTAGAGCTTTCTGGGCCCCTATCCCATAATATTTGCCTTTCCTCTGCCTTTAGGTCCAAGAGAGGAGTGCCAGCAAGGACAAGTGCAGCGGAGGTGCTAACAGTCCTATAGGCCTGAGTAATCCGTAAGGCCGAAATCCTTTGTGTTCTTCTTAACATATGTTTTAGCCCTTGAGACTTTTTTGCTGCTGTGAACCACACCGGTGCTCCAAACAACGCTATAGATTCGACAGCCGACATAATAAGTCTCCTGCGTCCTGTTTTACTTGGCCCATGAATGTTAGGAAGGATCTTGGCTATTGTGTTGGCCACCTTCTCCACTTTCTTCACAGCGTTTCTAGCATGGTGCATACCCCTCATTCCTCTGTCCAGATATATGCCCAAATACCTGACTACACTAACCATCCTTATCTGGACCTCATTTAGGACAAGGTTGATAGGTCGCACTTGCTTCTTTCCTATTAGCAGAATACCTTCACTCTTCTCCGGAGCAAGAGCCAACCCAGCCTCCTTCATCCATTCCTCTACAAGTTTTAGGGCTTTGTTGGCATATAATTCTACCTCCGTAGTCGTCTTAGCCTGCACCGTCACAGCCAAGTCGTCTGCGTATGCCAAAAGCTCAACTCCGACAGGGAGGTTACGTAGTCGGAGTACATCGTCGTACGCTATGTTCCACAGTAGGGGCCCGAGGATGGAACCCTGTGGGACACCCGCTGTCATAGGCATCTCCTTGCCCTCACAAGTGATGACACGATTTTTCAAGTAGTCCGAGGTTAGTCTTACCAGATATTGTGGAACCTTCCTCTTGACTAGTGTTTCCAAAATAACCTTCCAAGGCAGACTGTTAAAAGCATTTTTCACGTCCAGCAGCACTGCAAGGTATAACTTGCGGGTGTTAGGCGTGGAGCTGTGCAGCGATTCTGCCTTGGTCACCACTTTGTTAATAGCCGTTAAAACCGACCTGTTTCTTCGGAATCCGTATTGTGCATCGGACAGTAGGCCGTTTTCTTCGGCGAAGACTCGAAGCCTCTCTGCTACAATAGCCTCCACGCCCTTTGCTAACGAACTAGTCAGGCAGATAGGCCTATAACCTCCATTTCCTTTAGGCACAAGGACTACCTCCGCTGTTTTCCATGCTTTCGGGATTTTTCCTTCTTTTATAAGCTTAGTCGTCACCTTTGCTACAACCTCAGGGAACTCCTCGAACAGAGCTTTCACAGCCATTGGAGGAATGCCGTCAGGCCCTGGCGCTTTACCTTGTTTAATTCTCTCAGCTGCTTGTAGTACTTCTACAACAGAAACCTCAGATGCATGCATTTCTAACCCTTCCTCTAATTGGTTATTCTCGTAGATTCCTCTAGGAAAGTCTGCGTGCTGGGGAAACAATCTCATCAGTAGACTCGTCCTCTCTGGATCTTTCAGAATAGTCTTTGGAGCTCGGATTTGCAGCTTGCCTCTAACCATTTTGTACGGCTTTCCCCACGGGTCGTCGTCGAGGGTCGCGAGGAATTCTCTCCAGCTATTGCTTTTGCTGTCGACAATTTTGTTTTTAAGTAAAGCTCTACAGTTTCGGTACTCCATTACCAGATGGGGGAGTATGTCCGCATTCCCTCTAGCTCTCTTTATGGCCCTCCTTGCTCTTAAACACTCTTTTCGGGTTTTCTCAATGTCCCTGTTCCACCAGTGTTTCCCCAGCACCGGCTTTCTTCTTTTAGGATGTGTTCTTGACCTGCAGGCCTTAAGGCAAGCCTTCCTCAAAGCCTTCTCTAACTCTATGGCATCCCTTGGGAGCCCGTCTATCTCGAAGATATTTCGTATTGCGTCTTTAATAACCCCACTATTCTTGATAGCGAACCGCTGCCGAGGCACGGGAGGTATTTGTCTGGTGTTCCTTGTTATTGTATACTCGATGCAGTGATGATCACTCAGATTCTCCTCCTCAGTGAGTACTCTCCAATCGGTGACCAATACAGCCATCCTCTCACTGCAGATCGTTAAGTCTACGCTTGACTCCTGTCCTGCTCTATGAAACGTCGGATCAACTCCATCATTAAGGACAACCATGTTTTTGGACGCCATCCAGTCCATCAGCAGTAAACCTCTTCTATCTGCACGGGAGGAGCCCCACACCTCTGACGCTGCATTGAAGTCTCCTGCTAGGAGCACCCTATCCGGTGTAGGAGCTTCGCCAATTGATATTGCTAGCTCGTCTAGAAAATCCTCAAAGACCTCTAGTTCAATGTTTGGGCTTATGTAGCAAGAGTATATCCTGCCTATGCCTGCCACATCTATCCATGAATAGCCACTACCTGTCCCATGACCCAATTCTTCTATGATGCAATTTCGAACTATGCAGGTATCTGCGCGAACGTCCGCAACCCATTCGCTTCTATCTTGCACTAGTTTTTTGTTTGGCTCGCTAATTAATGTGAGCGTCGTCTCCCGTCTGCTCGTTATCTCTTCTACTAGCATATGAGCAGGCCGACTGCGGTTGCAATTGACCTGTATCAATTTAAACGGATGTGCGCTATTCTGATTCATTGGTTGGGATGGGGTTTGCACTAGTTGCCGCAATCAAGCCTCTGGCGGTGTGGCCGGAACCCGGACTGATGAACCCCTCCGCGTCTATCTTTTCTAGCTTCTTTTCTTTGCGTTGATGTTTCCTGCGGGCCATGTCCTCTTCCTTTTCAGCCTGAATTCTGTCCTGTGCCGATTTTTCCCGAACAACTTGTTTACGATCCAGGACCGCCTTCTTGAAGGCCGGGCAGGACATGGAACTGGCAGTATGCTAAAGATATACGAGTATAAAAATGTACATAATATTTAGAAAAGTTGGAGCGTCGTTTGATGGATCGTAGAATTCAATAAAAAGAAGCATTTTTGTTCTTGTGTGTGGGCTAGAATGTTTTATTAGGGCAGTAAAATGACTAGTGTTTGTTAAACCGATGTGCATGGTCGGTCATCAGTTTACAAAATGTGCAACTGCAAGAAAACGAGTTGTTCCATGAGAAGGTGGTGGCAATATTTATGTGAGCATATGTGTGCCGTGTACGTTTTCACTCGACTCAGGTCAATTCATCAATTCGCAAAGGTAATATCTAGCTGATTCCGTACCCCAACGTCGCTGTGCGCTGGTGCTTCATTGTGCTGGAACCACGTCCTCGAGCGAATACTTTCTGAAACATCTACGGGCAACTCTGGTACTTCTCAGAAACATGTGGTACGTTTCTCGGTTTTCGGGGATTTTATGAGGACCTATAGTATAGCTGTTCACCATGGCAGCCTACAGCTTTACGCAGAAGCGATCATAGCATGCCGTTGGGCTACTATTGAGAATTGTGTGCATTAAATATGGCTCCCTCATGTAAACAAGGCTTCATCTGAAAAGAACATAAGTGCAAGGAAACCAGCCTAGGTTTGGTTTATCTGCAAACAATTGACAGTATTCAACAAGCATCTGGTAATCAATAGGCTGCAAAACCGGAAACCGCTACGCTATGTAGTTCCTTATCGATCAGCACATTATGTCACCACAAGGCGAAATCGAAATCGTTTCAAGCCAACCACGGCCAGATTCCACCCGTTGACTGTGTCTGTCACGGAAGTGCATCACCTCGAAAAGCCAGAGAAAAGATGTTTTCAAATTTTATTTTTATAGGACTTTCTTCCTTTTAGGTTTTTCCGTAAGGCTAATGCCCGTGTAGAGTTTTTTCATGTCATGGCTGATTTTTTATCCACTCCGGCATTTGCCTTGTCTAACTTGGAAACCGTACAAACAAATTTAAGAATGGTTGGTCTGGGTCTCGGACCTAGGCCCCCCCGCAAGACAAATGCTTTGCCACTAAGCCATCTTGCTCAGTTTGTTCCAAAAGCCACCTTCCAGACTACCTGTTCCAAAATCCGATATGTCTCAACCACTTTTGTTGTTTTTTTGTAAAGCTTCTCCCGCTCTGTTCGGTATACTTGCTTTCTTTTTGTGAGCCTTCTAACCACAAATAGCCGTGATAGCGTGGAATGCCTAAAAGCCACCTGAGTGTGTCTTTTTCTAATTCGTTACATTACATATACACAAGAAATAGGGTTTCGTTTTGCTGTGAGCGGTTGTTCTCTGACTTCGCACCTAATGGCTAGCGGCCGGTCAATCCGTCAGCCAGTCTATGTAATATTAAAAAAAAAGCAGTCTCATGTGACTCCAAGAGGAGCACGAAGCGCGAGCTTCGTCTGATCAAGAGAGTCAAAATCGTATCTGAATCTAAGAACTCCCTTCCGAAATGTCCGCCGGAAGCCTTAGTAACTTTGCAATCACAATTCGAGCGACCACCAAATTGGTATCAAAAAGATTCCCTATCAATGCGTTTTTGCCTAAGCCTGTGTGTTTTTAAAAGTAGTCTGTCAGTATTCTGTCTCTAATACATCGCCGTTTTCTCTGACATCGCAGACAAATGGCCGAAAATACATTAATCTCACCGGACATAGACGCATACTCGAGTTGTTCAACGTCGGCGTAAGGGACAAAAAATTTGATGACATTTATCATTGTTAGCATCATATCAAGCTGCTGCTCGAGCCTTATCGTAAAATTATTTTCAGCGAGTGACAACGAGGTCAAGCTTTTTGCTGCAAACGATCTTGTGTTACCTCCCCGCAAGGTTTTTTTTTCGTAAGGATCAAGTTGTGTTTGAGAGCAACCACTCTCGCAGCGAGAGTCAGAACTCTCGCTGAAGAACAAGACCGGATCGCCCCGTGGTAGGATACTTAGTTGCTGGTAAGGACACCTATAACAGATTGTATAAGACGATAAACAAAGACCGGAAAGTTGTGGCGACGTCAATGGCAGAACTTGGTTTTAAACATTCTAGAAGACTCTGTGACCAAATTATTGTCAGGTTAGCGGATCGTGATGCCGGTAATGACGAGACTCGTCCGCTTATAGCTGAAGGAAAAGAGGCGTCCAGAAGTCCAGTGTCGTTGGTCAAGAAAGTGAAGGATGGTGATTATCCAACGGGTCGCGAACTATCGCGAATTTAGTGCGCAGATAATGAGGATTGCTGCTTTGATCATGGGTGCTTTAATCTCCGTAGCACACTACCACGATAAGCATCTTACGAAAACTGAACAAATTATTCCAGCATCGGCAGAGGTGTACCTGACCGTTAAGCTGAAATGTGTTTCTTGCATATAATAAGGTAATTTTCTGGGATTTCAAGCATCGGGAACTGGAGTGCAACCAGCAAGTAAGAAGCTGCAATGCATTAAAGATTTCCCTCCACCAACGTCGTCGGTGTTACAAACTTGACGCTCCTTACGCCTTAAAAGTTTCTTCAGACGATTCGTCGAACACTTAGCGAAAAAGACTGCGCCGACAAGCCCCCTGCTGAAGAAGATCGAATGATTTGAATAGACAATTAAGTGTGAGAACGCCTTTATTATGTTGAAACAGATGCCGATGAAGAGACCGGCGCTTGTGAAGTTCCTGGCTGGCAGGCTACGGACCCGTTCAAAGTAATGCCAAGGTAATACCGAGTCTGGGGGGAAGAAATCCGGGTTTAGTGGGTGTGTAAGTTCCACACTAGTAAGATGCATCATGCGTTTCCGATTACCTTCCAATGAAAAAAGGCCACGGACTCGTTTCAAGAGGACTACTACTCTAGTAATCTAGTAATTAGCATTTACGCCGAAGATTTTCATGGAATTCATTGCAGAATGCGGTACCATGTGCTAATTTCGACCCAACAGCTACAGCGTCGGGACAAGTTTTCGTTAGAATAGAATAGAGTTCTAGAGTGCAGTTAGAATAGAGTGCACAAAAAGACTGTTTTGTACACACAACTCTAGATGAAGTAAGCCAATTAACGTGTTTTACACGAAAATGTGTTGGAAACCATGTTCGTGTATCCGACTTGACGCCAAGTAAACATACTGTTTATGTGCTCAGTGAGCACCGACTGTTTAGAATGTTCTATTAGTTGTGCTACACGAAGGCTGAACTTAAGCTTAGCAGACACTTGAACGCCAAGGTCGCGAGTTACAATTGGCTTGCGGATTTACGCAAGCATGATTTAACCTAGACGTTCACAGAGGAAATACCGTTAGGTCGTCGCGAAGCTATTAAACGCACCCAAGATAAATATTGCCGACTCTATGACAAGAAAAGGTTTTTTTTTCGTAGTGTGAGGTGCAACAGGTAGGTCGAGTCACCTAGTAGTGACGCAAACTGATAAATTTTCAGCCAAACGTTATAAGCCGAATGGTTGTGACAGAAACGCTGCCACATGATACTTATCGGATTATCTGAGCTGGCGTGCAAGAAGCAATTACACAATCGCAATTCGTTGTTCACAACTCCGCCTGCGTGAAGCAGCAAAGGAGGAGGACACACTATTATCAACGGATGAAGACGACAGTATCAACAAATACCTTACCACGAGCGAAAGGCAACATCTTTCCATAACATTGCACAAGCTCGTCTCAATAAAATTTTGGTCCGGGCAAAAAAAAGGCAACTCATCATATAACAAAAAAGGGAAGCTATTGAATAACTCGGTGAGACGACGGAGGAAGCGGCTGGAGGATGCGCGAGTGGTAAGAACAAGAGAGATTAGCAGCTGCCGAACGCAGTGAGGGGAAAATCAGGAAAAAACGACAGGCTCAGTCGAAATTAAAACAATATTATAGACAAGAAAAAAGTGTATGCACACTATCATTAGTTTAAGAGTGTGGACTACTCGCACGTGTCCTAACTACGGCTGGTACATAATTTGGCATTATTCTAATTAACTTTTCAATGAATTGCTGTTGGATATGTTCCACTCCACGCGCATAGCATTCGTGAGCTCCGAGAGCGTGTCCGGAGCTAGAGTTCTGATTCAAGCTGGTCGGCGAATCGCAAAAAACTAATTGAAAGATGGAAGCAGTCATGTTTATTAATTGAAGAACCCTGCTGTTCTCTACGATGAAGGCCTTCGGTAAGGCGATACCGTTGTTGGTGTAGTCTCTGACAAACGTTGGCGGATTGGTTCATTTTCAGTTAACGAGGCATACAGCGTCTAGTATTGCCAAACTCTAGCAAAGCAACGACGGCGATGGCTCTCTCCGGATTACGGATTACTCTCCGTGCAACGGAGTGGTATCGATTTCTCAGAACGCGTTGTTCGCTTTATAACTGAATAATGTCGCTGGTTGACTTACATGAAACTTACTAAACACCTGGTTATGTGTATGATATGAGACACGAGCGGAACAGAACGAAGGTGACTAAGCCGAAATATGGGCACTCTCCAGTTCGCTTCATTGGAGTAAACGTGGATGTATCGCATTAGCATTCTGGTCGTGTTTAAATAGAAACGAAAAAAAAACATTGTTTTAACAAACAAACTATTAGGCTAAATTAATTTTACAGTTCGTAAAATTTACAAAACTTAGAACGAACATTGTTTTTGCTTGTTGACATAGCTGCAGTCTCGACACATTCTAATTGAATAAATAAAATGTAAGCTATATCATATCATATCATATCATATCATATCACCTTTATTGAAAAAGGGGTATTACAATAGAAGCAAAGTCGTTTTGAATCTGTGAACGACGTGCAATCCTCCAGGCAGATGTGTTGTTCACAACGTCCACCCGAGCAATCTCGTGGGGGTGGATGGAAACGCCGCTCCGGAGATTATTTGGTCTTAGAACAAAATACCTAGTAATAAGTTTCTGACGCGCTAGTTGTTTAAACATGCGGTAATCGGCATGGGATTGGTATTCACTAACACTACGCAATGTGATACGCTCGCGTGGTAGACAACACCGGCGAGCAACTCGCTTCACGAACTTATCCTGCACGCTCTGCAAAAGGTCAACATCTCGTTTATAGAATGGCATCCATACGTGACAGCAATAAGTCCACTTTGGTACCACTAAGGTTTGATACAGCTTTAGGTACACATTATGGTCCTGTATAATGAAAGACCGCATTATGAGATTACACATTCGAGACGCGGCCTTAACAACCTCAGCCATGTGAGGTCTAAACTTCATTTGGCGGTCGAAGATTACCCCGAGGTCCTTGTAGCGTGAGACTTCAGGAATGGGTTGGCTGTTTAGCATATACTGAGTAGTATCTGGCAATGTCTTGAGAACAGCAGATTTGGAAGAAGATAATTGCATGCGGTTGTCCTCTGCCCATAGGGATACGGTGTCAATCGCTTTCTGTAGTATAGCTATGTTGCTGTCGTTTTTTGCCTCAACATAGATTTTGAGATCGTCCGCATACAGCTTATATGTAACACCAATATCTCAAAGCACACAACATGCTGGTCGTTTTGTCGTGGTTTTAATGATGTAGATTTTTCTAATATGACTTACTATTTTTTCTTTTTTGCATTTGACGTAAATGATATCGTATATATGGTTTTATTTCAATTTGAAGTTACAGTGGAATATGAATATCTAACTACTCTTGGACTTGTGAGGGGTGCTACCAATCGAGCTTACTCTCGAGGCAGCCCCTCATTGTGCCCATAATTGCTGCCGCATTGCCGCGCTGAACCGCCAGAGATCGCCGCTGGAGTCGAAAGCTCTTTTGTCCCCCGTCGTGAGTTCAATTCGTTTGCCAATCTTCTGTAAAAGTGACCATGCCTCAAGGCCAGGTCCCCCTAGTGTCTCCAATACTAGTGGCACAAAAATGGACTCGTCGGTGAGCTGGGCGTATTTGTTGGTCTTTAGACGTTCAGCCTAGCGTGCTGCGGAGCCAGCGGCTGATGCGCTGGCCTTCATGTTCGAGAGGGCGAGCGTGTCGGTGACTGTAGCATCCCAAATAAGCGCCTTTCCCCTTTCAAAAGGGATAAGGCCTTGTTTGGGCCGTCAGGCCTCTTTCCGTTGCTTCTCAGGAGGCCGGTTGGCTCTCGAATACATGGCAGTAGAGCTGACCTTAAGGCCCGGGCGGTAATCTCGTTAATCTCGCTGTGATGGCTTTGACGTCCTTCACTTCTGTTGCAGGATAGCCCGTGGGTTCCCCAAGTGTCCACTTGTGCTCCGCACGGACACCAATGTTCCTCCGTTAGTTTTGTTCCCAACCTCAAGCCGATAATGACTTACTATTGTAAAATTAGCCTAAATTAAAACGCGATGGGTTTTACGATTAAAATTATATTCATTTTGTCTGGAAATATTTATATATATATACGAAAAGCGGCCTAAGGCCTGTTTGTGCCCGATACCAGACTGATAAATTGGTCCGACTTTGCAGCCTGTTGCAAACGATGCTTTGTAAAAAGTCCGTCGAAAATCAGACAGTTCAATAAAAAACACGGTGTTTATTGCACGCTTGCGGTAAGCAGGACCTTCTTCTCGTTGAATATCGAGCGACAGCCTCTCCCTCAAAAATTCAGAGTCGGCTACAGTTGCGTCCCAAACAATCATGCGACCGCCCTCAAAGGGGGTTAGAGTAAGACCGTCAGGCATTTTTCCATCGTCTCTGGATAGACTCGGAGGCTCTAGTGCACACGGAAAACCAGCAGACCTCAGTGCTCAACGGAAAGTGTCATTTAAAGCCGAGTGACGTGCTCTTCGGCCTGCACTTAAAGCGCATGACAAACCATGATGGGGCAACGCCACCACATGGTAACCGCAGCGACATCGGTGAGATACGTGTCGTCTCGTCATCTCAAAGAGTCCTTATTCGTGGGCAGGGTAGGGCTTGTAGTCAAGCTCCAGCTTAGCTTTATCAGCCAAGGTGGGAGCTCTATCAATCAGGCGTGCTAATCGCTTTTCTTGCAAGGGAGCTGTCCAACTGCCCTGCTTAGTCCTTTTATCGGGAGGGGAGTCGAATAAAGACGACAATCTGTCAATCAGGTTTTGCTATAAGCTATAGTACAATATATAATAAGCTATAAGTTCCACGTTATAAGCTTCCTACCCATCGTTACCCAATAATGCCCTAACCTCTCCGCAGCCTGAGTCAATGATGACACGATTGCGGGTCCTGCCATCATCTTATTATTTATTAATTCCTAATCAATATTAAGGCGAGCACTGCCGAGTGTGCAAACGTATTGTAAATAATTATTACATCATCACAATATTTTCTTTATATATATATATATATATATATATACAAATATGTTATTTTTTAATTGTTTCGTATTTATATGGTAATTACGTAAGCTACGTACGTTCCTTGTTACTAACCTAGAGTAAACGCGATGACGCGGCCGGGCGTCATCGTAAAGAACATGCGAAAGACCATAAAGCAGTGCATTGTCAAGCCTGATCATATTCCTGTTGTTATTTTTACAGAAACAGCTTGATTTTGTGGTTACAAACTCTGTTGCCTGACTAAGTTAGCAGATACGACAGAAGGATAGAGGCCAGACTTAAGGCAACACAACAACCGGCAAAAAACGGCATACCAAAGTGGAAACATGGCAGCAGCAGCAGCAGTAAAGCAAGCCTTTGTAATAAACTGCTAGTGGCTGTTGTAAGAGCACGGTCTATCTCGTTCTTGGAAGACTGCCATCCTTTGTAAATAACACGGTTTCTGCGCAGAAACGGCCAGTTCAAATATCCGCCGGATCGTGCTCCTAAAGGCGCTAGCAGTGAAGAGCCAAGTCTGCTAAATAACGCCGGTCGCCACTTTCGTTGCGGGTCGAGGTCGACATCTTACGAGATCCTGCACGGTGAAGCACGGAGTGTTTATTCGTTTCTTCACCCGATAATATCATTTATTTATACGATTGGGTATAACACCCACGCCCGACACACGTTACACCATAGGGAATTCCAATGGCGATAATTATAGCACTGAACCGGGCCTATTCGGGCGACAATAGCAATGAGCCTATTTGAAAATCAAATGAGATTTTGGTAATTCTGAGTTTCCCTCACTGACTTGCCATTGAATGTCTCTAGTATTCCGAGCGCCTCTGTCTTCCTGGAATCTTGTAGTGTAGGGGACAAATCATGTTTGGATCTAAGAGGCCTTTGCCCAAACAGAATAGTGTATAGTCTATCATTTTTGCCTAGGTGTATTCACAGAACCGCAATCTTACTTCATACGAAATGCACGATTGAGGTCGCTAGGAATTATCCCGTTCATGCACATGACAAACGTTCTTCAATTAATTGACAGACAATAGATTTGACTAAATGTTTTAGCTGTCACGCATCCCAGAATGTTTAGGTGCTCTTGGAATTACGTCGTCACAGAAATCAGGAATTTAGTAGCAAGCATGGGTATTGGTTTTCGTATCATTAATAATAGCGATTTGACAGTCGTTTTAACACTGTTAGTAGTTACATAGTAAATTTGTGCCTGGAAATAAGCATAGGCTTACAATGAATCTGTTACTCTATTGGTTCTTTGCACTTCTATCTAAGGAAGGGGCAACTCTACATGAATTCGCCAGAAACTGCACTTTTGTTCATCGTATAGATGTTATATATGTTCTATAAGCATGCCCCCCCCCCCCTCCAGTTTCGCATTAACCCTTCTCTGCAACACTATAATGAGACTAACTACAAACGAAACTCTGACAGGACATCATGTTACACAAACACGTACAGGTATATGTATTTTTTACTTATGGACACAAGAAAACTAATTTGGAAAACAAAAGACTGCACTACAATGTAATATAATAACAGAACGTATTAATTTTGGTTTTCCAATTACATTGTATACGGGAAACACCATCGTACTCAATGCATCGCTAAAGTGGGCACTAGTGGAGGCTCGGTGCGACCGCGATCTAAGTCAGTCTAACGCCTAACAGGTGAGCGGGGCGGGCGCGCTTGAAAGCGTAATAACTTTTCGTCGTCAAAATCTGCATAATCGACGTAGTACCGTGTGCGCGCGTTGAGAGTTTGCGCCCTCTGCTGCGCCCCCCTTCCCCCGGCTGCGCCCCCCGATTGGTGGCTGCAAAAGCAAGTGGGTGGCGGTGAGGTCACCTTCATCAAGCGACATCACGCGCCTGACGATCGTTAACGCTCTTGTGCGGCGGTGCGGAAATTCAAAAAGACCCGCTCGATACGAAAACTCTATCTTCACTGGATCGACATTGCGGCGGCCACGGGCCGCCAACGTGAGCGGCAAGCGCAACCAACTTTGTGGTACATTTTGGCCGTAAACCAAGGCCTCACCTCACTTGGCCTCACCTCACTTGGCCTCACCTCAACTCAGGCTAACTTAGCCACGCAACGATTACGGGCCGGACGCTGCGTGTCTACGATCGGTTCGCACGATATCTTTCTTCTCATACAGTATACACGGATTGGATACGAACGCAACGACCCACGCAAGTTGTACAAGGTTTTACTAGTCGATAGGCCTTCCGCTAGCATATGTACATGAGTGCATGTATGTGTACGTGTCAACTGCGTGCCGACTTGTGTCACGAGCAAAGTTTGCGATGGTGACGCTGAGCCAAACGAAGATGGACGATGCGGGTGTATCCGGGTCACGGGTCAAACAAGACATAATTCTATCAGTAGCAAACGTAACGCACGCATTAATTATTAGCATGAAGAATTCAGAGAAGCTGATAGACTAGAAGGGGAATGATGGACTGGTTTAACAGACACACAAGACGTGGACTTAGCGATTCTCGTCGGCTTAATTACGAAGGATCACACTGTCGGCATGTTATGTTTCTTGTTTTCCGATCGATCAACGAAACAAAGTACCAACTCATAGACCTCATAGGCTTATAGACCTAGCAGGACGCTAGTGAACAAACTACAGAGGCGTTATAGACGTCGAAAATTGAGCTCACTGCATTGCATTCCATATCGTTTTCCATGTTATATTACTGCTGAGTATACACATGCTTATTTTTCTATTTGTTTGTTTATAATAGCCCTGCCAACCCTAACAAACATCTTTTTGGGCCATCTACAGGGCTGCCCAAGCAGCATTCTTCTTGTCATGTTTCCGCTTTTCCGTGTAATCCCAAGCAAACACTGCCTTATCGTCTCGTTTTAAGGCAAAGTTTTGTGTTTTGGCGGCATCTTGACGCCGCTATATCGGTGTTCAGGGTGCTACTGAACAAAAACTGCAATAATGTTCAGTATTCTACTAAGTAAAGTAGTAATGTCTGTGCGATGAAATTTTCTTTTAAGCACGTGTGTATTCCAAAATAGGTAATATTATTGGCAGGCCGCGACTTCTAAAACAATGTGTGCTTGGTAACTGCGTTATTTTCTCCTAAACATTTATTTATGTTTGTTTTTTTCAGCGCTTTATTTTCACATAACCTTATACTAGTGCGCTTGTACTCCTTGATATTCCCTGCCTATTTTTCTATTTATCATTCGTGTATGTGTATTTTGTTGTAGTAGTAGTTATTCTGTTAATTTCCGTGACGACTTGAAGACCGCCAAAGATGGAAGTGACTAAAGCAACTGCCATATATGACCGCCCATCACCTCAAAGTAGACCAATCAGATAAAAAAAGGCCGCCACGTGGCTCGTATTCACATATTCTGGGCTTCATGACCTGCTCCCAATGGCGGCCCACTTCAAAGCACTCCCCCTTGGCGTTCCCATCTCGATATGTTGACCTCGTGGAAGCTTCTTAGTTGATAAGCGATTAGCTTTCTCTTCTCTTACAAACACACCGTATGCGTTTATTATAAAAGGTCCTGTTGTCTGTCGACGAAACGAGTCCGCCACCTTCCATCGAACAGAAACATAAGGTTCGTCTCCAAAAATCACAGTGAAAAACTTAAAGTGACATTTTTTTCGTAACGAGATTCCGGTGAGTAGATTCTTAACGGCAATCATCGTCTATGTAAGTTGATGCTAAGCTATTGAATTTGTACTACCAACCTTTTGCTGGGGCTTACTATTAAATTCCACTTTTAATACTTTTAACAAATGTACATGGATACAATCTCCTACGTTACCTTTTACCTAACTACTAAGTTGTTTTAACTGTATACTATTTTTAAGGAATATCATAATAATTTGGTTTATTTATATAACTTTGTTATGTTAGCACTTTGGAGTGAAGAATTGTCTCCGCGTGAGTTTGTGAACACGGGTATCTAACCCAGCAATACTGTACATTATTAAAAACTTTATTACCATGTTACGTGTGGGCATTTGGTCTAGCTATTACGTATAAACCTAGCATATGTTGCTGTCCTATTCTCTTCATATGTAGTTGTGAGCTTTACACAGAGCCGCATCTGTAACTGAAAAGCCTTTGTAAAGTCGTTCACGAAAAGGATTCAATACGAACGAAGCATCGTCAGAAAGTGAGAACATAACGTATCGCGCAGTATTCTATAGTATGCGCTAACAGCTAACGCTTGACAACGTTTACATCGGCTACGACAACCGTAGTAAAGGCTTACAAGCACGGAAACACCTTTCGCCCTGTCTGATATATCTGCTCAAGTAGCCAATATCTTTAAACTTCTCTCTTAAAAAGCTGACTCTAATGCGATGGCTGCGACGTTGGAAGCCGCCATAGCGTCCCTTTTTTGTGCAATGCCAATCAGTAGAAGCCGATCCTGTCCGACCTTGTAGAAGTGTTTACTCCTAATATGGTCCAACAATCATCTCCACAACAGGATGTCATGGACAGAGCCTCTCAAAAACGGAATAGTAGTGTACCCTCCTCTCGAAGCCATAAACGTTTCTCACGTAATTTGGCACGTACGTCGAGCGTCTGCGTTGTCGGCTCTTAGATGAAGCCAATCTGAATATCCGCGATGCAAGGGACTTCGTTCGATACGCAGGCCGGCGTCTTAAACTACAGTCCAGAGTAGCGCCGCTTACACATGAAAAAGGCACCGCAGTCGAAGTTAGGCACAATGTTGAGGTTCTGCTGAGCTACTTCAAAAGTGTCTACATACAGCCTCAGGACGCCTGTACCGGGAGAATCAAGCAAACGAACCACATACTCAATGACACTGAATTATATCTCTTTACTGTGCTCCTACTACTACTAAAATAAAACTTCGAGTTCTGCGACGCCAATGCATTTGATACGCCTGATAGACTACCACTTGTTGTATTCAAAGAACTGGCCGAGTTTCTAGGGGAGCCGCTAGCAATAATTTTCACTCGTTCCTTCGAAGATGGTTACTAACACCGTTTTCCATGAACTCATTGCCACACCTGTGCACAAGAAGGGCTCTAGAGCAGCTGCTGAAAATTACCGACCTATTGCCCAGTGTATTATCCCCTGCTTAATCATGGAGAAGATAGTTGTTGGTTGAATCAGTAATTTCTAAGACTACTCTATAATATCTTATTATATTCCCCAACCAACGTTTAGACAATCAGCAATCACCAAGGGACGATCGACGGCAGCCCAATTATTGGAGGTCTCTCATGACTGGGTCCTGGCGCGAAATCACGGATCTCCGCTCCACACCGCTCACTTTGACTTTTTGCGTGTTTTCGATCGGGTTGACCACCAATTTTACCAATGAAAGTGGAATCGCTAGGCATCGTACTTTTTTTTGGAAGGTCTCGGAAATGCATAATGCACAAGCGCTACTGGCAGCTAGCAGCAGCTAGTCTGGGACTTGCACCCACTAAAACCGATATCCTCCCCACCGCCTCAAGGCCCGGGTTTGCAATAGCATTACTTCGACAACCCTGAGAGAGGAGTCTCGTGTTCTAGCGCTCTTTGCGCCTAGCCAATGCTTGCCCGTCCTAGGAAGATGCGTCAAGATCCTCCGGAGGGCCTAGCTGCTCCCTCTCTTGTCCCTCCCTCGGCTCCTCCTCTCGACTGCCCCTCAAAGGGGCCTGGTCGTAACGGGCTCATCTCGCCGTCTCCAGGTTCATCTTTTTTCTCATGGTGGTGTCGAGGTAACTTCGACCCTTTGTCCAATCGTCGTTCAATCGTCGATCGTGTGTTCAACGTCGTTCGCGTCCCCGGAGGAGCAGAAAACGCAGATGTCAACCAGGGCCTTGCCGATGCGCATCATATATGTCTGAAACGGGCCGTGTCCTGTCAGCACCTGCGTCGTGAGGTACGACAGCTCCCCCAGTTGCTTGTCATACCACCGGCGCAGATGCGGTATCAGTCCGCGAGTCCATTGACCGCCGGCGTCGCCCCGGGGGTTTCGCCATTCATTGTTACACAGCTCCAGTGTCTTCTGTTGTGCCCGCGCAAGGTCCCAGTTCCCATCGAGATGGTGTTCGCTTCTCTCTCTGGCCAGGAGATCCCAAGGTAGCTGGTCTCTCATTGTCGTACTGCTGGATGTTAAGAATGCTTTCAACAGCTTACCCTGGAGGGTGATACTAGAGACGCTCAAGAGAAAAAGAATTCCGAACTACCTTTGTCGAATTGTCTCGGACTACCTGAACGAACGGCGGGTAGACAATGAGGGACCCGAATTTGAAATGACAGCTGGAGTTCCCCAGAGTTCCATCTTGGGTCCTCTTTTATGGAACTTGGCGTACGGCGATGTCATACGCTTAAGTAACCTACCAGAAGGGACAAAGCTACTTGCGTATGCGGACGACCTTGCTGTTGTAGTACAGGGCGGCACCCTCCAGCAACTGGAACTTAGAGCCAATGACGCCCTGGCCGAGATTTCCGTCTGGATGAGGGGAGCGGGTTTGACGCTGGTCCCTACCAAAAGCGAGGGAGTCATCTTCCTTGGACCAAGAGGGTGTACTCTCCCAAAGCTAATCTTGAACGGCCAGGATATTTGAGTGCTTTAATCAGCCCGCTATCTGGGAATGTGCCTGGACAGAGGCCTGCGAGGAACACCTCATCTCCGCTTAGCTGCAGAGAAAGCCACTAAAGTTTCACACGACATCGCCCGGCTGATGCCGAATACATTCGGACCGCGAGAATCAACGCGACGCCTTCTTATGTCGGTTGCCGAGTCGATTATGTTATTCGCGGCCCCTGTGTGGCCACTAACCACACTGACTCTAACCCGCAACAGGGCGCTGATGCGCAAGACCCAACGAATCGCGTCTTTACGGATTACGATGGCTTACAAGACGGTCAGCACGGCTGCTGTCCTTGTACTGGCTGGTACGATCCCTTGGGACCTGAAGGCCGACAAACGTGTGCTCACAGGGCATGGCAACTTCGAGAGTTACCTCTTTAGAATAGGAAAAGCAGATACGCCACTCTGCAAGCACAGTGAAGGAACAACGGAGGACACGCCGGAACACACAATATTGCTGTGCCCGGCGTGGGCTCCATTACGCAAGGACATAATCACAGCAAGTGACGGCAGTCTTAAGAATCTGGCACACCTTCTTATGTACTCACGTGAAGACTGGAATCTTATAGCTCGAACAATCGAACGTATTATGCACGCCAAAGAAGGAGAGGAGAAGAATCGTTTTTTACTTGACAAGGCCCCGTGAGGCACTCCAGGGCAGCTAAGATAAGGACGCTACTATTCACCCCCCCTCAATTGTTTGAAGTATTGCTTGCGCAGTTCCCAGTTGAGTGTGGGGATGGGGATATGACTGGTTTTTAGTGGGTTGGAGCCCCACACTACCAGCCCACATTTGCAGTGAGCTTTCCTGCCGTGGTGTCCGTGTGTGCAAACCGCATTTCCCAGTTAGTAAAAAAAAAAAAGATACTTGGCCTCCTTCTTGATTGCAATGGGTTGGCTCGAGGGAGTCAGATTGAGGCTCCTCGTTCGCTGTCGCCCGGTGAGGTAAAGTGCCTCCGTTTTTTGTGGCGCCAGTTGGAGGTGATGCTCACGCACCCACACGGCCACTTTGTCCAGAGCATAATTTGCCAGCTCTTGTTGTTGAGTTTCCCGTCTGGCAGTCACCGGCAGCGCCAGGTCATCGGCGTATGCTATGGTTTCCATTCCGTCAGGCAGACTCCATTCGCAAGAGTCCATCGTATGCAATGTTTCAGAGAACCGGGCTAATTACAGATCCCTGCGGGACGCCCGAGCTTAGCTCACACTTGCTGTCACCCGCTCTAAGAGTCCTGTCTTCCAGATAAGATGCTATTATGCGGCGGAAATAGGGGGATATTCCCCGTCGTTTCAGCGCAGTCGTGATGACTCCCCAGTTGGCTGTGCTAAAGGGGTTACGAACGTCTCAGAGTATTAAAAGCACATATGACCTGGTTTTTAAAGACTTCGTGGCTTCTTGCCTGGCGCAATGTAAAACCCGTTGCAATGCGTAGAGCGGTGAGCGGCCCCGTCGGAAACCGTACTGATGTTCCGACAAGGCCGGTTTTGCCTTGATTTCCGCGTTTAGACGTGTCACTAACATATTTTCCACTAGCTTGCCTGCGGTGTTTAGCAAGCATATGGGTCTGTGCGGTGTCGAGCCCGTTGCCGCCCCTTTGTTGGGGATTAGCACTAGTTGCGCTATCTTCCACTGCTTCCACTTATTTCCCTCAAATAGCAGCCGGGTGACGAGTGTGGCCACCTCCTTGGGATATCTGTCGGCGAATAGCTTCACCACCTCTGGTGGGATTCCGTCAGATCCTGGTGCCTTCCCGGTTGCCAGTCTTTCCCGCGCAGCGGTCACCTCTTCGGGCGTGACCGGTGGTATGCCTTCGGGCGTCACCGCGATATCGTCTGGTGGGCGCTGAGCTTGACAAGGGAAATGCGTCGTGACCGTCGTTGCAATCTGGTCGGGCGGGATGAATGGAGGTACCTTATCCTTACCCATGACCGCCTTGTATGGTTGGCCTCAGGAATCCACCTCATCATCAGGCGTCGTATCTAGGGTTCGATATTGGTGCCAAGCCCATCTCATTAATAGAAGCTTTAAAATCAGGGTAAAAAGTGCTATGTCTGATACTGCTCCATGTCCTTCTAGAGTCCCACAAGATTCCTGCGCAGGGTCGCTCTTGTACGCAATCTTTGCTCAACATTTCAAACTCGTCCTTGACAAACTCAATGTGATTTACAAGATTTATGCTAACGACTTAAAAGTATACGTTGAAGTCAAGGACGACAAATACAAGGCCGAGTTACAGAAGGCAATTAATTCCGTGCTACTAAGGGCCCATTTAAATAGAATGGTAATATCCATTTCTATTCAAGTGGGCCACGCTGAAAACACTCAAGGACGATACTGTGTATTCTACGAGCGGCCATAGTATACCTCAAGTGTCAACATACAAAGGCTAGGGCTTACATTATTGTCAAATAAATTATACAACCATATCGCCGAAGTACTAAAACCTGCGTCTCGCCTGTGCAATGTCATTCTTACAGCATTTATCGGGCGTGACCGAGCAATGTACATAAAACTGTACAAAACGCTTGTTGTACCGAAGAGGACATACTACTCACACTGGAGGCACCTTTCTATAGAAAAAATGTAGAGCTGCTTCAGCGAGTGCAACATAAATTTGTCAAACGAGTCCAATGACGTTGGAATGTAAGACATGAGAGCCCCGTACTCCAAAACGTGAGCGAGTCCTAATAGCGGGTTGACGTGAGACATTTTAAAAACGAGTAGGTCCCATAATCGTCACAGTACGTCCAAATGATTTTCGTAGTGGTGTGTCAGTTACCCCACCGGGAGTTGCTAATGTCGAAGTAGTGAATAATGCGTTCGCATGGAGAGTTTTAATCCGTGCCCCATGTGTGTAACAATCACGATATGATTTCGACACCCCTTTTTCAATAAAGGAGACTTTGTATTATATTGTAATATACGTATAAAATAAGTGACAATCCGCACACGGCAAAGGGTTGCTTGATATGCAAAGACTTTATATTCGCAGATGCATCTCATTGGTTAAAGCACAGACCTCAGTAGATACTGCTATACCGTATGCTGGGGCAATGTTGTGCTGAATCGATAGTGGTTCCCGCCTACTTACATTATTATCTAGGGCACAGTGAGCAGCCTCGATTCCTTCCACAAGCTTCCGTTTTGGTTTGGTCACTATACACTGAGCAAATTTGCTGATAAAGGGTTCAACATCAGTAAATTCCGAATGTACTACACGGCGGAACCGTGAGAAAGGGCGCATTTAGTTAATTACCTACAGCATTGTTGTCGATTAACAGGGGTTATATTTTTGCCAAAACGCTAAAAATAACCACGTGTCAGCTGACAAACAGTCCATGATGCTCAAAGACACTTTATTCTTCTGCTTCGAGCGATGTACGCAGATTGTTGGAACAAAAGCAGCAACAGGGCGTTCTAGAAATCATGAGGAGAAAGTTCGTTATCTACAATCTACGCCCAAGGCGAAATCCGGAGAAAGTGAGCGAAGATGAAACGTAGGAATTAAGCGCTAAAGTGCAGAACGTATACCAACTATGGACTCACACCGGCATGTAGTCGGCGGTCTGCACGGTTTTGTTTGAACAAGACCTGCGTCTGTGCGACTGCCATACGACTCTGGCAAGTAAATATCAGATATAGTGCTAATGGTATTGGTGTACTGGGGCTCCTTACGCGCTGATTCTGTTTGTAGGTTCACACACATGTCCTCAATAACAGACGAAACCCTGTACCCATACACCAATAAACTAAAAAACCTGGACTTAATATTTCCCTAGACCCGGCTAGTACCTGGCTGATGCTAAGATATTCTACGACATTATACTTTGTAATTTCATCCTGTGTAATATTGATTAATGTGCCAGTAAAGTTTAAACATTTTTAAGTATTAGGTGGCTTAAACAAGCTGTGTGATATGTTAAAACCTTGAAACATGGTATACAATGCGAATAAACTGAGCTGACATGCATTGACTGTCTCAGACAGGATGAGATGGAGGATTCACGAATCTGTAAGACGAATTATGCAATCTGACTCATTCATAGCAGGAGGCCTCTAAACCCTCCCCACAGCATTTGAAGCGAACGATACGGCACCTCATATGCGTCATTAGCGGGAGGCATCTTCTTGACTCCTGTCAGTTAAGTTTGTGCTGAGTCAGTTTGTGACAGCTATTACGAGACCCTCTAATGAGAATCTTGTCTGAGTCATTAGAGGGTCAATTAACGGATGAACAGCTTGTTCCAAATTACCACCTGCTCCATTCACTTGGGGTAAAAAAAGGACTGCATTTCAGAAATGCCGACTATGCTAACGCAGTAGCGAACCTAATATGCGTGTAAGCACATGTCAAATTTCAGAAGGACTTGGTCATTTGTCACCATTACTTTAGCTGCCTTGAGCCTCGTGTTCATGACGTAACTACAGGAAACCCAAACAGCATATCTCTGTTGAGCTGCTTGGATTGCCACCATGTGCAAAAGCAGAGAAAGACTGCTCGTACAAGCCAAATCACTAATATTTATTGTTATTGCATGTAAAATTCTTAAGCAAGCTGTTTTTTTGCTGTACTAAATAGCGCAGAATGCCAGAACTTGCTAAGCAGAGCACCGTGACTTACCAAAAGGGCCGGCCTACAGCTGATTATCTGCTTACAGTCTTTAATTATACGAGCCATTGGACCACAGAGGGCCTCTCGATTCACGCTGTCTACCGTGACCTTAATCGAGCCTTCAAGGCAATGCTCTACAATCTGCACGTCTCAATCCTATTATCGAAAATCATCGCTCAATAAATATCCGAATTTTTGTAGAAATCAAGTAATAAAGCTTACGGTGAGGAAGATAGATTGCTCGTATACAAAGAAAGTCGTGTCTTTACCACCTGTACACTAACCGCAGCGAACAGTCTTGGACAACCTACTATTCACGCTTTTTGTCTATCAGATGAACTATGCGATATATGCTCCAGTGCACTACGTGATCTAAGTTGACGTTATTAAACCGTACATGTCCATGCGAAAGAAACCGACGCAAACCCACTGCAATCTGTTTATAATGACAGCGTTCACTGGTCAACAATTGTAGGGCTTAGGCTATTACCAAAAGAGGCGGTGTCTTACATCTAATGGATTAAAATAAGCAAATATTTGATAGCCTGGTTGAAACTAGTGTGCGACTCTTAGCCTCGTTGAATTTCAGCGAGCAAGGGCAACAAAGTGTTTTCTATCAATAATTTGGTTTTGCGCCTATTTGCGATGCAGGGTTATCCTGCATACATTTCGCGCTATGCCAATATTTTATTGCGCGTACGAACTAAGTTTGGATCCTACGCAGAGGATGTGACTCCTATGCAACGAAAGGTTCTTCAAAGAATTGCAAACAAAAATTGCTGTATTGAGAAGTATTCGATCGATATTATTTTCGTATGCGAGATGTTGCGGAGTGCCAGATGTTTTAACGCACTATAAGAATTAATACGCTGTTCCAGGTTTCATTTGAGCTACAAGTGACGGAAAACCGCACCGATTTCGCGGTAAAAATAAAATATATTTAGTCAAATCAAAGCTAATTGGAAAATATTAATTGATTCTTTTACAAGACAAGCAATATTACGTAGATCTATTTAATGATATATTAACTATACGCTTACTTCGAAATTCACACAGGTATTGACACCATTTATGTATCTACTACATAATATGTATTGTAGTCATATTCGAATAGCTTACTAGGGATTTGTATTACTACTTCTGGAAGTATTATCATCAAACTAGTTTATCACTTTCTAAATTTCAACTCTGATGTGTCTACTAGGCTTTTGCTATAGCGTGGTTATATTCCTTATTTATATTTATGTGCATGGATTTTGAGACACAATCTAGTAGGCCAACAATCTTGCATTTGCAGTGCAACTAACGACAGTTTTTGGGTCGTTACCTATGCGCACTTTACCTACTATGCAGATTCTCTAAAGCATTTATCACGTAAGCTATAACAGTATGGCGTATATTCACTCTAAACAAATATTTTTTAAATACTGCGATGCCCACATTAAAGTCATGGACACTGCTCGGCGAAGTAAACCGTTTCATGCGCTGCACTCTAATAATCAGATCTCCTACCAACTACTAGAAATATATTCGTTCAATGCAAAAGGGATGTGTTATGTCTAGCGGGAGCTCAAGTACCACACAGTCTCAGTTACCGAGCGAAAAATTGTTTACATTCAATATTGCACTTCAAGGGCCGAATACTTTTGATTAAATACGCAATTTAAATCGAAGCGTTGTTTAAAGACCAATGATTTGGCAGTATTTTGTGTAATAGTTTAGCCCATCATTAATAAAATAAGAGCTAAACTATCGTCACTTCAATAATAGCAAAAATATTGATCTGCTGATGATATCGAAGCAGCGCGTGCCTCGCATGATTCTATTACCTAGACATATTGAACATGCTAGTTATACTAAATGTGCTCTACGCTTTGGGTACGCCAATCAGAAACGACACCGCAATACCCACAAAACTGCAAACTTGTCAGCACGAACGAGTACATAGAAAACCTCAGGCATTCAGTAACTTACTATTGCATTTCATCATAGCAACAGTAAGTTCATAGTCGTCTTCGGCGACGGCGAAGTGGTAGATTTTTTGTTTAAGAACTTGTTTGGCTTATGCCAACCACAAACTGTATTCGGAAAGCGCTATCGGGGAATGAAGCCCCCTCTTCTCCACATGTTATCGAGCGCGTGCGTATATCATTACGACACGAGAGAACTCAGTTATTGCCATTTCCGCCACCGGAAACAATTACCTGACTCAACCTTGGCCGAAAAGAGAACAACGAGGGTAATCAATATCCTAGATCCTTCATATGCTTCTACTCGGCGAGATACAAGGGAACAAGGCAACGAGGATTCGTTTATGCATGCGTACGCTGCCTATCTACACAATGATGGCCAAACTTCAATAAGGGAGGAGAACTGGAAGTTCGGTCGAAGCGAGGATACGAGAAAAAAGAATCGCGGGTAGCCGCCACACGCCAAGATGCCAAGGCCACTCGACGGACGGTGGTGTTTAGCCATCTGTATCCGTAGAAACGTTTTTCACCAAAGGAGCTCCGACGAGCTTCCTCGACGTACGTATCGAACCGGGGCGAGACAAGAGAGAAAGGCAATCGCTTTGCTGTCGGCGTGACGTGCCCGTCTAGCAATTTGGGCAGGTGTTCATCGACAACCAACTTTGCGGGTCAGGATCGATCCATCCAGCCACAAACAGCAGCAGCAGATCGAGGCCAACGGCGCGCCATGATGTACATACGTTGGCACGCCCGGTATACACCCGCTAGAAAATAACTTTCCATTGAAAATTGCGTTTATTTTGATTCGCTGTCATTTTTACCTATACATACACCACACAGCAGGACCACTGCTACCGCTTTAGCTACTATGGTTACTGACACAATCATTGTGTGGTAACGCGTCGCAGCTTCGTCACATCTGTGCCGAATCACGCCGGGACAAGTAGTAATGTCACGATCTCTATTGAGCCGCCACTGTATGGTTATTTGCCGCTAACCCATTTGCAAACAGCCACGATCACGGACTCTCCTCGGTGTGTGTGTGTGTGAGTGTCTTTGTGTCTGACTCCCGGAAACCGTATCTTATACTACTAGCACTTCAGAAGGCCAGAGAAAGGATTTTTTTCGGATGTCGCCTATATAGGACCCTCTAAGCAAATTTGTTTCAGGATCCTGGTGATGTTTCTAACGCTCTTACCGGCTCTTTTATAGCACGTGTTGAACCTTACCGTCTTTGGCCAAAATAATTGAACATTTGTGGGGGGGGGAGGCATTTTAACGACAAATTTTTGTGACAGTGTAGACTGATGAATGTGAGGAATGACCAAGCACAGAGCTCAAGTGCGTCATTAAAGTATGTCATATTCTTTTTAGGACAAAGATGATATACACAGCTGACGTGTTCGAACACAGTCAATGGAACCCTCACACTCGAGATCGCAAATGTGACCGAACACACCAAAAGCCAGTGAATTATTGCGCACAACCAGTTAACCACATCGTGCCGCCAATTAGTGTTGTTGCTGTTGCTGCTTCTACATGTACCAATGCTAGCCCACTCAGCATCAGTGGCTGGGTGTTAGAGTTGGCGCCCTCCACATTGCCTAGAGAAATTGGTATATAGACAAACATTTTCAGATGCCCCCGAGCCGCAGAGCAGCTTTCCGTATGTCAGCCCTTGAATGCATAAACCTTACAAGGATAGTAACCCCTATGGATGTGGCAGCGACTACGCACAAAGCAGACAGCCTTGAACTCGCCACGAACGAGTGTCACATGTCACTCGTGTAGACGCTTTGCAATCGTAGATATGTTCGACAATGTCTCTTTAATTAAACATGCACACACATTCTCTAATCGATGACAGAACACCAAGTGTGTTTTTTTCTGCTCTAACCACACAGTCCACCACCACGTACTGCAATAAAGAGAGTTTGACAAAAAAAACCCAGCCAAATATCGTCGAACGTCGACAGCGAAATGGGGCATCTCACGGTTGTTACAAAAAGGCAATATGTAAAATGCATTATATAGTTTTTTCAGCAAAGGATCTAAAATCCCATACGTTGCAGTTCGTTCCGGTTAGGAGAATACATGATGAAGCTGCCCATAGAAATATAACGGTGTAATACTGCTGCAGCGGGAACTCTACCGGATAGCACTGGATTCGCAGTAGTCCAATAGGTATGTATGTAAATATACATATAAATGCAAAATATGTGCTGCCGCTCTTCAACGCAGCTTCGTATGAATTCCGTTAAAGTAAAAGAAAAAATCTTGGGAAGTGTGTCTTACCTGGAAGCAAACATTACCGCGCAAATTGATTAGACCTTGATAACCTTATTGCACTAAATAAAGTCCACCGCACTAGATGGACTACTAGTTGCACACTCACACAAGCCCTCACGCATGTGCTCGATGCTTAAAGTTAAAGGCCTATTACCGTGACGGTGAGTTAGAGCTTCAAAGTGTGATCGACGTGCTCCCACATTCGAATGATATGTTTAAATACATATATGCTTGTGAACACTGAACGTGCAAAATTACCTTGCTACCTACAGAGACTGATATTCAAATTTAAATACACTCAACCTATTTTAAAAATTACAGACATGCTTTTGCACTTAGGTGGCGTGACGTTATTAGATAATAAACAAATCTTGATTAATTTACGGATTTATAAACTTCTCGGCCTTATCACTGGTCATTAAGCATATCAACACCAATGCAGTGCAGGTGCTAAACGCTAATGCATGTCAATTAGATGTATAACTGAAGAATTAATATTTATTAAAGAGATCTCCAATAGCGTGTCCAGCTGTAGCAGACTGATTATGAGTTAAAAGATGGACAATTTGTAGGTTGAGTTGGGAGAAGAGAATGCAGTAGAAACCTGCAAACAGACAAAGCAAAGTAAGCGCACAGTAGTTATGTAGCTTGTTTCATTTTGTTTGCGATTATAGCTCTTTCACATCTCATTTGCTGCCAGGTGAACACATTGGCGTTTCACATCAGGAGAGTTACACATCTGCAGGTATTCGCCACGCCAAACGACGATTATGGCATGACAAAGAGGCGCATGGGAGATTAGTCCATGTCGGTATTTGCAAAGACATCACTGGAACGTAATTGAGGTTAAGATGTCAAGGTCGATCCGGGTTTTTTTCCAATGTTAGATCTTTATTCTACGAGTCTTGGGAATGCATGATACACATATTCTACTAAAAGCCTCCAGTCACCAGTACAGGTCTCTACTAGGCCCACAACAAACTCTAAACCAATTAAGCCCATACTTAGAGTTCACCCCAGGGTTTGGGAATTGCAAAGCACTTCTTCAAAACCGCGGTGGCTCTGCTTCTATTCACTCCCTCAGATTGCGGTGTCATCCTCACGCACTGTAGTGTGTCCACATGGGGCAAGCAAGCCTGCGACCTCTAATATGTAGGTGCGTCGAGACTCGTAGTCACTGAAGGGGCTGGTTTAATTGATTGTCTTTCCTGCTGGCAACACAGGAACCTCAACTAGCCTGCGTACCGCACCTCTAAAGTTCTCCAAATCGATCGAGTTGACGTATCCGGCAGCTCTTACTGGTGGTGCGGATTATTTGGAGTTTAACACAAATATATGTGTGATCCCTCATGGTAAGGCATTTTTGTTGATACAAGTTGTGTAAGAATGGATAACCCTTCTGTTTAACGCGAAATAAAGAATGCAAAACGCTCTAACAAGTTGGACGTCGTGAGACGAAAAATTAACTCTGGTTCATATATATATAGGGTCTAAGAAATCTGTGACAACGTGCCATATCTATGGCACATTGTCACAGATTACTATATGATACTACTCGCGTGAGTCTGGTACGCGATAACGAATTCATTCCTCAAATTGGTCACTGGTAGAGCTGAATAACCGATGCAAATCTGTGACAGGCTAAATACGCAACGCGCCCATAGATGTAAACACTGATTGTAACCAAACCACTGCGATCGATATAATACAGGGACGCGAGAGCTGACTTAAGAGCAAACATGACAGTGAGGTTAGAAAAAGCAACCGCAAAAAGTCGATTATTACTACGGTTGGTACTGTTTAGCTGCAATAAAGCTAAAAGTATGTATTTACGGGGAGAGAATAACTGGATAAGAAGGGCAAAACGTATATTACCGGCAATAGCTGTTTAATCATAACGAACAGTAATACTATTATCAATAACAAGAAAACATTGAGAACAACAAATGTTCGATTAGCAACAAGGTAAATAGCAAAACCTCACTTACTCTGCTTCATCAAGCTTCTTGTTGAATTTTGTTTGAAGGTCCAACATCGAAGTCACGAAGAGCTCACGATTGATCTCCGCTCGTTTCAGCATGTCCTCCGTTTCGATGTCCACCATACTGATAAAAAATATCGTACAATTTTAGTGTCATTTTAAGCAACTTTATTTTTAACCACGAGCAACTGTCGGTACCACTCTAGAAGAAAAGCAACTTATATATATATATATATATACACCGAGCAAGGTGGCTTAGTGGCAAAGCCTTTGCCTTGCATTCGGAAGGACTGGGTTCGAGACCCAGACCGGCCTCTCTTAAATTGGTTTGCATGGTTTCCAATTTAGACAAGGTAAATTCCGGAGTGGAATAAACTTAGCCATGACACGAAAAATCCGTACACGGGCAATTGCCTTACGGAAAAATAAATATATATATATATATATATATATATATATATATATATATATATATATATATATATATATATGTATATATTGAATTATACAATTAAAAATAATATACATTTAGTCCAATGCTTATGAATACCGTTGTTTCTATTTAAATTAACATTTGGGTCCAATCGTACAAAAATACGTGCTTCTGCAATATGCTATTTGTGTATCTGACAAGTTGTGTGATAATGTGAAACAAAAGTCGGCCAAAGTCGATTAGAAATCAGGTAACATCTCAAGTCAAACGGGGGCAATCCTAATGTAATCTAATACATATAATCTAAAATGTTTAATCAATGTTCTCACCGAGAAACATTTTTTTGGGAATGGAAGAAAAAACATTTTAAGCATAGTGAGAAACGTTCGACAAATACCTACGACATCTGATAAATATACTCTACGAGCGACTTACTATACCGTCAGGTACATAGGCAAATAACAAGCATCACGTTGAATGGCTTCCAAGCAGCGTTTAATTACATACTGCACAGTTGCCTCTTTAAAATATTCAATTCAATTATGTTGATTTCACTCAGATTGAGTATAATATACAGTTCAAAGGAAGGAAGAAGAAATATTGAAATAAGTTCTTTTCTTAGAAATATTGAAATTAATATATCTTGTAAATGTCAGTCTAAACGCATCGTGATTAAAAATGTCGATTTGTTACTCGTGGAAACCATCAGGCAAAATGTAGGGGTAATATACAATAACTCAGTGAATCTGTATATATATAGATATATCCGATTTTTTTTCTTTGAACAAGGTTTTTACTTATTATATGCACATTTATAATGGTCTTTTATTTCAGATATTTACAAATATTACAAGGCTTCAATAGTAATTTAATCCTACTACAATAACCCTTGTGTTGCAGCCGGTATAAAATTACTATTGTTTTTCTCTATGTGACAGTCATTTTAAGCAGACTAGTGTAACACGCTTCAATTTTGTTCTTGATGCATTGTAATGAGTTTGTAATGATAGCGAGTCGACAAATAAAGGACTCTACATGCGCATTACCAGAAAGTCTCAAATTCGTCCATTGTTACACCCAGAACCATGGCACAGTCGCTAAGTTGTATCAGGTGGCCATTTATGATTACAGGTGGCATTCGAGGAATCGTGTTACCCTTTTCGAAGATCACCACTTGAGTTTTCGTTGCATTGCTAGCAATACGGTTTGCCGCACACCAAGCCTTAAGGGCACTGACATCCTGCATCATCACCTGATGTTCCTTCTTATTAGACTGCCAAACATATTTAAAAGTGCTGTCATTAGCATACATGATAGCCGCTCTTCGTACGATATGTTTCATATCATTTATAAAGCAGAGGAAGTCTAGTGAGCAAATGCATGAGCCCTGGGATCCGAACACTGTCAATGGCGCGTCTGAGATCTACAAAAAGTGCTGTACAAAACAGTCCCCTATCCAACTTGAAGTGTGTGCCCAATGAGGCAACGCTGCTTGTGACAAAAATACTGAAGGTCTTTGAGACCTTCGCGGGTCCGTGATCGCCTCGCAGTCAATATCCAGCTTGTGTACTGCGGGCACTTTGTTAAGCTGTTGTTCTCCTAGTTCGGTCGGCCGCGTGTTCTTGATGAGCATCTGTCGATGAGCTCCGATCGACGGCCATTACACTCATTGTATTTAGTTTCGACGTTTAAGCCAAGTAGACCGGGACACAAGTTTCCTTTCGAATTATTTGCTCTAAAATTCTGGTGTCAATACAAGTTGCCTTCGGTATGGGACGCCGACTTAGGACAATCAGTACTCGACATCAGGCAGCGAGATGGTTGCTAACACTGAGGTCGAAGATGCCTGATGCATCAACCTTCAGATCGGTTGGCTATCCAAGAAGACGTCAATTTCACCAAGAAAGTCGGTAAGAGGCCGGTCGGCTGGACGGTGCACAGCAGTTACCTTGAAAGAGTGTGGGCAGTGATCTCGGTTGGTAACTCGAATGTTATAGGCTCAGCTGTTGTCAGCGAGCTTGGGTGGACCGAAATGAGCTTCAGTTGCTTTTGAAAAGTATCAGTAAGCCACCTTCTCTTTTCTCTCTGTAGCACGAGACCCTATCATAAACATCATTATGGTAATAAGCGACATCTTCCTGTCGTAGCCAGGTCTCACTGAGTACATTCATAGTATGGAGAGGAACAAGCGTTGAGTCAATTTTCTAAAATTTTGGAATCGATCTAATGCTGCGTGTATTTAAATGAACTAGATTAACGGTTTTGTGGCCGTGCGAGGTAAGGTGTAAATCTGAGAGCAAATATATATATATATATATATATATATATATATATATATATTTTAAGTACCGCCATATTCAACGTCGAAACACTCGTGCCGAGATTCGTTCGTTCGTCAACCTCTACATCTTCGTCTTAGTCATCGCTGATAGCGAGAATGATCGAGAGAGATGATGAGACGTTGTTTGTGGCTTGTTTATTTGTATACTGCAGATGTGTAGACGAGCATACCGGCTGGCCGGCTGGCATTGAGAAGCTGGAAGGAGTTCGATAAGAAAGGCACACCGCCGCCATTGCCAACAATGATAAGGAAGCGAACGAAGTCGCTTGTTTAGGACCATCGATTTTTACGAGTTTATTTCCTTCCCAGCCCGTTCTTATACAAACATTTCTCACTCTTGTTTGCTAGTGCCTTATTATTTTAAGCAATGCTTTTGTTGCAATTGCTGGGGGGCATTCCTGGTTACGAATGCACACAGGTTGTCATTAGCGTGAACACGGACATACACCTTGTTGCGATAAGTATAAGCAGTTTCGAGGTCCCCAGAAACTTTCTGACATCTAGCTGTTCTCAGCAACTCACGGCTTTCCTTTGATGTTGATCCACTTACGTAAACGTTCACTTCCAGCTCATCGCTGATTGGCACGGGGTCTTTCCACGATGAGTTTGCGTTTGTGGATGTGAACTTCTTGTGCTCGAGACTGCTGAGATTGCTGACTTTAAAGTTCTTTACTTTAGATGCCTTGATTGCCCGACCGTTTTGCTGCGTCGTCACACATAGTAGCCTTAATCAGCGTTTTTTTTTCCCGACGCCGTCATTGCCAACAACAAAACCCGATGCGCATACTACGCTTTCTCCCGGTATGAAGAGGGTTAAGAAAGAGAGTACGCAACGAGCCAGGTTTACTGTGTTTTCAGTTGAAATCTGAGACACATTACAACTAATTACGTCTAGTTCGCCAGACAAGTATTTCTTCTTCACCAGCTGAACCGAGTCCGTATTCGCCATCGATGTGTGAAGCTCTCGTTGTTTCTGATTAAATAGCTTTGACAGTTTGTCCACTTTATTTATCTGTAAATGGAACATCTTGGCTTTTCTTCGAGTTGTTCATCCCCAGATTCTCCATTTTCTTGCTGTCCGCGAAAGCGTTTCTCGTATTTCCCAGTATATGCCGCCAGCCCAAACTCCATCTGGGTTAGGCGTTTTGTCAGCTGAGCAATGATGCCGTTGCTGTTAATTACCGAGTTGGTATTATGATTGTCTCCGGTAAGGGGGCTGTCATCAGTGCGTCAATGTTATTGTTGACGAAGCCATAATCTGCGTCTATTGGCATACTGCCATGCACTGAATGGTTCAAGTTTTCTGGGCTCAAACATTGCTTGCACAGGAATGGTTGTGAACGAAACTTGGCTAGGCCGGGTCGCCCGGTATGACTGGACGACAGCAAGAACCATGTATACAAACTTTGTAGCCTAGACAGAGTAGGGTGCGTTGGGTGTAATAAAACCGCTTGTCACAGGCTACATACGACACGAGGCTTCCGACGCAGATGTTGTCCTTGACCTACCATGGAGGCTCAGTGTATGATCACCTGATCTTTTGGCATCACCTTTTTCACTCGGGCACATGACTGATTGCATTGCCAGTATAAAAACGGATCAATGGCACTATTTTCTTGGAGCACAACTGCTCGTATAAGTGATCAGCTGACCGTATATCTGACCCTAAATTAAAAGCCCGCTGTACTTTCTCTACAGACAATCTGGCTTAGGACATTAGAAATATTTTTATCTAAGTGACCTCAGGCATAAAGTTCTGCCGCTCTTAGCGGCCTAAAAAGTATAAATTGTTTGCAAGATTGATATATACAGGGAGATATGTCTTCTAAAGAACGCACTGGTAACCTTGACCATATATACAAAACAGCACACCATGTGCACTACCAGTATGCAGTTTAACTGCTTCTTAAATGACTAACAGGTCGGCACTGACTATAGAGAGTGCAACACCTATCGAAGGTATAATTCCTAATGCCCGGAAACGGGTACACCATTGTTAACATCCAGAGTAGCAATACCCGGACCGGCTATTCAACTGTATTTTAAAACTGGTGGTGCTTTTATAAACCGCCAACTAAAAGCTCAAAAAAATTCATCCGCGGATTTGAAAAACTACTAAAGCAGTAACTTATAGAAAATTGTTTCAATAATTGACCGACTGAATTATATTATATAAATTACGCTCAAGAAATGGGCCCTTTCCTAGCGATATAATGTACACCAGAATTTTTTTAACTCTTTACTTAGTTTAATTTATTTGAAAAGAAAAGTAGTACGCGATTTAAGCATAGCTAGTACCGGCAATATGTAACTCCCTGTTATACTTTCGCTGCTTTAAATCCAGTAACGCATAAAGCTCTCGCATGGTAATGCTCTCGAGCGTCTTTCGTAGAATCTAATTCCGCTGTTCTCGAACTTGTGTACTTCAGCTTATTTTTCGTTGCCCTCGCATCTTGGGTAGTGACGGCGAACGTAGAGCAACAGTCCTCAGATGTGCGCATTACCTCAGCCAATTTGCCAGGGTTTACTGTTGCATACCGAAGGCGTGCTCTAGTTACACCCGTCTTGCGTGTAAATACACGCATCGGCGCGCAGAACGTTAATGTAGTGATATCATTTTTGATCGTTGTTGGACCGAATGTTACGCCAACCTGGTGCCAAAGTAATGGCGCTACCTTTTTTTATTTGTTTTCCACTTTCTTCAGAGACATTTTCCTCCAAGTTAGCTAGTGGGATACGAAACTCAGTCAAATATTTGTTGGGCAACGTAGAGCAGCTATACAGAGTAGAGCCATCGCTTAGAGCAAGTCAGATAAAGCCGTGCTGACTAGGGTACCCCTACCGTAGGAGGGTACTAGCGTATCGTTAAAGTGTCTAGATTCACAACTCAAATTGCAGTTTCGCTTTTTTATGGGAAATCCAGTCTTCAGCTTCTTCCAGTCATACATGCTGTTCACGTATTAAACAGTACGTGTGCCGTGGTTAATTGGTATCGCTTTCTTGGCTCTCGAGTCTGCCTCATCTTTCCCGTTTGGGTCTTGCCAATCAGATAATCGGTGGTTGATTCCTTAGCCCTTTGGTCTTTTGCTATGGGGCACGCCGGTTGAGTTGCTACTACTGGTGCCCTCGAAGTAAGTCCTACTATGTATACGGTGCCCATCGAGGTTCTGCAATCGCGTTTCTCTGGCGCTCCCTTTTTATTGGCGGCATGTCTGTCTTCACACTCTAGCATTTTGTTGTCTTTGCAGTTTTGTACCTCGTTTCTGCAATTAGGCCGTTTGTGCATGGTGCTTCCAGACAATCTCTGGCCCTGTGCACGATTTTTTCCGTTCATTTGGTAAAATAGCCTGATCAAAAAGCTTGATCCGATTCCTGGTCCTGCCGTTTGACCCCAGTAGTCCTCCAGACGGCTTTACCGTGGAGCCGCTAGAGCATCCGTATGCATAGTCGTCCCTTTCTTGCGGCTCAGGTGACTAGTTCATAACTGCCATCGTGGCTGCTGTCTCGTCAAAATCTGCTTTAATGGCCTGGTTGTAGTTATTTTGTTGTATGTCTTTACCTTTGGCATGTTTCCCCAGCGGCAGGCGTCGTCTGCTGTGGTTTGCTCATGTCGCCGGTTCGTTGTTGTTTTGTGACTGTCGTTGTTAGCTTTGACCCTAAACTTATTGATTAAGCGCTGCTGTGGCTCGCAGTATTCCCTAGTCGTAACGGTTTCTATTTGCATGTGATTTTGGCTAGGATTGTTTAAAATATTTTGTCGGGTAGCCTGTGTAGTGGGTTGTGGGCCTTCCACGAATGCATCACAGACGCTTAGTCACGGCTGTGGTAGTAGAAGAGTAGCTGTGCCGTACTCTTATAACGCACAGTGCAACATTTCCATAGGATGAACTCACTGCATGTTAACTTAACTATAGTAGATCTAAACCAAATTTCACGTACACAAGCATGACGGAAGCTAAGCTGTTTCCAACTTGCAGTGCTCAATCGTTAGTCCCGCATTTCTAAAACGTATTCTGGGTCTACACACGATATACAATAGATTTGAATAATTAATTTGCTGTTGCCTCGGTATTAATAGAGTCGTGCGTTGCCTCGACGTGCAAGCAGAGTTTGCACTCTCAGGGACTGCTTACATTTTAAACTATGAGTAAGAGATCGATCCAGAATTTTACACAAGAAAAGCAATCACACTCTCTGACTCAAAAGTACACGTAGGCCTAATAGACATATAACTGTAAGGTATGCAGTCTACGGGTTCCATCAAACGCTCTGCCGGACTGAAGGTGCCCGTAAAGCTATCCAAAAAGATATACTGTTTTCACACTAACACTTTAAACTGCACAACATTTTTTCGATACCGGAATTCTGATATCTCTCCATAAGTCGTTATAAACATGTCCGTTCTATTCGTAATGAAAACTAAAACTACAGGTGCTCCTACTTAACAGATACTGGTTATTCTAGACTAGACCGCACTGGCTGGTTCTAAAATGAAAGTAACGTCGAAGGCGTTGATCATGCTACCTGATAAGTTCAGTGTGGAATTTTTTACGTTCAGTTAACGTCCTAAAATCCTTCCATCGCCGCTCTGAAATGCAAACGCAAGCCAACAAGTTCCAATTTACATTAGCCTTGCTTTGCTATTCTAGATAAACAAAATGCAGTGCAGGAACGTTGCGTACTACTATTTAAAAAACGCCACAAAATGTATATATATATATATATATATATATATTATTTCTTCTATTGATCTTAGCGACGTAACATAGGTCATCATTGTGAGACGGAGACTAGAAGGAGGCCAAAGCGATCTGGTTGTGCTTTTGCCCATATCAGGCTTGTGCACGATGCTAATCGCATGGACCATGTGAATCGGCTGGTTTATTTTGAAGAAGTCGAGCTGAGACAGAGATATTGGCTATTTAAATGTGAGCGAGAACATGCTCGATCTATCTGAGCGTTTTTCCTCACTTTAAAGGGAGCAGCACGTCTGGGGCGCGCTAGCAGAGTAAGAACCGCCAAAACAGTTAATTGCAATTGGGAAACATCTGCTGTATGATGGGGACTGTTTGTATTTGTTCCGTCCATAAAAGGTAACGACATGTTCACCACGAGGTTCCTGTGCACCAGTACGTTGTCATGGGCCTTCGTGTTAATTGAATGAAATCATAACCCACTTAACAACACACGTGTTTTCGGATACGTGTAGCACACACTGCACTGGCAACAGAAGACATAGTTGCAGTTAGTTAGGCATAGCACGCGTGGCGACGTAATCTAGAGGACTAGTGCGCCCGTCAAGGTTGTCATCTACCGGGCGCCGGTTTGATCCCCGTTATTGATCATTTTTTTTTCTGCGACTTGTGATACTACACCCCGAGCAAACAAAGGCAGCGAGATCATCCCCGGCCTCAAGTCTAGATACAGCGACTCAATGAGCTACAGGTAAGCAGCAAGCCGCTGCCTGTGAGCAGCGGCTTGCTGCAGTGAGCTACAGGTAAGACACGCGTTTCTCCTACAAGCCTGGTTTCGATGGCTTATCGCATTCATAAAACCGTTTAAGCGTAAGGTGCAATCATTCTGTATGCGCAAAACTCGTGTTGAGGACTACTCAAGTGATGAGGTCACCCGGTACAGGTGGTCTATATCTGTACATTCTACCGTTTTCCCATTTTAATTAAGTGGCAGTGCAGAGTAATTGCCGATAAGGTAAATTGAGGCTGGGCCTAGTACATGATACAGATCAAGTTCATTGAGGTGATTCTGGTTCGTGCACTTCGTCTAAGGGGTTTCCACTAGAGAGTCTCGTAGGAAACGCCAATAATCTGGTTTGGTTTAGTGAGTTGAGCGAAATATCAATCAAGGAGTCACTTCTGGCTTGTGTTAAAAGTGCAACCCAATTTCTTTCATTTGAGAGAACGTAGAGGCCATTACCACTATGAAATTCACAATCACCATTAAGGTTCTGCTAACAGTTGTGTGAGTGCATTAATCGATACTATATTTTGCTCCGCGCTGCTCGTTCCAGGCAAATAAATTGCAGTCAGTTGTATAGCCGACACTCGCCTCTTGCATTCGAGACAATGAACGCGTGCGGACTGCTTACCGCATGGCTACAGGAACAAAAATGGCTAACCCTTCGTGACCGCCAACAGAGATAAACAAAGCGTGGCTTTGTTGAGATAGAGGCTGTTTATCGACATACAAAGGAAACGCCGCAGCGCTTCTGGACTGACCGCTGACCAGAGCTGCCGATCGTACACGACCGTTGCGACCGACGTGACAGCCTAACATCGACCCAAGATCACTCCGAACGGTCGTTTCAGGTCAACTGGTTCCCCTTCCTTAGTCCGTATACGAGAATGGATACTCGCAATGCACAACTGTCGAGACGACGTACTTAATCCATTTAGCTGTATAAGAAACTAAGTCACAAATTAGTGGAGCTATAACTGCGTCATTACCCTTTTCGACACCTAGCAGACGGTCTGTGTAGGCCAGTCATTTCAAGTAAGAGAAAAATATAATTTTTATTAACACTCAATCTGGACACTTCAATGTATTACGCAATACGGCTAGACTTGATATGAAGACGATTTGACACACTGCTTGAATGTTCACGTATAGTTGAAGTATGCTTTAAGTGTTGGTTTTATGTTTATTTATATAACTCTGATATGTGGAAGTATTAACGCGTTTAAACCAATTCAAAAACTTTTCATTTAATTATAACTAGTAATAAAATACGATTATCTCACCCGCATCTCGTCGTCTCTCCTCGTTCCTGAAAAGCACAAATACGTAAGGGATTGTTGCAACCATATAGAGTAAAAGGAGGATAACTATAAAATAATAACAGAAATTACAGCAAGCGACTCCCACTCTCTGATCATGAATGGCATAAAAGACATATAGCCATTGTCTCGGATGAGACGTCGTGGCTTCTAAAACCGGTCATTTTGTATGGTGTCCAGTTTGGTCAATGTAACTTCCGGAGTCGACTACAGCCGGCCAAAAAAAAAAGACACGCTAGGAAATGTTCAAAAGGCCTAGTGAATTAATTGGGACGAAAAAGTTTGCATTGTTGGTGAAGCTGAACTCTTATACGGCGAAGCGTGTGCAAACGGAAGCAATGTAGCTTCATAATTGTAGAAGTTGCATTCTGTTACCATCTATTTATTTTTGGCAGGCATATGTTGACAGGCGCCTGCCAAGCAAAAACTTGGCTTAACAGAAAATTTCCTGTAAGCAAGTATTAGCTTGTATTGGGGCTACGGAGTACGGTGTTATTGTATGCAGACCAATTCGTCGACTCGGGACAGCTCGCCCCCCAGTCTGTCATATTACACTTACGAGTTCGGTATACACAATTTAGTGAGAATTTGAGCACTTTTGCTTGACTTAACGTTGCACATCTTGGAAGAGTCTGAAGCCGCTTAGGAAAATTAATATTATGGTATGGAAACGTATGGATGAATGTAAAAACATCTGCTTCCGTTAAGAGTTTTTATAAGCCCCGTTAATCATGTATGCGAAACAGCGCCTGCCCTAGTTATCACGCAGGACGCTGCACATAATTTGTGTCATTATCTAGACTAGAGGTCTGGTTTTTTTTTTTTTTTTTTTTTTTTTTTTTTATGTGAGAATAAATGATACAATTAAATAAACAACAACACGCAAACACATACAAATACATGTAACCAAATATTGTTACCAGTTAGCTAAGTTCGATCACTAGTGGCCGTACATTTGTCGTTGACGCAGTTCCACCTGATCTTGAATAAGTGCAACATAGCTGCTGGTGCTCTCAATCATTTTGTTCACGCCATCTAATCTGAAAACAGCGACAAAGTATATAAATAAAAACTGTGTCTTAAGGCCGGATTATTTGTGTGCGTTCTTCATGCTTTTTCAGTATTTTGCTTCGAGAACAGGCAAATGTCCCCCATCGAGGTTCCCAGGAAACGTGTGCTCTTATAACTCCCCTCAGCACCACTAGTTCACCACAAAATCATATACCAGGAAGTTTCGATAAAAGCACAGCTTCCAAACAGACGACAAACGTAATCGGCTAAATACAATGTAAATCGTTCCCTAAATAAATTTCAGACACCTTAATGCGGCGACTAAGGCAGTTATTGCAGCGCGATCCAAGCATAAGCCTCCGTCTACGAACGGGCGTCTTGTACTGTCGTTTTAGTAAATCTATGAAAGTGAATAGTAGGCGCCTGCAGTACGGTGAATATATATATATATATATATATATATATAGTTTTTTTCCTCTAAAGATAAAGAAAATTTGTCAATTCATGATACACACACTATGTCTCATTGTTAAAACTACACAGTGTGGGACTCACAAACTTACTAAATCCAGCCATCTTCTTTGCTTCTTGTCTAGGCTGGTCGCAATACTGACTTCTCGATATTACTTCACCTGGACACTCTATCTTGCCAGTACGCCTGCTCAACTTTGGGCGGAGGTTACTTTCGCCTCGGAGACAAATTCTGCGAATCTTCTTACCACAAACTTCTTACCAGGATTCATTAACCTTGCGTAGCAGCTTGTCTACAACGACTTGGTATATCAGGGGCTTCCCAGCCTTGGGCGTGGGAATACAGCAGCGGTCGCCCAGTATTAAAGAAAACGCAGCGTTTTCAGCAGTGTCTTGTATCGTCAGGCTCTCGTGAGTGGCACTTACGGCATAATGGGAAGTCAGCTCTATCAATGCGGTGTAGGTGCCGCCAAAGACATCTACTGTGCCCCGTTTTTAGCAGCATTTAAAAATATACAATTTTTTTTATCAGGGGGTATTGACTGTGTCCCGTGCCTAGGATGCTCCGTCCCGACTGCATTGCCTCCAATTGGTGGCTCAATTTGCCGATTCCATTTGCCTAGGGTTTCTGTTCTGCTGATTAGTAGCTCCTTCGGCCGGACGTTAAGTAGAAACCATTGAAGCTAGGCGTTTTACTCTTAGATCCTAGCTAATCTGTCTAGAGAGAGGGCTTGTGGGGATGCTGCGGAAGTCGTGCAACTTGTCCGTGCGATGTTAAGCGCCTTACGTCGTCGGCTTTTGTTGAAGAGGCGACGTGTTCTAGCCCTGATAGTCGTACGCTCTTATAATGGCGCGGCATATAGCATGATGCTATTGACGGCGCCGAGAGCCGGTAGTTTCTCTGGCCGGCGGGAGAATCTTTTGCGGCTCCGCTTTGGCAGCTTTTTTTTGCTGCATAGCGCACACGAGGTACCTGTGAGGACGTTATGCAGGCTCACGCCCAGATACTTAGCCATAGGCGTGGGTAGTACGAGATTCTGTGAGGAGTGCAGCTTCAGGCAGTCTCAAAAAATGGGTTAGTTTTTGTGGAATTAGTTCGTGATCTAGCGTGTAGAGGTATTGTCGGATATTCGCCGGTTGGTCCGTTGGCTTTTCATTCGAGCAGATCCTCGTCACAGGCGGTAACGATCAGTGCCGGATTGACTGCATATGCGACAGAATAAACTCTCGGGGAATGTGTGAGTCTTAGTATTCCATCGTGGGTTATATTCTATAAGGTTGGCTTTCGTACTGTCATTTGGGGGACTGTGGTAGGGACTGTCCATAGTCTACGCATTTGAAGATAGACGCTCGTTTTTTTAGGTAAGATGCGAGGATACGTCGTAAGTAGGAGGACACGCCTTTGTTCGCTAGCTTCGTTGCAATAAATAAACACAGCAAGTTCCCTTTGTTTATGCTATCGCACAAGAGCGTATTAAACGCGTTTTTAACATCTAAGAGGGTGGCCATAAACTGTGACCGGATTGCTCTTGGCGCATTTCGCTGTGTCTCAGCTATGTTTAGAAGTTTGCATATAGTTAAGTAAGTGGAGTGTTGGGCATCATCACATCTGACTTTAGTCCATTTGTAGTCACAATAGTAATGCCACACCATACTATTCGAAAAACAATTAAATAAAAAATAAAACCTCGGCTTCGTCTCTTCCGTTCCATTTGCGGGTAAATTAATGTTAAAAGCAAAATTAAGTGCTTAATAAAAAGTTTCTTGCCAGTCAACTTGCGACATTGTTCAGTGACGGATGGGGCTGATTCATTTATACCAAGCCAGAGGGAGCCGCCGATGTCGCTGATTTTCTTTAGATTGGCTACAGGTAGGCTCGTTATTAATTTTCGTAAACCACACTTTCGCGGCTCGTCAATTGAATATAAACAAAACCACCGTTTGCCGAGACTACTCGGCCCACGGGCAGCCTTTATCGGAAGGCGGGCTCGCACTACAACTAATCACGGTGATTAGTTGTAGTTTTGTTTTAATTAATAGGTTGCAAAATCGCCAATTTTTCGATTCGTTTCGGCGTAGTTGTTAGTGCACGTACTGTGAGGCGAAAGCTGCATAGCATGCGTTCTAGAACTGATTTTCAGTCTCCGCCGACAACTACGATACAGACTTGCGGAAGATCACGAAAACTGGGCCGTTAACCAATGGCAAGCAGTTCATTTCTTAGATGAGACCAGGATATCTATTTGCGTTAACGACAAGCGGGCGGACAAGAGTTTATCGACGAGGAAAACGGCAGCCTTGTATGTTGCGCAGCTTTGCATCGTAGATCGATCAATCCTAATTTTTTTGGCTGTAGTGTAATAGCTTTAGGAAGGCGGACCGAACTCGTGGAGATCACTAAAATCGTTTCACAGTTTTTGTAGAGGAAGAGGTTTAACTCTACGCAACGGGAGTAGACTGGAGTTAGTCTAATGGAGCAGCTAGCATGTTTTTGGGACGGAGGTAATACACACTTTTAACTTAAACTGACTTTACAGTTAAAATAAACAGTTCAGCTATACATTTGTCTTAGAATACAAATATTGTCATTGTGATAGAGGTTCAACGGTGTGCTATAGCTGATTTCAACAAACGTTTTAAACAATTGTAAATAATAAAAACACACATCTAGCGCTGCTGGTCGTATGTTAAAGCAGCAGGTTTCTTTGCGTCTCGAATTGGTCGTTACTTTTAATATGGCGTTACTATTGATAGTGCAAAAACCTAATACCAAATGTGATAGGTGATGCACATGCTTTATATATATATATATATATACACAGCAAAATATTTTTTTGAAAATCATAAACGGCGTAATGAGTATAGCTTTAGAATGAGAGCCGTTGGCTCAATTCCAATGAAGCACAAGATTAAAAAATGATGGCGAGTTTTTACTTGAGTTTTTACAGACTTGTGAGGGGAAAATTGAATACAATAACAACACAGTGAATCTCAAAGCAAAAATGTTTTGAATAGTGAGTCCGTTTCATACGCGATATGTTTGGCTAATACTATTGTAGCTACTATTTACAAATGAGAGCACGTTCCAACCTGCAAAACTTACAGCCAATTTGTTTGCAGCGTTTATCGTGAACAATTTCAAACTGGAGCAGACAGATATTTTTTGACCAAAACACAATTGTGCTTACAAGACAGTGTGGAATTTTTTTTAAAAAAAAGTAGTAATTATACATTGATAATCTATCATTTAGATAGGCAATCCTAGTTCACGCACGGATAGCCTAATCGAATTACTAACCATGTTTTAAAGCATTCAACTAAGTTAAATGCAGGTTCGTGACGAAAAGCTCGAGAAGCACTCGGACCTGACTCTGCTGGAACCTGTTAAGGCTGTTCGGTGAAGCCTACGAATCGGACGCAAGTACCTACTATACATCGATTTTAAGTTCTTGCATCGTAAGCCACTCTGTGGTACCAGGCAGTGAAGGTCAAAGTGAATGGACTAAATACAACACGTTGACAGCACAGGGTTGTCAAGAAGAAGCGCGTTGCATTTTTAATCCGTTTATGATTGCACAGTAAATAATTACGTTTATAAATCAGCGTTTATGTATACCCTTAGTATGCGTTGCCTCCGCGATTGCTCGCATCGAAGTTACTGAGGAAAGCAACTTAGTAAGTTCGAAAGAAGAATCAAGCAAAGCAGAAGGTAAATGTATCTGCATTTGGTGGTTCCATTTTGGCTAAGTGGCACTTACTGGCTGACGAGGCTAGCGAAAATCTCGTCCGAGGTCGACTCCGATGGTTTGCTAGACGAGAGAGCCATTATCGTTTGCTACGATAGATCGTGCTGTAACAGGTGTCGAAGCAGCAACTCTAGCAACCGTTCAGATGGCCGCACTGAACCGTTTTGACTAGTTTATGTTGTTGTTTGTTGTTGTTGTTTATGTTGTTGTTGTTATTGTTATTGTGTGGCTATTTACGCACGGATGATTCTCAATTTTGATTCATGCGTGCCTGTATGCAAACATACCGGAATGCACGTAAATGGAGACGCTTGGTTAGTGGAGAAGCCATCGTATATACACATGCCCAGGTGACAGCGGCACGTCAGCCAACATGGCACGTCGACATTGACGGTTCGATTCGAGGTATTTCTTGTGACGCTGCCGGAAAGCCAGACTATCTCTGTGGGTGTTTATGTATGTACGTTGAATAGAGGAGCAACGAGTAAGTGCCGAGGGACTTTCGGCATCAGAGAACGCGCAGTATCGGTGTCGGAGACTAACCGATGTCAAGGACGCACTAAATATTTCAACTCATAGTCGATTTTATTATTATTATTATTAGTATTACCAAAGTTTAATTTTTTTTCAAATCGAAATTGTTCTCACACCTGAAAACTAAACCTTACTAATATATGACTAGTAAAATAATTTGTCACAGTTGCACGTGCTACATCGTGTCGACTGCACTGACTGCGTGATTTAGTGTAGAGAATAGTTGTTAAGATCAACAGCTATAATTATTCTCTAATTGCTGCCGTCAGCCATGCGATAACAGTAGTAGAAATGCTGAACACTTTACGCGGTATAGTGATGCATGTCGCTTATATAGTATATACAGAAACTGCTATCTGTAATATGTTTATACTTACGGACCTCCTGTGTGCATACACGTCATACTTACAAAAAGATTACTAAACTCATGTGGTCAAATGGTCAAAATAGTGTGAATAAATGGGCTCAATGGTCAAAATAGTGTGATTAAAGCAGTCGATGGTGGCAGAAGATGGTGATGGTGATGATTCTTCTTCAACAATGGTGATGATTATTATTATTATTATTACACCTATAGCGAATAAATCAATCAATATATATATATATATATATATATATATATATATATATATATATATAATCATTTATTTATGTGTATAAGATATACAATTGTGATTTAAGAACATGTGCACAGCCCGCTTGGGGCATAACTCAAAGCATTAGGTCCAGGCTAGAGCCAGGGTACCTCTAATCGAGGCGGCATTCCCTCTTTGAACATCTAATGACAAACGTTGCAGTAAGTATTCGCCCGCCCTCTTGTCTCCTGTAGCGAGTACCAATCTTTTTCCGACATCATTAAGCAGTTTCTTCGTGAGCAGCCCAGCCCCCCCCCCCAAGCTCTCAAACGCAAGGGGTGAGAACAAGTATGGGTAGGAGACGCCTGAATACTTTCTGCACTTGGCTGCTTCCGCAAGGGCTACCGTGTGTCCAGGGCGCGCCCGCACCGACCATTGAAGGGGCTAAAGAGTCGCATCCCACACCAGCATTTGGCCCTGCTCAAAGGGAGTCAGGGTCATGCCATCAGGTCTCTTTCCATCGTCTCGAACTAAACCAGGGGGCTCCAAGATGCATGGGTACCCTGCCGATCGCAGCGCTCTGCTAAACGTTTCGTTCAAGGCTGAGTGGCGTGCAATTCTGCCTGAACTCTGCGGACAGGAAAGCCCATGGTGGCCTAGGGAGTCGACCTCGTCACCACCGCATTTGCAGTGGTGTGGAGAAACTAGCTCTGCTCCTAACCTCAACCCGACAAGCATTCGTGTAGACTCATCGTCTAGGAGGGTACCCAGCTGAGGGCTCGGGAGGGCGTGCAGCCATGACCCTGCACCGGGCGAGGAGACTGCATGTAGCGTCGCTTTGCTAGCGGCCGTGGTTGTTCGTTCCCATAGGCCGCTCAAACGATCGTCATTTTCCAGCTCTGACCACGCGCGCGGAAGAGAAGGAGTCTCTGGTTGAGACCCGCAGAATGCAATGGCGTCGTCCTGGGTCTGTTCAAGCGCGGCCTGTAAGTTCGCAACCGCCTGGGGGTCCAGAATAGACTCAACGCCACTAGTCGCCGAATGCAGGGAGGCGATGTGTGCTGCGACTGAAAGCGATTTTGCTTCAGGCAAGCCTAGTCCACCCTTGGCTACGGGTAAGAAGGCCTGAACTAGGGAATCGTCTTGCAACTTCAAGTTGAGTATCGATTCCAGCGCAAAACCCATCTTCGAGTTAATTTCCTCCAAAAGATCCGGGAAGACTCAAGTATTGACTCCCCTGAACAGGTAGTTCAGCCTCTACGCGGAGAAGCATGAACGCAGAAGGTACAGCCCCCGGTGAGCACCCAGCTGGGGAAGACGGTTCAGACCAATCTCGAGTTTTTCTCTCCCGCGTTTGATAGTCGGTCCAAGTTGGCGAGAAAACAGGGGTACGCCAAGTAGATCCAGGTTATCGTCTGTTACGCGGCAGCCTGGAAGTAGATTCTGTATTTCGGAGATATCAGCTGTATCTGAGCCGATTATGTGAACCTCACACTTGATTGGGTTCAGCTCCAGACCGCTGCATGCGGCAAAACTAAGTATCTTCTTTAGGTCTTCACAGACCGTAATTATGTTCTCTCCAACGACCCCGTCGTCCAAATACCACAGGTTGAGTGGACTTTCAAGTGTGTTAACCAAGTCTTTAACGGCAAGACAAAACAGAGGGGAAGCAAGGGGATCTCCCTGTTGAATCCCTACAGCTGAAGTGAGCAGTGCCGAGGGCAAGACCAAGTGCGATGAATTACCGTAAGCCAATTTCACCTGATGATAAATGGAAGGGGCCTCATCTCCGACCACCTTTAACAAGTGATCCCTCCTGACGGTGTTAAACTCGTTTTTAAAGTCAAGCTTGACTAGCACAGATGGATCGAGTCGAGAATCAATAAAAGCCCTTGTAGCATTATTTCAGCACCCCCCTTGGTGGAGAAACCCAACTGGTGAGGCCCCACCGCTAGGCTAATAACATCTTTAGAGTCCCTCACTGCCAATTTTGCCGCGATCCTGCGTAGTACCGATGCACAAGCAATAGGTCTAAACGAGCCGTCCATCTTCTTTAGTGCAAACAGCCTCGCTCCGAAGATTAGGGGACACCACCCTGGATGCGGAGCTCCCCATCGCAGTAGATCGATTACTTTTGCGAGGGCCTTGCTAAGTCCGTCGGATGAGCAGCCGAGAGTCGGTGAAAGAAGGTCCTGTAGAAGTCGAGGTCTGATAAAATCCAAATATATTATATATATATATATATATATATATATATATATATATTTATATATATAGATATACATATATATGTATATACATATATATATATATATATATATATATATTATATATATATATATATATATATTATATATATATATATATTATATATATATATATCTATATATATATATATATATATATATATATATATATATATATATATATATATATATATCAGCCACCATATAAGTGTACACAAGGGTCACAGAAGCACGCGAATGATTCGTCAACGTCTGTTTGTTTCAACGATTCTCATTTATTTGGCTAAAGCCGCACATTCACATTATATACAGGCAAGGCTAAAAATTATCGCTACAGCGTGCTGGAATAACTTTTCCAGCAGCCAAATAATTCGCGTATACGTCTATACGACATCGAGTCAAACGAGCTCCGTCTGTCATCTATCTATTTCGAGGAGGTCGTTGGTAGTTCTTCAACTGGCCGTTATAGTAGTGGTGTATAAATAAATGTACTTGGTGTGTGTACATATCTTCAAACAACACTCTTCAGCGTGAGGTCGACACCAATCTCGCGGTCGGCTTGCCTTACGTTGTTACGCGACCTGTGCGCGTGAGTAGAAATTCATTCGCCGTCAGGCGACCAGACAAACGACTCAAAGCAAAATTCAGTCGTTCGTTGATGTCGATGATCGATGGATGAGCGACTATGAAAGTCAAGCAATAATAAGTACACGGTCGCATGCATTCGCTTTCATAAAGCTATGTGAGAGAGTTCATTTCGAAGTACGGTCCGATGCCGACGTGCATCGGATGGCAGCCGCCAGCCGCGCATAACACACATGACTACAATACATGTACCTCAGCACTGTCCTGTGGACACTGGGCTGGGTTCGCCTGTGCGCACTCGTCATAAAAGTCATACTCTCGCCTAGTTTCCTCCTATCGTCTGTACTTCTTTTCCCGGTACTACAATATCGACTGCTACGAAGTAGGTAAGTAAGTAACGGTCCTCACTCATGTCGTTGGCGCATTGCAATCACAGTCGCAAACCAGAGTCGCAGTGCACCATATCATAAATAAGTTAACTTTTAAAATGTATCACATGGCATATGTATATAGATATATACATTCGTATACGTCTGTGTCTGCGTGTGTATGTAGCGATTTGCATATGAAACGTACAGCGAAGTCTAGTCACGTTATTCGCGAGCAAAACATGCGGAACCTTGTCGGTATCGCAGTTGTTCGCCATTGTTCCGCATCGCACGATATGCGCCCGAATGGTCTAAATCAAGGCTGCGCACACATGGTAAAGCAGGTTTACGAGCGGGCGCCGACGACGTAACTGCCTGCTTGTCTGCCTAAGGCATAGATAGGGGATAATTGACGACAATGACGACAACGACTCCCAATACCGGGCTTCGTTTGCCGAACTTAGAGAGATTAGGTAGTGGGTCACCACCAAGTCTTTTGTCGGCTCGAGGTGTTTGCCTCTGGGTGTACGGCTGCGACACGTCCGCGGCAATAAGACCCCGGACACCTAAGATACCTCACTAGAGTTCGCTCACTAGAATTGTATCATATCAGCTCTCGTCGTCATTGTCAGCATCACCATCATCATCATCACTATCATCATCATCGTCGTCGTCGTCGTCGCCATCATAATCATCTCACAATCTCATCATGGTGTCTATTTTCATTTGACAGCCATTGGCCGGTGGATGAGCACCTTGAACTTGTTGCCGTGCTTCTGCATAATGATGGTCTTGTCATACCGTAACAACTCGTGCTCGCTCGACTGTATCGCCTGCACGTGAAAGCTAAACTGTGGCGACGACCTCATCTTCGGATCTTCCGCACTCTTCCCGGTCGACGTTTCGGTATCGGGCGGTGCGATTCGGTCTTTGAGCGCGTCCTTCGACTCGGCCCGGCCGCCGACCACGAAATCGCAGCCGGTCGTCGACCACGTGTTCTGTTGGCAGATATCGCCGAGGCTGTTGGTTCGGCCGTAGCGCGTGAGCGTCGCCAGCACCTCACCGGGCGGCGTCGGCTGGGCCACGAACACGACCGTGTTGAAGCCGTGCGTCTCGCCTTTGGCGTACTGCACCGTGTAGAAGATCGTCTTGCCGCGCGCGTCGTCGCGGAGGCCCACAGCTGTGCACTCTTGGCAGTGACGCACGGTCAGCCGGTCGCTGATCGCGTCGTTCGCCTGCATCTCGCGCCAGGCGAGCTCGGTTTTGCGCCACGCGTCGAGCGTGTTCTTGAACGCGCTCCCGTCGACGTTGTGACTTCGGGTGTCGACGACGAGCACCAAGATCTGTAGGACGCGCTGTGGAGTCGGCGTCGTCGTTGCAGGCTCCACGTTTGGGTCGTGCTGATGATGCTGCTGCTGTTGCTGCTGCACGGTGGAACCTAGACCGCCTCCGTGCTGCGACGGATCGAGGCCGTGTTGTTCGGTCGAGTTCAGCAGCGCGTGCTCGTCGTCCCGTGACAGCTGGCCGGTCCGGTTGGCCGTTCCCGTGAGGTACTTGACGACGTCGGTACAGAACAGCACGTACACCACGGTGACGACCAACGCCACGAGAAACACGAGCGAGATCAGCACGATGGAAATCCGGCAGCAACCCCATCGTCGCGGCTTCTCGTTGGACGCCTGAAAGAAGAGAGGAGAAGCTCGAATGTGAGCGAGGTTCAGCTCACGCGACGGTCGCCGATATCAGGAATTGTGCTTTGCTTAGTCGTCCGAAACTAGTATCCGAAGGGGAAACGAAATAATCCAACCATCATTTAAAAAAAATCCATCCCCACAAAACAAAAAGAAGGCCAAGTTGGCAAGTTTCCCTGCGCCTGCCAACATACAGCGCGCTATATACGGTAGTCGAAACCATGCAGAAACCGCTGCGTACGGTATTGCTGTGTTGTCAATTCATTCATACAAACTCAGTTGTCCCCAGCAGGCTTGAAATTGCTGGCGCGTTTGCGTTCTAGTTTGTTGTCATTTCGGCTATTACTCAACAAGACACCAGAAAATACTACATCATAACGTATCATGTTAGGATCAGAGTACACTAGCCGTAGCTGCTAGATCAATTTGTAATCGTAGCATAAAAACCTATGCATGTACATTCGGACGTTATGCGATCGTGAATAGTGTCGCTTAAGCTTACAGTGCCGCGTGATGTTGCACCGAGGTAGACACAGTGGGCATTCGCATGCACCTAGCTAAATAAATAAAATAATAAAATAAACAAATGAGAAATTTATCTCGTGACCTGGCAACGCAGACGAAACTTCGTATCACGCATAAAATATCATGACATTTTGACCCGGCAGATGTCCCGGTGGCGACATCCCTAATCTTCGAGAAGCTAACCCTATTCTTGCGTTCATCTCAGTTTGTTTTGCCAACTTGCTAACTTTCAAACTTCATCTTCTTTTTAACTTACTGCACGAATGTTTTACTGATTAGCGAGGGTAAGACAACCGAGGACGTACCGCCAAATAAATTCCAAACATATTTCTTATGTTGAAATCATATACACATATATTATACTGTAATGGTATACTATCGTTATTACTATTGATACTATTGATAATTGATGCGGACGACCGTTTGTTGGTTCACGTACCTCAAGTGACGCAGCCGACTTTTTCTTCTCGAGCGACATGTAGGCGGTATCGAGGAACGTTTTACCCTTCTCTGAAGGTCCGGGCTGACGTATAGTATTGTTATGTCGCATCATCTGCCCGATTAGATTGCGTCCACTGGCCCACTTCGGCCAGATGGGCGTCTCGGCTGCAAACACACAACAAATGGACCTCATAAGTATAAACTGCAAACAAGAGACATAGCTCAGTGGCTAATAAACCACTTCATAACATCGTTCAAGCACAGCAAGAAAAAAATATATATATATATATTAATTTATCTAGTGGTCTACCTGGTATCAATTGTGCAACTGGTTACATCTGTTTGTGCAGTGATTGGTCAAATGCACCAGACACTTCCGTCTAATGGCATCAAACGTCTACATTCTTAGCCACCTCCATCCATCACCATGGTTATCATTACAAAGTTTGTGTATGGAGAACGCTAGCTCATTGCGGAATTAAATTGAAATAGCCGAACTTTTTACCAACCGCACGCTCCGGATGCATTAGCGTTGTTGTTGCAGACTCGTCTTAAAAACGCCTAAAAGACTTAACTATGTAATTATCTTGACCCGATCCAGGTATATACTGGGCATTGGGAAGAACAGTGTAATAGCCTAGCCTATATTAGGTAATAAACAACGTATTCTATGTACTAACACCCTTCTATATATATATATATATATATATATATATATATATATATATATGTGTGTGTGTAGATGGGTATACAACTTCATAATTTCAACATAAAGCCTCTATTAAGAAGTAAGATCCAATTAAGAAGTAAATTTTATATATATATATATATATATATATATATATATAACTAACTACAGCTTTGCTTAGCTAATATAATACGCCTAATATGTAGTTAGTTATAATTAGACCGAACACTTTCTGTGAAAGTCGATACAATACTGGATGGCTCCTATTTCAAAATTGGCGCGAGCTTTCTTTTCGACGACAAACATTGGCAAAATTATGATTGTTCGTCTGTTAGCGCGGTGAAACATTGTTACGGGCAGAAACTACAATATAATATGGTCAGACATGTTAGCAGATTTTTTGGCATATGCACTCTAGGTAAATATCATATCTTAGAGTGCGTCAGATTTGCCCACTTGGCCATCCGTACAACACTGTATTCATACGTTCCGAACGTGTCACAGCTTTACAATTCTTGTAGTCTTCGTATGCATATTATTTCTGTTTTGGACTTAATAACGTACCTGCCCCCTAACATCAAGTATCTTGAATACGCAGATGACTTAAAACTTTATTACCTCGTTCACTCGAGTGAATCCCACGCTTCTCTACATTCGGCTGTCGACGACATTGCTCAATTCCGTTTTGAAAATGGCACGCTTCTCTGACCCTTTTGTGTCGCTTCACTGTAACATTTGCCTTAAGAATATCTTGTTCTTTGTAAGCTCGCATATTGCTCTCCTGTCTGAAAGCTCCATCTGGCTAAGCATGGAAAATTAGTAGGAGGCGTTCAAAACACGTTTGTAAAGTGCCCTTAGAGGTTTTAGGTGCTTTTAAAGCATGACAGCTCACGTTGTTTCAAAATGACTCATTTTTTGAGCTTTTTATTTCCTCCAATTTCATTTATCTGACAAGTAAGAAACTAGCCAACTGAGTTCCGGCGAATATCCAACAATATCTCCACACGCTGGGTCTCCAATTGGCTTCACAAAAAACCGTAGCAATTATTTTAAACGGCTTGAAACAGCCTCCACAGAATCAAAGTTTAGGTCTGGAAAAGCACCCAGTGACACCCACGTCCATAGTTAAGTACCTCAGCGTAATACTGAACAGGGCTCTCACAGAAACACTTCATGGCGCTATGAAGCAAAAAAAGCTGCCAAGACCTCAGCAAAGCTACGAAAATTTCTCTTGCGGATCACCAGTGCAACCGACTTCCGGGGCCGTCGCTTAGCATCAGTAATAGCTAGCACCATGCTGTAGGCCACACCCTTATTGCAGCGCACTGCTATTAGGGTTACAACACCCTGTCTCCTCAACAAGACCCAAAGACCTATGGCGCTTAACATCGCAAGGCTTCCACAGCAGCCATACGAGTTCTCTCTAGGCAGATTTTCTGGACCCTAAAAATTAAGATTAGCATAAAGAAGCCCCTAAATTAACGTCCGGATTGATCGGTAGAACAGGCACCCCCAGGCGAGACTGACGAGGTAAGGCACTGCTACAAATGCTGCGCCTTTTTCTACTAAGCGAAAGCCACGATCTCGCAACCTAACCGGATAATTGGTCTCCGAGACGAAAATAACTGCCGCACACAGTCGAGCAGCCTAAATGGCAATATAAAGTGGCCAGATGAAATAATCTCTAAAAGACCGTACTGCGGCCATCCCAGACAAGGACTGCAGCAAAGAGGACGGCTGAACATGAGTGGGTTTGTGATACTTACACTACCGTGGCTTAACCAACGATTTTCGGTGCGCATCAAACATTCTACCAGTTAAACTCTATAGAAAAAAAAATCAAAAACGACCCGAATCAACGTTGAAGCGCTACGTCCTGCTGTAACGCTTGAGTATGCGACTAGAGCTGAATCGCCTTCCCATCCATTGCTAGTCTCTACCGAGCAAAATGGCTTAGTGGCAAAAGCATTTGCCTTGCATTCGGGGAGCCTGGGTTCGAGACCCAAACCGGCCATTCCTAAATTGGTTTTCGTAATTCCCAATTTAAACAAGGTTAATGCCGGAGAGGATTAAAAATCGACCATGATCGAAAAAAAAAACGGGGAGCACAGATGTGTCAATAAAAAGAGATGGTGCATTATCATCCATTAAGTTAAAAAAAAAAAAAACAAGTAAGTCCATCTCTATTAAGATGTTCTCTTTCAGTCAACGGGTAAGGGTAACACCGTTTAGTGATAACGCCAACACCGAGTTGGGAAAACTCAACACCACGCCAGAGAGTGCCGTCGATGAGCGCCATTGCTTTGCCTAAGCTCGGCCCCACTTAACGTTCTGTAGCTCGTCAGTCAGAACTTAGTGTGAACCAACCAATCCATCGTCGCCACCGTCGACCATCGTCATTAAGTCACACAGCACCTTACGTCGTAGAGCGGGTTTGGTCAGGGTTCCAGGAGCTCCACAGTTAATCAGGACGACCGCTTCCTTTTAATGAATGTTTTGCGAAATCGCCGACTTATTGCTCTCCAATTACAACAGCAGCTGTTGTGTAGTGCTCTCGGGCTAACTGTAAGTGCCGTTTGCCATAACCTCATCTTCAAACGCACGACAACGCGAGGCCGCATAGCGCTGTGTGTGTGTGTGTGTGTTTGCACTGCAGGGCGACTTCGCAGAAACTGGAATTAGCTTAATGAAGTGGCTAGCGTCGTCTCTCGACACGTAGAATCCATCAAACACATGTGAACTGCGCGGAGGCAATTTTTCAAAGCCAGAATACCAGCTCCATCAAGGAGGCTACATGCGAATAGTAGAATAGTAGTATCTTACCACAATTCATTTACAACGAGTTTGTTATTTTTCATGTTTATATATATACTTGTGTATACGTAAACCATAATATATATATATATATATATATATATAGTATTGTGATGATTTATTAATCATTTACAATTCGTTTGCACACTCGGCAGTGCTCGCCTCTTATATTAATATCTTAATCATATATATATATATATATATATATATATATATATATATATATATATATATATATATATATATATATATATATATATATATATATATATATATATATATATATACAAATGTATCTATAAATATATAGAGTATTGTGATGATTTATTAATCATTCACAATTCGTTTGCACACTCGGCAGTGCTCGCCTCTTATATTATATATATATATATACAAATGTATCTATAAATATATAGAGTATTGTGATGATTTATTAATCATTCACAATTCGTTTGCACACTGGGCAGTGCTCGCCTATTTATATTAATCTCTTAATTATATATATATATACATTTTATTATATATATATATATATATATATATATAATTAAGAGATTAATATAAATAGGCGAGCACTGCCGAGTGTGCAAACGAATTGTGAATGATTAATAAATCATCACAATACTCTATATATTTATAGATACATTTGTATATATATATATACATATATATATAATATATTAATATAAGAGGCGAGCACTGCCGAGTGTGCAAATATATACATATACAAATATATATACATATATATATATATATATATATATATATATATATATATATATATATATATATTTATATATATATATATATAAAAATGTATCTATAAATATCTATATATAGATAGAGTTTATGTCCTGCAACAACCCGCAAATCCTAGTGCCAGGGTTGTTCTTCATCTACGTTATTCGACTGCATCGATTTTTTTTATTCAAGTTTATTTTGTTTGCTTAAATAATATAATATTATAAATAATTATAATTAATTAAAATACAAAACAAATGAAACGGTTGTTAATATCTAAATATACGTTGATACACTGGTGAAATAAATGATTTTTTTTTTCTAAATACAAATTAGTGGATACAAGCGTATGCACATGTGTGCATGCACACATACAACTATACCACTATGATCGCACATGTGGCGCCTCGCCACTTAGTATTTAATTTATGTAGAAAAATCGACACCATCATTGACTAACTCCTTTGGCCGACCACAGGGACGCCCGCATTGCCGCGTAGAGAAGAACGTCCGCTCTCCGTTTACACAGTATGCATGATATGTACTATCTTTACGACATCTTTTACCGTCCGAAACACTCTCTGCCGCAGCAATGAACGGTAGCCGCTCGAACGGCTAACTATAGACATTCCGCAGTCGTTCGTTGTCAGTTCGACAGGTCGTCCACGCCGTTCTTTGTTATTTCCATCCAGCCGACGGAGATTATCACAACGATACCGCGTTTGGCGCGGCAGCGTTGTCGTTTGGCAAGTAGAAACGCATCGTCGATTATTCGAGACATTCGTATGCTCTCTCGCATGTGACTAAGTGGCATCGAGTTCGATGCCGAAACAATGATCGCCATTACCTATGCTAAGATATCACTACGCCGACTGCTGCACCACCAATGTTGCATGCGGCGAGCGAGCAGGAATTAGCCGTTTACAACTGGCACCAAAAAGGGCAAAGCCTCAAGCTGTGCGCTGCCGTGATAAAGGTTAGACATGCCATGGCTGCTGGTACCCTGCCACCTGCTATGGCCACCACCGCCGCCGCTATAAGACGCACGCAAAGAAAAGGAGCAAAACGTCTAGTGACTTGTGGCAAAAAGAAACAAGGTCTACTGAATTCTATGTGCCACCGCGACCGTCTCGACGACGCATTGGTCGGTCGTCTTACAACGTTCGAGAGACCGACACGGCTATCCGTCCAAGTCTATGGGACACCGGCACAGTCAGCCCATGGGCCAAGCGAGCCGTTGAACAACAACACTACCAGACATAGAGTTGGGCGCAGATTCGATGGTTGGGCGCAGATTCGATGGTTGGGCGCAGATTCGATGGTTGGGCGCAGATTCGATGGTTGGGCGCAGATTAGATAGTTGGGCGCAGATTAGATGGCTGGACGCAGATTCGATAGTTGGGCGCAGATTCGATAGTTGGGCGCAGATTCGATAGTTGGGCGCAGATTCGATAGTTGGGCGCAGATTCGATGGTTGGGCGCAGATTCGATGGTTGGGCGCAGATTCGATGGTTGGGCGCAGATTCAATGGTTGGGCGCAGATTCGATGGTTGGGCAAAGATTCGATGGTTGGGCAAAGATTCGATGGTTAGGCGCAATTTCGATGATTGGGCGCAGATTCGATGGTTGGGCGCACCTGCATTGTCGACGACGCCCGGGGGAAGGCGGGCCTCGAACAAGTATTTGATGCAGATGTTCGACTAGCACTTCGTTTAGATTTAACAATCATCGATGAAATGGCAGTCTACTCTGAATCTCGTACCGGCCGCGCAACCAAACGCGAGAAAGAAACCTACTCGGACGACTTATTTAATTATTATTACCTATTACGACTGAGGTGGGCCAGGCAAGAACGTTTCACGGGACGATCTTCCACGGGTCGGTTCGGGCTCGCTCCCGTTATAACCACAAAACGTTGTTTTACTCACGATGATGGGCTATTGCTAGCGTCTCGAGTACTGGCTATTGACCGTAAAATCATTCTTGAAGTTTGCACATTTAGGTTAAAGCTACTTTTCGCCAATGTATGTCGTCCGACGTTTGCCGAATTCGTTTGGGAATCAGAGCCTAGAGCCTATGCGGCCTAATTTTGCCGCAGGCCTACTGTTCTGGAAACACTATTGGAACAAGCGATCAGCTGAAATGCTTGGTTGCTTGTTAAAACCATTATCCTTTATGTCAATAAGAATTTTCATAATAACCTTGTTAGAAGGGTTGCTAGGCGCTAACAGAGCAGCGTGTATTTTTCGCCGCGAGGCGCGAAATCCTCATCGCGTGAGGTTGTGGTTCTACAGCTTGTTCGAAATCGTTGTCGGCCGCGCGGGTTTAGGTTGTGTCCCAGTTGAAAGTAAAGAGGGATTGTGGTTGTGTTCCGTTTGGCTAGTAAGCGTCCAGTAGAGGTTGTCAAGCAGTTGATACCTGTCGGCATCGAGAAGCAATTTGTATTGCGTACCTACAAGGGTACAGAGGAAAACCGCATCGCTGTTACTCGCGGCCTGCCAAAGAACGGACTAAAATTTCAAAGGCAAGCGTGAAGAACGTGAGGTGTCTGCTGCAATACCAACAACCGCGGATTTTAAGAAATCAGACACAAGTGCTAGACTAATTTCGCGACGTGATCTGAGCAAGAAACCTTACAGGTTTTAAAAGGAATCATATGCTTACTACGAAAAAAGAAAGTGTGCGCTGCCATAAATCAAAAATGCTCCCTGAGGTGCTGAATTATGGTGAACTTCCCATCATTGTTTGATGTCGAGTAATGAGACTTTCTTATCGAGCAGGCGGTAAACCACCAGAACGACTGTGTTTGGCTCAGGAACAATCAGGGCCGTAATACTGACTAATTAAAAGCCACACTCAGACCCATCAGACGAAGTCTGTTAGAGTCTAGGGTAACGAATTCGGGCTAAACGCCTTTCGTATTTATTCCGTATATAACAGAATTGAGTGCCTCTATATATTACCCTTGGTACTCTAGGACTGTATGAACTCTTGGTCGCTCATTTCGGCAACAGCCGATGTGTTTTCCAACAAGAATGCGCTTTCTCACATAGCAATGCAAACTCAATCGTGGCCCTGCCAGAGCGTGGTAAAGTATGTTTCTTCGGAGCAATGGCACGAATACCCGTTTGACCTCAACCCCACGCTTTTTACGTGTGCTGTAAGAAGTACGCCAGTCCAAGAGATTTTATATCAGCCATTCAAAGTGAGTGGGATAAAATGCCGGAAGGTGTCGTTTTGGCCGCTAGTAAAAAATCGTTGATTGGTTGCGCAAGATTTTGTATGTTATTTGCTTTGCAAATATCCTGAAAACATGCCGTAAAAGTTTCAATAAAAACTGTTTGAAATTAATAAAAATATCGATTGCTTTTTAAGTATCATGTGTATTTGTAAATGTAATCGGTGGCAATTCGGGTAAATTCTACGGGCTGAACAACAGCTTTGCAAAATGCAGATTTTTATATCGGATGTTGAACGAATTGCCTCTCAGTATCACCACACTTTAAACTCAATTCGCATACTCGACTAATAACTAAGTTGGTAATGTAAACCATGACGCAAGTTAAATAAAACAAATCGCCATTTTACATCGATTTCTATAAGCATGTACATATATATATATATATATATATATAATATCTGGACCCCCCGTAACGGTGCACACGTTCGCAGGGACTCAAAATGTCATGTTCCCACCTTGAATGATTGATTACATTGAATAAATGCATATAATAAAATATATATATATATATATATAATATATATATATTTTAGTCATATAGATATATAATACAAATCGTATATATATATATATATAGATATATATATATATATATATATAATATATATATATATATATATATATATATATATATATATATATATATAACTGAAGCAGATGGTCGGCGGCGGCGCATCCGAAGCTGGTTATGTAGCCCACTTGCAGAGATAAGCAAGCGTAGAAAATACTCATTAACCAGGTACCTCTACGAAATCTGCCCTCTCGCGTTTGAGACTTTTGATGATCCTGGTGCTCGAACCAGGCAGCTGATCCACAAGGTCTGCACTTTGTTAAATCTGTCAATCGGCGATAGCAGATACTTGCCCTTTTTAAACAACGTCTGGATCTTGACAAACAACGTGGAAACGCGGCCTCTATTCGGGGCACACTCCTGAAGCGGTTTCGGCCCAGCCTAAACGAAGCGGACACGTGATACTCACAATTTACACCCACTAGGCATATTGGCTTAGCTAATCTTTCGTGATATGTGTCCCGCATACATAATGTAATACAGCTTTAAATGAAGCAGACCTCTCTGTCGATTTGTACGCTAGTGTCTTAGTCGGCACGTCTTTTCTTGCTGTCTGTCCTTCAAGTCCACCAACTTCGACGACAGAGATAGAGCTAAGGGTGCAGCTCCTACTCTTCTCTCTGATTAGGATTGCTGAATGAGTTCGCATTAGTACCAAAAATAGCAACAACACCCACAAAGATAGAAACGTCAGGACGCAAGGAAAACGGCGGATAATGTGAAGAACTTTGTGGGCTGTTGTCCTGGCAGGATATGTGCTGATTGCCCCGAGAGATCGGACTTGGCCGCAGCTTAGCAGTCAAGTTGTGCGACCGTTGCAGATTACCGTGGGTTTTTTGCCCCTTGCTTTTGCGGCTACATACTTATTAAGTATTGGTAGGAGTAGACATACGTATCCAGGAAACGTGTACACCTATGGAGTCGAAGTTTAAAGCCTGTTATTTGGAAAATGGACTATGCCAGCTTGCCTACTCATGCGTCTGGGTCTATAGTTGGCGTTCGTCTCACCGCTGACTTGAATAAAATCTAATCTCTCACTTATTACATCCCTTGCCATTAATCGGATCATCGTGCTATACGTTTTGATACTGTACTTGCTAGTGGTATAATGTTTGCAAATGTTCGACCGATTATAAGAGATTGGATGCCGCTCTCATTGCGGGGCGTCAAGATGGTGTTAACTGGGCTAGCTTCCATTTGGGCTGTTCAAATATAAATTACATGTGCGCTAAAATTGTTGAATGCTGTTCATGCTTATTAAAACGATTATTCCGCTGACTGCCATGTGTCCGTCCTATCAAGGACATTGAAGTCTAACGTGTAGAACGGCATCTCAGTTTCATAAAGATAATAAAAGTTATATGCATATTGACATAATTGAAAGATATGAAAGTTTCTAGCAAACTTTAACTTAGATGTTATTTTAGTCCACAGTGGACATTAGAAATTCTCGCTTGCTTTGCCGTTACGTCAATATTCGACTAAAAATTGTACTGAATACCTTCCTCCATCACATTAGGTGCTACGGTGACCGTTATTAATTCACAAAAAGCTGAGCTTTTCGGTAAACATTTTCTATCATATTACGTGCATCCGGTCCGAATACTTCACTGGCAAATAACCCGTACAACATTTCACAGCACGATGACTTCTTCATAAAATGTTCTTTATTTTAAACTTACTTAAGTCTGCTCAGCACGGCTTTACCGCCCATCGGTCTACAGGTGCTCAGCTTTTGGAGACTAGATCTAGGACTGTTGATAAATGCGTGAACAACGCTTCGAACTGCGTTTATTTAAACTAATAGCCCCAAGCGCTCGACAGAGTAGATCACTCTGTTATTCTCCTCAATTTGGAACGCCTAGTTATCTACTCACCTCACAGTGTAATGAGTGAGGCCATGTTTAAGTGACTGTCACTTTCGAGTAAGTATAGATATAGCACTGTGGTGCGATCATGGTGCACGGATAACTATGCGGCTATCACCGTGCACAAGGACGCGTTCACTACGTTCGATATATGTCCGAACTAACTGCCAGGCTGTTAATGAGTACATTATGGCCGAGCCGACGAACCGTAGACGGAGCAAACGAACCATAATGGGGCGAAGCCTTTACTGCAGGCCCGTGTCTGGCTAAGATTTTGTACGCTTTACCTTACTACCTAGACACACACCAGTTGCTAACGATTGCATAGACAAACCGCTGCAACCTAAATCCGCATTCCACTTTTTATTCTGGTTTTGTCAAGTAAGCAGAACTTGTGCTCTCTCAAACATCAACCGTTACCTTTGAATCATCTACAGGTCGCGGCTGCTACTGCGGTAGGTGGAGGTTAGCGATAACACGAGTCAAGGTCGGTGACAAACTAAGTCGGCCTGGATTGATTGACTGATCTATTATTCGCTTCGCTTATGTATACTTAAATACACATGTCACCCTTTTATAGCAAGGGCGCTTAGAGCGGCACAACATATATGTTACCTACGCTTCCATATAATCAATGTAGACACTAATATCTACTGAGTATTTGCTTTCCATTGGGACAACCTGTTCTTTGTGATATTGACCAGGTCCTTTCTAGCCTTTGGTCCTAAAGCTAAGCCCTCCGACAGCCTTATGCATTATCATCTATTAAAAAAAGTGTCTGCCACCTAAGGTCAAATAGCTTAAATATGTAGATGACCTGAACTTTGCTATCCTGTGCGTTCGAGTGACTCTCATGCTGTTCTGCGTTATGCGTTTGTTTGATCGTTCTGAAAACAGCATGCCTCTCACCCTCGAAATACGTCGTAATGCAACAGTACGACTTCGACCAGAAGACTAACGACTGCGTCTTACCAACTCTCACTTATGCACGTGACCTAGGCATATACGCCACGCCTGATCTTGATTTTAGCTTCCTATATTACACATTTTGTGTAGGCATCATTGCGCCTTGTTAATACAATTTACCACTATCTCATTCTAACTGGCCCTCATGTGTACATTCTTGTTCACTTTGAAAAATCTTTTGATCTGTCCAGACTCACATACTGCTTCTCTGTCTGGGAGTTCCATCGGGTACAATATAGAACAATAATAAGCAGCATCCAAGACACGATTCTGAGACTCCTACGGTTCAGATTCCCTCAGGAGCATGACAAACCCTGACGTTGTTTCAGGGTAAGACTCACTCTTCGGGCAAGCAACATATCTGCGCTACGTCAGCTTACGAAATGGTGAATACCTAGGCCACTTTTTTCACGTACGCTCCGGTAATCCAGCAATTCATCACTTTAGACGACGCTGCAAATCCAAATTGTACCCGCGTATTCGGGGATTAGGCACGTTTTCGTTGCAGGAGTACGCACACTGGGAACAGTACACATTTGATGACCACGATATGTTGTGGCACACACGTCTATGATCACATAATAGTTGTATGTGATCATAATGATGATTTTATGTTATAGGTTTAACTCAGTCCCTCCATTTACGCCATATCAAAACGACAGGCGGAGCATTTAACGTTGCTGTTCTAGTCAATTGCTGTGATTGTATTATTAATATAATACTAACTCGCGCGTAGCCTAAATCACGAACGACGTAATCCTGCTAACTGAACAGGGTGATAATCACCATTATTATGTGCTTTTTGTTGTCGGTTACGGGGCATCTCGTCACGTCGACGCCACCACCAGGACGCCTAACAAGACAAATTACGCAAGTATTTCCAACTGCATCGCGCGAAGAACGACTTCATTCCTCTATCGTTCGGATCATTACGAGTGCCCAAAAGCTCATCAACTACACAAAACGCTAATACCTTCTACCGGCGAAAAAGCGGCGGATTACTTTTCCGTCAGCGGGCCTTGGTTGATATGTCTCTAACAAGACAATGCTGCAGACGCGCGAACCACGATTATACAGAAGGTCTATTTGAAACGACTTTAGCTTGCCTCTTTCAGCGGCGGCGCTCAGGCAGAGTTGGATTGTCTACAGGGAAGTGTCGGTATCAACCGCAGTCGAAGCAGCTGGAGATTGAGTCCCATAGCACCATAGCATGCCGTACTGCCCCAACCACTCCGTCGCCTCTGGAGAATTAATTGGGCCAGTGTCTCCCTACAGGGCGTTTTTCTTTTATGTTGCCGCCGCAGATCGCATCCTATGAGCATATTCGTTCCATTCGGATAGTCAGAAAGTTATCTCTATTAGTGAGCTCCGTTCTACTCAGCTCATCCTGGTGCAGGCGCGTCTGGTTCTCAACAACGACGTTCGTCTGCCATTGATATTGGCAAGTGATTCCTCTTGAACGTGTCTCGATGTGGCGTGCGTTGTTTTGTGAGGGACAAAACAGTGTCACACACGAAGGCCCACTTGCGTGAAGTAAAGATTTTTCACAATAACGCAAGACAAGATCGGTTTCGTAGTTGAGATTTTACAGTAGCAGATAACCTACGGATGACCTTCCACGTCGATACGGAAATAATGTAGATTTCATAGATAGTAATATACACACTAAACAAAATCGCATACATGGTGAACGCGTGGTCTGAATCCGTCCACTCGTATTTAACTAGTCGTGGGTACGTGAAACGTAGCAATATATACATGCCACACGGACCAGCCGAAAATGACATATTGAACCGCCTAAATACTTACGCTATTCTTTCTAAAAAATACAAACAGAATCGTTTTTATAAAATGATTACTGGCGATGAAAGGTGCCGATACAGTAAAATGTCCCATAAAGTCAGTGTGGTGGCAGTTGCGTTGTTAAGCAGGCTCCCATGATAGAGAACCCATGCATTATGCCTGATAGAAGTAAGAATGCGTGGTGTTCTATGAGCTTCCGTAGAGTAACGACACGACTCACAGTAAAACGTACTGGCAGCTTCTCGACCGGATGAAACAAGCCGTCCTCCAAAAGTACATCCCGAACTGTGCAATCGTACAGGAGCCGTATTCCATCATGACTACGTTCGCCCGCATATATCTGCGGCGATGCGAAAAATTGTCTGGGATGTTTTATGTATCTCACCCACCCTATAGTTTTAACCTTGGCTTTTCAGATTATCATACGTTCTGCCTACTGGCTACTGCCTACTACCTAAATCTGAGAGACCAATGTCAATGTTTGAAGGGTATCAAAAACCGCCATGATAACTCTCTGCATGAATAAAAATCCTGAGACGTTGGAAGGATTAAATTAGAAACTGAATTTTTCTCATAAAGAGAACGTTGGATGAAGGTTGTAGAAAAATGTGGTATATTTAGTACATCATTGACTAAAGTGACACCGTGTGCATGAAATACATTTCTAAATTTGCCTCAATAATTCTGAAGTTTCTGACTGGCCCAATGCCTGTCCTGGTCATGTACAGAACATAGTAACGTCTTGCCACTACCGACCACAGCAAACACTTAAATTTGCACCAAATATAAACGCGACTCTCACATAAGTACCGATAAAACCCAATGCCTTACAACATGATGCTAATAGAATAACATCAAATATATGTGATGCTACTAACAAGCTAGCAGATTATTCATACAATACTTTAATTGACCGTAGAGTGTTTCTACTTTGCCAAATAAAGATAAGCAACATCGCAGCATCGCTACTACTAAAACGATATAAACAACAACAGCAACAGCAACAACAACAGAAACAACAACAAAACAGCAGCAACAACAACAATATCGCAGTAGCAACAACAACAACAACAACACCAAAACTTGATAGTGGCGGCCTTACTGGCATCGTCCAGTAAACAAAATCTGTCACCGCCTCTGCCAGTCCTGCTATTGCTGCCAGCCAGAGGCTGCAGGTCTTGTTTTAGTTCCAAGCTATCTGGACTTTAAGAGTTCGATAGTAGCCACGTTCTTTCAAGCACCGAGAGTATTGGGCGTTGACTTAGGCCGCCGTCGAAGGCCAGCCCATCCGTGGCCTATCAACAGGTGGCCTGGCGGCAGACAGAGTCCGGACTAAATTTGCGTGTTGTTGCTACTGCTATTGTTGTTGTGGTTGCTGCTGTAGCTGCTTTTGTTGTCGTTTCCTGCGGCGCATAAAGTGGGCGAAGCAGGTGCGGGTGGCCTTTTACCGTACCAGCCTCGGAAGGCAGAAGAAACAAACAGGGAAACGAAACAATCATGGCGTGCTGGATGACGCATGCCAGTCATGAATGATAAGAATAATACTTATAACTACAACAGCAACAACACGAACTTAGAGATCCATACTTGGCTATGAAGCTGACCTGTTGTGCCTTCCTTGGTGATCCTCCCCTCTCCAAAAATCGAACTATCGAAACACTATCAAGCGATCACATGAGATCGTCGTGAGGCACAGTTTTTGCAGAGGCAGATACTGTCAGTGGCTGTCTGCAAGGGACATGGCGATTTCCATTATGGGCGTCATGGGCTGAACTAACAAACAGTAATGTTCCAAAGTTCAGAGTTCATACCTTACAATCGTACAAAGAATATTAATTAAAAATAGAAATACATATTGCCACTGTGGCCATGTATTCAGCGCAGAAAGCTATCTGTGCAGTTGGCACTAATTACGCCAGCTGACTCTCCGCGTGCGTTTCTAGACAAGCATTTGAGTTCGGCAGCAGCTTTGCATTTTAATTTCGACAAGGAGAAAGAGCAAAATACTCTACGCCACTGCACTATTTCAGACAATGCAATTTCAGACAAGTTGTTCGATAGCGTTTTCAGCCTTCTTAGGCAGACATGTTTAAAATGACTATTGTAGTGATGAAAGTTACCATTTGCATCAACGCAATTATCAAACGCAAAAAGTACCGGCAAACAACTACAACAAGATAACATAGTCAAACAACGCGAGCGGCACTGCAAAACAAACAACAACTCAGAAGAAAAGAAACACAGACACGAGAAAAGTGTTGGTAAAGACATTACATCAACTCGGATCACGCAAAACGGTGTGAGTTGTACTGTTGTCGTCTCTTTAAGCATGTAATAGATACCGTGATGTTACAGTTTTGTTGATCGCATTCGTTTCGGAAGCGCACTGTCGTACAAACTTTACGGTTGCATAGATACGCCCCTTTAAATGTCAGGCATAAACTGTATCTCCAATTTTTTTTTATAATAATAATAATTATTATTATTATTATTATAAATCATGATTATAGTAGTAATAATAACAGTACCCAGTTGACACCTGTTTTGGCAGGACAAGCAGACGTACGCTTATAGAGTGCGAAAAAACAGTAAGTACAACTCAAGCAAAAACAAAAACAACAACAAAAACAACACCAACAACAACAATGATTCTAAGTCTCACCACACTCTGTGCCATACTTACAGAAGTAGACGCGAGAAACGTCTGTATGAATTGACAGGGAGCGAAGGAGGGAGGTTGGAAGATAGGCAGGCTGGAAGCTATATCGGTAGAGACGACGAACAAGCTCGTAGACAAGCGAGGGGAAGAACTGGAAAGTCAAGCGCTCTTTGTTTGTAGTTGTTCGCCTGTTGTTGTTGTTCCAGGTCGACACGTTAACAGAAGCAAATCGAGCTATTCATATGTTGACAGGTAACTGCTGTCGTTGGAACTGTTGGCAGGTAACTGCTATAACTGTCGGGACTGCGCGAATATCCAACGTGGTTCGTCGTTGTGAACATCATCATCAGCAGCAGCAGCAGCAGCAGCAACAGTTGTCACCACCATACTACCATCCGTTAGCTTGCAATGAGACGTCATGGTTTTCATTCAGAGTATGTCTACGTATCTGTCGTCGTAGTAGTAGTAGTAGTAATAGTAGCAGTAACTGTAAGTAGTAAGTATATCCTTAGTAGCTGGGGTAGTCGTTTTTGGCGTTGACAATTGACATATTCACTGACACTCTCACTTACACTACAGAAACACGACGACGACGGCGACAACGACGATAATGATGGCAACTGCTGGTGATGTTCTACCACTCAATCTACCACTCGAATCTACCACTCGATCAGCCGTGATCACTACCGTGATGCCACCATTCAATCACGTGGCTGTGCCATTATTCACGAACATACGTCTATATTTAGCAGCGGCGGTACGGCGGTACGCCGCACTTTGCCTAGTTTAACTTTGCCTAGTAGAAGTTGTCCAAACCGAGTTGAACATGTTGACGATCTCGACTCATAGCATTAACGCAAGAAGCAGGAGTACTGCAGTGCTGCTGGTTACGGCTGTGGTGGTCGGCTTATGGCCGGCGCTTAACGCAACGTTCGAAAGAGCGACGGGAAGCGGGGGGGGGTGGAGGGGAATGGTAGGAGAAGGGGGCGCATAAACGCGCGCAGAGGAAGGAGGGTTGTCATGCCAACCAGGACGAGTAGATTAACGTGAGTTCAAATTCGGGACGGACGCTGTGTGATCGACACTCACAGAGACACACAGAGGGACCGACGGAAAGGGAGAGAGAGAGAGAGAAAGACGTACTTTATCTACGTCGGCGTCTGCCTGCGGCAACAACAACAGCACAAACAGCAACAACAATAGCAAGAATAGCAGCAGTGAGAGCAACGACAGCAGCAACAACAACAACTGTGACAACAACAACAACAACAACAATAGCAACAGCAACAACAACAACATTAGCCACAGTAAAACGGCTGTAGTTGCTGGAGCGCGACTGGAAACAGAAGCAGCAACAGCATTAGGAGGGACTACGGTGAGTGAACGCCACGACGACGATGTAAGTCTCTTTGTTGTTGTTGCGGTTGTTGTTGTTGCTGTTGCTGCTGTTGTTGTTGTTGTTGTTGTTGTTGTTGCTGTTGTTCTCTCCAGGCCGTCATCCTCATTCGAGTTACTCTGTTCATGCTGTTGACGCTCCTGCTGCTGCTGCTGCGGCGGAGGCGGCGGCGGCTACGGCGGCTACAACAGAAGCCGATCACCACGTTGCCGGCCACAGTCAAAATGGCTGGCGATTACGCTGGCTAAAGCTGGTAACGGTGACGACATCCATCGATCGTCGTCGCGGTGGCCGACCGTCGACAAGAACGACATTGTTGCCATGATCCCCATTGTGTTGTTGTTGTTGTTGTTGTTGTTGTTGTCGTCGTCGTCGTCGTCGTCGGCGTCGTTATTGTTGTTGCTGGTAACGGTGCTGGTGGTACTGTTGTTGCTGCTGCTGCTGCTGTTGACAAGAGAGACGACAGCTGGAGAGAACAAGCTGGGAGAGAACAAGAAAACGAGGAGAAGGCGACACTGTCGACGAGAATGGCCATCCGACAGCGATTCGAGGGCTGTGTCTAGAGGGCGTCACTCGTGCATTCGATCGAATGGCGCTGCTGCTTCGGCCGCCGCCGCCGCCACCACCTCTGTTGACACGGGTGACGCTTATGTCAGCCGGTGGCCACGTCGTTGTTGTTGTCGATGTTGTTGTAGCTTAATTTAATGTTGTTATTGTTGTTGTTCTTGTTCTTGTTGTTGTTGTTGTTTCATTTAATGTTGCTGTTGTTATAACTGCTGCTGATGTTGCATTTATTGTCGTTGTTCGTGTTGTTGTTGCCATTATGTTGCTGTTGTTGTTGTTGTTGCTGCATTTATTGCTGATGTTGCATTTATTGTTGTTGTTATTGTTCGCGTTGTTATCATTGTGTTGCTGATGTTGCTGCCAATGTTGTTGTTGTTGTTGCTGCTGATACTGTCGTAGTTTTTGCTGTCGTTGTTGTTGTTATTGTTGTTGTTCTAACCATTGTCCGTAGCAATAAGAGTTTCCGCTTCAGCTTCTGCTGCTGCTGAGATTGCTTTTGCGGCCGAGATGGGTCGCCACTGTTCTACCCACAACAACTTTCTCCACTTGTCTCTACCGATGCAGAAACGGAGATGAGAGAACACGAAAAAGTAGAAGGCGAGAATGACATAAGCACAGAGGTGACAAAGAGAAAAGAAAAGCTGAATAGTAGACACAGACAAAGAACACGCGAACCACCAGATGTCACAACTAATAGCGGTACCACCAGCTTTACCGCACCAGAAGCAATTATAGAGTAAGGAAGACTATGAACACACAGTGAATTCATAGAATATATATATATATATATATATATATATATATATATATATATATATATATATATATATATATATATATATATATATATTTATCTCAAGAAACAGAGAGAGTTGGAAAGTATACATATATATCTATACATATAGCACCATACATCAAGCAGCTTGCCCTCAACACATTGTCAGTTAAGCTACATTACTGAGAAAATATACTTAGAGCAGCTGCAGCAAAAACAACAACAACAACAACTACTACTACTACTACTACTACTACGACAACAACAGCAATAACAAAAACAACAGTAATAGGCGCAACAATAACAATAGTAACAACCACATTGACAACCACAATACTAATGACAACAATAACCACAACAGTAACATCCGCGTTAACAGCAAGGACAGGAGTGCCCGTAAGACGTCCTAGGTGTTTTTGACAAGGTTTTTGTTGTTGACACGAAGATCCTGTGAAGTCTGTGTGTGTGGACATTTGCTGGTATCAACGACACTGCCAGAACATCAGTGGTAGCTTCATCACCGGCAATCATCACCAGATGCTGTCATACTGTCGTAGCGCTGATAGCACCTGATGATGACGATAACGTGCTCACGTCCGCACCGTCCCCCTGATGTTGGAACGAGTATGAGTGATATTTACACACAGAGACACACATGTGTGTGTGTGTGTTTGTGTGTGTAAATATCGAATTTGTATGTGTGTTTATTTGCATCTATATACTCAAGTGACTCTCTCTTACTCTTTCTCCCTCCTATCTTTCTCTCTCTATCTCTCCCGCTCTCTCTCTCTCTCTCTGTGTGCAGGCTCTCTGCCCATACACGACTACAATGCGTGTGCACACATGTATTTACGACTCGAGATATATCTGACGTAACACCTAACATGCGACGTATCTAAATGCAGCAGAAGGTAGAGATAGACCAGTGGATAGACCTGACGTCCGCCGTCGTCGAGTATGTTACGAGTGTACATCGAAGGTTTAGGTGAAAATCGATGAATCGATCCAACGTAGTTCGATCGATTCGTAGATAGATTAGCCACAAGTAGATGATGGGGGGTGGGGGGATGGGTTGAACCACAATAATCATGATGGGGGGGTTGAGTGGCTGAACCACAATGATCATGATGCGGGGGGGGGGTATACCGGGGTGAACAACCATTCATTCATCATACCCAATGAATGACGATGATGGTGATGCCGATGTTGTTTGTAGCTGTATTTGCACACCAGGCCACGTGAGTCATACGGACCAAAAAGACGAGACTAGTACGTAAGCATACTATCGAGAACAACAACAACAACAACAACTACAACAGTCAACTGGCCGCTATGCACCAGGAGGTAGCCAGATAGAAAAAGAAAGGAAGAAAAAGAAAGAGGGGTAGGAGAGGAGAGAGATAGAGAGAGGGTAAAAGTGAAAGTCGGCCCTTTACGGCGTCAATGCGTCGATTCGTAGCGCCGCTTGATCCGCGCTATGTAACGACGACGACGACGGCTAGAGAACGTTAGACTCGATAATGCTTGCCCCAGAAATGCTCGCTTAATCCCAGCCAATACACCTACCTCCACACCGACACCACAGCAGAGAGGAAAACAACCAATGTCAGAGCTGGTCGTTGTCGTCTTTATTGTTGTTGTTGTCGTCATTATTGTTGTTGTTGTCGTCATTGTTGTTGTTGTTGTTGTTGTTGTGCTGTTTGTTCCTGGGGTTGTTGTTTTTTGAGGTGTTTGTTCTTGGTGTTGTACTTATCCTCGTTGCATTGTTATTGCTATTACTATGCTGCTGTTGATGAATTGCAAAACGTTAGATCAACATACCTAACCATGAAAAGATACCTTTTGATTATGAAACCCATCAGGAACTTATAATATATACATTTAATTTTTTTTCTGAAAATATTGTCCACCCATTCTGGCTAAACAAATAATCAACCAGCTGGATAACAAAATAATATATATATATTTATATATATATATATATATATATATATATATATATATATATATATATATATATATTTATATATATATATATATATATATATATATATATATATATGTTGGTCTATAGGCCTAGCGCTAAATTATTCAATTATCACCGATCGCACCAGACTACAAAATGCGTGCGCTGGAAACATCTGAACAAATGTTGTTCATCATCAATTGTCGACTGGCGGTACCTATCTAATTTGGTCCGTTTTCTCCCAGGAACGGAGTGCTATTAAGGTTTTAGTTAGCCATACATGCGAATTCGATAGCGAATGACAACCGAGTAACCTGACTATCTACAGATCCACTCAGACCTACTTACTCAGACAGTGGCTGGCGCATGTATATTGTTTTTATAGTTAAGAATAGCTTTTTCGATGGCAGGGCCAATAATAAATTTATTCTGTTGGACGTCTACGCAGACACGCGTCGCATAGATAGATGCCAGATATGTAGGACACCGTCCACTCGCCGTATCGTTTTATCGCTGGCGACGTAGCTGGTGGTAGGTTCGCACCAAACGATTGTGGTTATGATCTTATGCCGAGATCCAGATGTCTAGCTTAAAATAGCCCCGTATCCGACCATCGCAATACATAACTGACATCCTTCATTGCATCACCGCGCTAGATGAGTTTCTACTAGGTTGGCCCAAACGCATGGCGCCCACAATAAAAGGGGCAGACAGCCAAAAACATAATATGTTCCAAAAACTGTGCGTTTTAAAACACACAAAAACCTCGTGTTTATCACCCGTGATTTTCTCCATGCATCTTACGATATATCTCCGTGCATTTTTCACTGTGGGCCGCGGCTCACCTAGCGAATATTGAAGGTGTACATACAACGTTAGTGTGCGCTAAAACTTAGAAACAGAAGCTCATTGGAAAGGTATCAATCTTTCAAAAAGCTTCTGTTTTTGAGCTCTAGGGTACGTAAAGTACTCTTTACGTTGAGTACGTAATATTAGGGTGCTTACCACCCCTACTAGTAAATCCGCTGCAATTACGTCGGAGAGCTCTCCGCCAACAACAGAACGTAAGGGACGCAAATCATATGCGAAAACTGGAAAGGCTTCTACTATGCCCTTTTTGGATAAAGATGGAAAAGCGGTAGAATCTCACCTTCTGAATGATCCCAATATCCCTTGGGATGTGTAATGGTTAGCACTCTGGACTCTGAATCCAGCGATCCGAGTACAGGACGGTGGCCATGGAAGTCGGAATCCGCTAAGGAGTGTGTAACAATTCACCTGCCAAAGCAACTAGCCCCAAAAATGTATGGGGCTATAGCATTGTACTTATACTCAACCTCTGATGTGCAGCATCGGTACACTCAGAGAGTACGAAAGTAATGTGATAGCGTCGAAGGATTTTGCTGTAAAGTAATCTGGAGCTGTCACATGTGCAGATCTTGGTGGTAGTAGCAAATACTCAATTAAAAACCTTGAGCACTGAAGTTGGGGATGGATTCCATGTGAACAGTAGTTGATCGTGGGTCAGTCGGTCCAATATCCTTGGGATATTGGGATCCCAATATTAAGGATGGTCAAATGTGATCAACAGTCTCTTTAAAGTACTGGAACTATTTAGGCCCCAAATGTCCAAACGGCAAAAAACGGGCCGGAAAAAGGTTTTCCGGTCATCGTTTTTGAAGGCTGAGAAGTGAAAGCCTTTCCCCTACCTGTCTGAACTAGAAATATTTCAATAATAATACGGAGTTTACATCATGGGTTGAATTAAGATCTATCTCCCATGCCAACCCTTCCCAAACAAAACGCTAATAATTCAAAGCAGTGTCAAGTAATAAAATTATATCTTGTGAATCTAGATGCTTATTCCTTTAGAGGCTTACCTTCACAACCTCGACTATACAAGCTCTAGCAGACCAAAACGGCAATCCTTATATTGGACTTGGCGCACACAATAAAAGTAGCGACGGAGAAGAACAACGCGAGATACATTTCTTGGACATAATGCAATGCGAGCATCCCCGATTTGCCAAAGGCCTCGCTGCTTATGATTAAACCATGATTGATATATTATGTGAGGTTTTAAACATCAGCTTTGTCAGTCGACCTCTGTGTGAAGGACGGCACTAAAGAGCTACCAACCTTGCCGCTGTGTGCTACGCTGCATCTTTAGATCAAATTGGCTCACTACCGGAAGTGGCTGTTAAGATAAAATTAGAAAAAAAAAGAACCACTTTAGCAGGAGACACTGTTAGAACTCTACTTGAACTTAACTCTCTGAATAAAAACGTGTAAAACAACTCAAGCTCAACGCATACACAAGCAGGACGAGAAATTTACGCGAAGAACAAAGCAACTGGAAGACGCCGTCTCCCTGGCGGCACACTATTCCCTTCGTGAAGACTTTAAGCCCTGCCCTCTCGTAAGCTTGGCACTCGAGCTAGACTCTAACTCCTTGGACGTGATGACGGCTATCAAGATAGACGCTTCCATTTGCATGGAGCCTTATCTTATGAAGGGCCTAAGGCGCACAAATACGCTTGCAAAATTACATCATGTACCCTACGATTATTTTACATCTTGGTGTAATGCTAAACGTTCCGCCATTAGCACGTGCTGCAAACGTATAAGGCTCTCTACGTTGACAAAAAATGCCATATATTCGGCATGCGATATACAAACGGGCAAATGTTACTCGCAATACAACCTCGTTGACTGTATATCTATCGTGCTGTGTAATAACGCCGCGTCCCTCGCTGACGATGACGTAGCCCTGCTCGTATGGTTGTTTTTGTTGCCTTAATAGCAGCGTACCGCATTTCTCGTTGACCAGATGCATGCCCGACCAGCGAACGAGGTCAAAAACATGGCCCAGTCATCTTGGAGACGTCAGGCCGATCGCGCCAAGAAGTGTTTACCCCAATTCCTCCGCACTGTGGAATTTTAAAATATCAGTTCGATATTTCGAGATAGAAAGTGAAAACGAGAAGAAAACTACATGGCATGAATGTGTCCATTAGCCCAGACCCGCACGTGCCATCGATCAAAGGATCGGCCGCACTGAGAAACGTAGACGGGAGAAATGGTTTGCCTTCATTAATACTGTTGTGGAAGGGCCGACAGGCCAAATAACATACAAATACTCCCACAGAGACCATATAGACATCACCCGCCGGTAGAGAGACACCGTGATGCAAGAAAAGGCGTGCACAATGTAAGGAGAGAGAACAGCAGACGACAGAGGAGGAAACTCCGTTCTCCACGACATGGTGTCGTCAGAAGTGGGATTATGTTGTGGAGGGCGGAATTTCTTACTAAGCTCCTGTTCGGTAACTTGTCCGAATCTTTTCCCAGAGAACGCTGCGAAAGCTAATCGACCAAAATCCTACCAAAATGAGCACATTATCCGCTCACTGTAGGATATTGACCGGCTAGCCCGGTTATGCTCGTGCGTAGGAGGCTATTCGTTTGGCTGAACTGGCCAGGGCGACAGGTTACCCCGTTCATCATAACACTATGTAAGCCCTAGCATAGCTACTATTTGTCACTTCGTTCATTGGCTTGCTGTATACGCTGTTCATTTATTGTCATACATTGCTGGCCACACATTTGTATTCATAGAATATTGCGTTGCGCATCGACACAGATTGACAGGAACCTAGTTCTGGGGCAGCCGACGGTCTATGCCTCCTAGTTAACTTCGTCTCGGCGCCGTCTTCCATCTCTTGACATTGTGTACGTCTCGTTTTTGCGGCGGCACGGTGTTTCTCCGGTGGCCGGTGATGTCTGTATGCGTAGCCCTGATTATGTCTGTGGATATATTGGCCCGGCCGAGGCTCGGTTGGCATCCCCCCTCCCGCCTCAACTGCCATCACGTTGTTTTCAAATTGACTCACAAGTATATATATATATATATATATATATATTGGACCATGTACAATAACTATCTTGTTTTTCCGCTCGTTACGGTTAGCTCTGAGTGTTATTTGATACTGCTCCCACTTCGGTTATTGGTTATTGTTACCGAGGCCACGATGTATTTATGGGATTTACAGCCGGCAAAGCTGTCCAGTCGCAAAGCTGTCGAAGCGCCAAAATGGCATCTCTGCAAAAAAAGTTTTCGCACGTTGTTTCTCTCTCTCCTTATCTGTTTTTTCATTAAAGCTGTTTACGTATGGACAACGTCCAAGCAATTAAAAACTGTTGGCGTTTTCGTGAAGACAACCGCACTAAGTAAAGCACGCGTTTAGCTGGTTTTTCAAATTTGCAATGAAGAATACGAGCATCTCGAAATAGGCTAAACAAATTATTCCTCACTTAATCGTAAATGTCAAAAGTGATTCCGGCGCACATGAAGGCGGCATATTGGGTTACTGATCATAATCGGTGACACACAAGGACGACACACGGACGAATCAACACCTATAAAATGCAATATTTGACAGTCCTTAATAACGATACGCCTGCGATGCCAATATACCTAAATCATTCTCCTTAACTACAGCACTTTGCAGGAAGTTTCTGTTTGGATAATGAAGCAGTGATGGCTTGACCGGCTAACGCTCGGCTGCTAGAACCGAGAGAGATCTAACCTGAACACGCTAGGACTTGGAATCCAAAAAAAAAGATAAAGTGATGGCATATAACCAACGCTCTTACAAAAAATCTGAACAAGTGCGTTAAGCGTAACTAATACGTCAAGAATCCCCCCTCGTGAACCTCGCCAACAACCTTGAAGAAGTGGTCTCCGTGGGCGTACCCAGGAAGGTCATCACATATAGGTGCAGACGCTAAAAGAGGTTTCAGCACAGTGTGAAGTCTTTCTGTTTGAACGAAAACAGAACAAAAATAGAAGTCGTAAACTTAACCGAATACGAACGCACTTTGTATTGAACTTCTCTTTGAGAAGCACATATATATATATATGAATATATATAAATATATATATATATATATATATATATATATATATATATATATATATATATATATATATATATATATATAGATATATATAGATGGAGTTTACAAAAGTACGAAGGATGCCCATAAGCCTGAGCTGTATGGATTGCGCGACATCAGAAGAGCATCGAGCGCAAACGCGATGTTTTGCAACAGTGCCGTTTGACGGTATCACATCACAGCTGCATCAACGTCTGCGGCTAGCAGCAGCAGCAGCAACAACGAGAGAGACGTCGTTTCAAACGTCGTCCTGTCACCCATGACCCGATGACGGCGTCCCGCTACATGCCGCTAGGCGGGTGTCTCCGTCCAGCAACGTTTGCAACGTCGCCTTTTCATTTTCCCGCTTCGTTCTCGGCTGGATGTGCTCATCCAAGCCATATGTCTACGGCAACGGCTTTCACATCCAATCCGCGCTGCTGTCCAAACCAGCCAACACCCACCTACAGCGGTCGTCCTCCGGACTGACACTGCGGGCTAACCCCCATCCGCCGTAGGCCCGCCTCCCTCCGTACCTCCGTCCGCGCTGCCTCCCTCCAGGACAGTGTTGGCCGTGCCAGTACGGAGCGGACGGCTTCCGACAGGCGTTGACCGTTGACATCCAGCTTGATGGATGGTCATCATCACCTCCTGGCAGAACCATCGGGCGTCGTCACGTCATTCGACGTCGGCGGGGCGACTCAGCAATGACCTAGCTGGTCGTTACTGGTCGTACGTTTGTGCTCTTGTTCTAGCTATCTAATGGTATAGGCATGAAGGGGATAGTGTATACACAAGTACCTAGTCCTACCAGCCGAAGCCAAAGTCCGAGTGCCAAACCCATCGTTAGACTAGTCAAATTAGGGTAGCGGCCGTAGATAGATCATAGAATCGTCGTCGTCGTTGTTGCTGCAGAAGCAGCCGCAGCAGCAGCAACAGAAGTAACCTGTTATTTGGCAAACGAAATGTTCGTTTCCATATGTTTCGTAGATGTCTCCCTATATGTCAGGGGTTCAGCATACACTCTGGCCTGAATCTTCGGTATGGCTACTGTTGCTGCTGCTGCTTCGATCTGCATCATCTGTGTCGAACGAAACTGATGAAACTTTAAAATGAAAGTGAAGAGAGTCGTCGTGATACACTCGGCTCTGGCAGACGGCGATCGCTCCTAACAAAGAATATCGTCAGGATCAGGATCTCAATTTTTGTATTTATATATCTCTCTCACTTTCTGCCTTTCGTCTTCTATCACGTCATGTCTGACTGTCTGCCTGCGTTACCCATGTAGTTAGTTACCCTTGCCGCCTGCCCCGCATGCTGATATAGCTATTGCTTGTTGTGCGATGTCGCTTGTACGCCTACCGTAATGCATTGCATACACTATAAATCAATTTTGTCAATGTTTTTGCCGCCGTCTATTAGATTTGCTGCGTGCGCTACCATGAGGTCTTTTTGTTGCTGCTGCTGACGATGATTGATCGTGATTCATAATAATAAAAATAATAATAATAATAATAATAATAATAATAATAATAATAATAACGCAACATTATACTCTATAATATATGATAATCATTCATACGGTAACTATGATCAGCATCCTAAGCTTTTAAAAGACTTGTCTGCATAAAGAGTGACGTGCGGACCTCATGCGGAGTAAATCTCGGAATATTTTCGACTCAGTAAACTGTATTTATATACTATCGAGTACAGCAAACCAAAATAGCGTATTCGTTGAAGTCCCTTCAGCTCGTTAAAGTGCTTCCGTATAGCAACCGTGTCTATTCTGCGGTAAGATAACTGCAATGTTACGAAACAAAGCACAGACATTTGCGAGAACAACTTAGTGGTCGCCACTGAACAGCTGAGACAATGAGCCACTTGATCCGCAGTGTCTATGTTGTCTCCTTTCAGTGCTGCTGTCTTTTCGATTGATGAGTTGATGCTTGTAATACGAACCGCACAAATTTCCCAATGATCCAGCCGCCAAAACGTCATCACTATCTTAGATCTGCCAAGCACTACTAGACACGTTCAAGGATCGTCATAGATTACCACTGGTACAACGGCACAGTGAAAATACAATGGTTGGTGTACAAACATACCGACAATTGTGCACATATATATATATATATATATATATATATATATATATACCCAATAAATTTACCCAACCTGGGTGTTAATAAACCATTATAATATATATATATATATATATATATATATATATATATAATGATGATGATGATGAGTACTACGTTTTGTGTGCAAGCGGGGGAAATTTGAAATAGTGGATTTGCATGTTCTGCAAACTGTAGTGGAACCGTCAACCACATCATTCTGTGTCTAATTGTTTGCCGGCCGGCGTCCCTGCTCGTACCAGTCGTGGAGTGCAAAGCTGGCTGACGGAGCATATGAACGTACTCTGCTCTGAGACAGACGCTCGTGACCGCTGTCTGGCCTAGCAATTCAAATTTCAATAGCCTGGAATACTAACAGTGTGAGACGTGATTGAGCGGAGTTTCACGAATATGACGTCATAACCATACCGAGTGGCTTACTGGTTCAGTGGACATTTGGACATTTTGATAGGCAAGTTTTGCAGGACGCCTGTAAGCTGCTGCTTAGGTCTCTGAGGTTGAAGCGGTGAGCATTCAAGCTAACGATAAAGCGGTTACGTTAAATAAATACTTCCATTAGAAATGTCCCTATCGGCACGAGCCAGCCGAAAAAGAAACGATATTCAAATATTTGCCTTCATTTGGAGCAGCGCTTGAACAACTTACAGCATTTGAATATCTGCGCGACCTTACGTGTCTATATGAGCGCGTTTCTAAATCGAGTTCACCGCCATGAAGATACATATGTAAAAAGCATGTACCGCATGCATAAGTACATTCCTATATGTATATATATATATATATATATATATATATATATATATATATATGTATATATATAGGAATGTATATATATATATATATATATATAGCAATGTACTTATGCATACATATACACACTTGGCTGCGTGCAATGCTCAGCCATTCGATCATCGGCCGGAGCCGTAACTACGTATCTGTCGGTGGGCGTCACGGGCATCGAGTCTGGGGCGTCTCGCGTCAGGAAAGCAACGACGCATGGAGCAGACTCCGCGCAGCGCTTTGGCATGAAATTCGAATGGCGACGCCGACTGCATTTTCAACTCGAACGGTTCAAGTCGAGCGCACAAAATCGCCAGACAGTCATGAGACGTCGGTGAAAATCGATCGAGATCAATAAGAGCAGTAAGTGGGAAAACACCCGCACCGGAATCGAACCGGCCGCCCGTACGTATTTACGACGATCTGATCTACGACCTCCGACCGTAGCATTAGCGCGCCGCCACTGCCGACACCGGCCTCGGGAAGTTGTAATATACAGTATCCGAATCCAGCTAGCTGCTTGTTCGATCGTATGCTAGCGTAAATGATTCAAAGCTTCTTAGATCTCTTCTTAGGTTTCTTAGATCTATCGTGCATTTGCCCAATTAAACGACTATAAACACTGCATATATATATATATATATATATTATTCAAAGCTTCTTAGATCTCTTCTTAGGTTTCTTATTTCTATCGTGCATTTACCCAATTGAATGGCTATAAACACTGCTAATATATATATAAATATATATACAGGTAGTTCAATAAGTTCTTAGAATGAGCTTTTAAGAATTCGAATTTTGGCGCGCTTCCACCGCTATTAGGAACTGCAACTTTTCGACTGCCAGCAGTCAAAATATTATGGTGATTGGCCGTTGCGATTCGTTTGATCGCTTTTCCCGTGCAACGTATCGGCGTGATTTTGAAAAATGGAGAAACAAGAGTTTCGAGTGGTTATCAAGCATTTTATTTCAAAGGTTGGAATGCGACCCAAGTGAAAACTGAGTTAGACGAGGTGTACGGTGACTCTGCGCCATGTTTTGCCACTGTTTCCAACTGGATTAATGAGTTAAAAAGAGGTCGCAGGAGCACCGGGATGAACTACGTTCAAAACGCCCAAAAACGGCAACTGATTAGGAAAACGTGGAAAAGGTGCGGAAAATCGTTGCCGCAGATAAGCGAGTGAACATTAGGGAGATAGCGGAGGCCTTGGGGATCAGTTTGGGTAGTGTGCATTTCATCCTGCACGAAAACTTCAAGATGAAAGAGCTCAGAGAAAAATGGCTGCCGCATTTGCTCAACCAAGGCCAAAAAAACGCGCCTGTTTTCGCTTCATAGCGAAATTTGGCCAAGATGTCGAACAATCCGTCGGATTTTTGGCGCAGATTCATGACCGTCGATGAAAGCTGGGTCCATCACTACACTCCCGAGACCCAAGAAGCATCTTGCCAATGGTGTGCACCTGATGAAGGACCTCCGAAGAGGGTGCGGACAACGGCATTGACCGGAAAGGTGATGGCTACAGTTTTTTAAGACCAACGTAGAATAATGCTGGTCGACTACCTTGAGAGCGGTAAAACGATCACAGGAGAATATTAGACAAGACTGTTAGACTGCCTTTAGCAAGAACTCATCGTGAAACGGCCCGCTTTGCAGAAGAAGGTTGTCCTGTTTCACCAGGACAATGCTCCTGAGGTTCGAACTTATTGAACAACCTTCCTATTCTCCAGACCTGGCCCCCTCTGATTATTTCCTCTTCGGACATTTGAAGAATAGTCTCGGTGGAAAGCGTTTTTCCAGCAATGAAGAGGTTAAGGCTGCTGTCAATGCCTATTTTCAGTCTAAAGACGCGGAATTCTACTTAAGAGGTATAAAAGCTCTGAAATCTTGGTGGGAAAAGTGTATTGAGCATCTCGGGGAGTATATCGAATAAGATAAATTTAAAAACATGATTTGGAAAATTCTTGGTTTTCATTCTAAGAACTTATTGAACTACCTGTATATATATATATATATATATATATATATATATATATATATATATTGCGTCTAATACTTTAACATTCATTGTTAGGGCCGGCAGGTCTGGAATCGTTCAAAATCAACAAAATGAAACGTGGGCAACATTCGAATCAACTGTAGCTGCCACATCTAAGTTTATTGTATATTATTACAGAGAAATAACATCAAAATGCTTTGTACTTTACAGCTATTAATTTCATATTAACGCTGAGGTTTTTTGAGGCTTTGATGTGCTCTGTGCGTGTAGTTTGGTGTTCTGGGGCTCCAATTAGCTCCTGCCCATATTCCATTCGTTCGAACAAAGCCGTTGTTTGCACGTTTCTAATTAGCATCGAAGCAAAAATATGCTGCATTCACTCGAACTGCTTAATACCGGGTATCGGGTCGTCATGTTACCGTTTGACCAGCACTAAAGCCCGTGAGGCGCTATGAACGCAGCTGCAATACACTGCCGCACTAACGTTTTTCAATATTCTGCTCTCATCAAAGCTATTAGTGTCACGTTTTAATAATAACTTAATGCAGCAGCACTGTGAATTACTAATAACTGCCCCCCCCCCACTAGCGCTACTGCTGAAACCAGAACAATCGTATGTCACCACACAGTTATTGTATTCGTGTAATTGGTTCTTACTACTACTAAAAAAAACTAGTCTTACTACTACTACTACTACTACAACGATGACTAGGAACACGGTAACTCTGCTACTATTAGCAACGAATTACTACGAATATTGCCGGCTTGTTGTGTGCTACAACAACCTTGTTGTTCTCTCATTTTTCGGTCTAGTAAGACGTATGTATGTATGCACGTTGCATGTCTATCTATCTATATTTGTTGTTTCCTACCTTTGGGGCCATTGACATTGGTAGGACTCTTGCTCAGTGCGTCAACGGGAGGACTTGTCAGTGCGTCAACGGGAGGACTCTTGTTCAGTGCGTCAACGGGAGGACCATTGCTCAGTGCGTTAACGGGAGGACTCTTGCTCAGTGCGTCAACGCTTCGTGTCTTCATTGTGCGGCCTGATTCCGACGCTCCGTTTCGACTAACGCTTCTGAAATTTGCTGGCGGCGGCGGCGATGTGATCGTTGTATCTCGTTGTACACTGCACTCAAGCTGCACAGCTGAGCCATAGCAGGCTGTAGCAGCAGCAGCAGCAGCAGAAGACAGCCACAGTCGTGCTCTATTATATTCATCGACCGACCATCGATTACACTCGTACGGAATAGAGAGAGAGGAGAGAAATTTGGAGAATAGAAGCGCTACATTTTTTACATGGTACTTTACACACAAACATGACATGGGGCTACTTGCCGCGTGCCAGTCGTGGCAAACGTGCGCGTTATGAGAAGGCGGCAACGAATCATACGTACGTGCAGGCACATGTAACGGTTGTTCAGCTCGACCCGTTTACAGGATGTCCTGCTGCTGCTGCTGCTGCTGCTGGACGACACTGCGTCGGTGCCGATGCGAACATAGATATGCCAACGTGCGTGCATGTTACCACCACAGAAAGCAGGAAACATACATCGTCGTCGTAGAAAAAGGAAAAGACAAACACTTGCAGAGTACCAGCCGTTGCAAACACATGCTTTACCATATATAATATGTAGCAAGATAGACATACGTGCAAGGAGGCACGTAACGCGGTACGTCCCTGGCATAGCTTGTTGAAGTCAGCCAGCACGCAGTACACTGGCCTGCTTTTGCTGGACACGTCATTATTGAGCGTAAATAAGCAGACGTGCGTGCATGTTACCACGCAAAGAAAGATCGTCCACATCGACAAAAAGAGAGCTCGCGAAAGAGATACGGATATGCGCGCTGCATCCGTACCGCCATTCCATTGCATAGACTTTGGCACTGCTGCGTGCAAGATTTCTCGACAAAACCAATTTTTTTAAGGGGGTGGATGATAATGCACTATCTCTTTTTATTGAGACATCTGTGCTCCCCGTTTTTTTTCGATCATGGTCGATTTTAATCCACTCCGGCATTCACCTTGTTTAAATTGGGAACCATGAAAACCAATTTAGGAGTGGCCGGTCTGGGTCTCGAACCCAGGCCTCCCGAACGCAAAGCAAAGGCTTTTGCCACTAAGCCACACACTTGCATGTGTACACACGATTTGCTTTTTCTTAGACCTAGTTCGAATACACGCGTTCCGGTCTTCCGATTCAGAATACTATAATATATATATATATTTTTTTTTTTTTGGATAAAGATATCCAAATTACACACATATTTTACGGCTGTACATACATCTTGGTACTCCTTGAGCCAGATTCGTTGTCCAATGGACGACTAGGCATGTTGCCCCGTGGTATCTCGCACAACTTCCTGCACCTCGTGCATTGACGATTTATACAATTTAACCTTGCTGCTCCCCAGGCGTTGCTTTTCAGTGCTGCTGCTGTGCTGCATATCCCTCACAAATAATCTCACTTAACATCTACATGCGCAGTTCATTGACAGCTAACTTTCCCAGATTAGCGTAGCATAACCATATATATACCCCGTAGGTAGCAATTGGCATTACTCGTGGGTTAAATAACGCACCTGCTACGTAAACGGATAAAGACTGAGAGCTGTTTGATTGCCGCTAATGCTATTGTAGCTTGTCTGACCCTCTCCTGCACGTGTTTGCAAATAGGAATTCCGGGTGACGAGACCACTATCGCATTATCGCTTTCGCCTGCACAACGTCACCGTCAGCTAGCCAGCCTCCTCTGCGAAATCGCTGCAAAGCTGGTTCTGTGACAATACTGTTAATTTTACTCAACTATGCCCCAGTGCTGCGCATTCAATTCTTTAAAGTACATAGCATATATCTGCAGGCAGCAAACAGCGAGGTAGAACGGCGGCCGAGGACCAACATTTAAGTGGAACAATACTTAACGGAGCGCATAGAAAAACTTCAATTTTCAGCAAAAATGAGATTAGCTCTAATACAAATTGTAGCATATATTCGATTTAAAAAAAGTTTACCTCTGCTGGTAGGTGCAGCAACCGGCAGGTGCAGAACCCGTATTCCTAGTGAAAGGCGGCGTTTGAATTGAACACCCGCCAGCCAACGTCCACGGAACTGCTTTGCGCATTGCTTTATATACGGACCCCCATAAATACAAATGTACAACGACGTAAAATTTATTCGTCATGCCCTCAAAGTTTGTTCTATTATTCAGAATAAGCTCACTTGAGCATAATTTTGACCATTGATGAGGATGGGAGTGGGGGGATAGGTATAACCAACCCTAAGCCCCTAAAAACATCTTTGCATCTGTGCCCATTCTTCACAGTCCAACTTTGCGTTGAAATCTCCCGCTATAACCAATGTTACCGTGTATTGGCATAATTAAAATACAATAGACTAATTTCTCTCCACACTCCACACACACACACACACACACTATATATATATATAGACTATAGCTCAGAAAACTTTGTTTGCGTCTTTACTTAACTTACCCCAAATGATCAAATTTGACCTTCATTGCAAATATTACACGTGCAGAGTACATGCACACCTACTCAGATGATCTTACAAAACCACTCAATCGATAGTGGCAAAATCATATACTCCTTAAATTCAAGCGCAAATGTTTACTATTGTATCCGTTAACAAAACACTAACGTGAACCTATAAATGCCACACAAATAAAGCATGTGCTATCCCGTGCTGCAAACGAAAGCTACTGCCACCACTACTACCACTTCTACATTCTATTACTGATTTTACTTTTCTACTCGAACAGTTTTATTCGTACAGCTTGTTTTCTCTTGAGCATAATCGGTGAGGCCAGTTTTTTATCATACCATTCAAACCGCGAGCCGTGGGAACAACACCGCCAAACCGAATCAGCAAAGTAAGAAGCAACTAGCTGCGAGCGCGGCGTTCGCTCAAGCAGAATCTACACCGTGTTATACCGTAACTGGCAAATAGTCACATGGACATTATAATAGGAATAATAATAACAGTTATCATTATTATTGTATATATATATATATATATGCGTTTTTTAAAGATAATTTATTGATTATACACACCTTTACAGCTGCCTGTTGCTTCACATATTTGCAAGATTGCAACAAGTCGCCAGGAATACAACTACTACTACTACAGCTACAGTTACTAGTTGATTTGACGTGTTTGAAAACGCAATGATAACTGTAGCTCTTGTAGCCGGAATTGAATCATTTTGTTCTTAATGTGATTATTAACTTGAGCAGTTCCGTACGCTCACCAATGACGGAAAAGCGGATGTGACTTGAAATTGTTCTTGAGACTGACCGGAAGACTGTCTCACTCCGTGACAGCTAGAACGCTAAATACTTGGCTGTCCTTGCTTTTTCAGTTCATGTGGGTATTTAAGGTGGTCATATCAGATGTGCTGGTCTCCCTCGGCCCTCCAGGACGATAAAGTTCTAGTATTCGTGGCCCGATCCTATGGATATTTTAAAAGCTGCTACCAGAATTAACTAGCGTGTAATACTCTCTATATCGAATATACTGTGTTGCCTTCTCTCTCGACCGGCCGATCCCCAAAAGCATACGAAACTAGCGCCCACTCAGTCGCTTAGCCCAACCCTTACTGCAGACGTCTAAAATTCTGATCCATACGTAAAGCGGTACAGGAAAAACGTCCTAGAGCAACTTGCATGAAGATTCTCCAATTATGTTCTTGATGTATTTTGATAAGTCTGTGACGATAAATAGCAAGCCGTTGGATAAGGGACGTGTTAGGTAAGCGCTACCAGAACACGTTGACCAGAACCAGGTGGTCACTGATGTTTACAGTGGCATTTGTGGAATTATTTGCGTGATAGTTTCGGTGTCTTTGTTTATAAAGCGAAGAAAGTTTTGAGGGCCAATGCACGAGACCTGGGGTAAACCGTGCGAAATCGGAAGCAGTTTTGCCCGGGACCCCCGCATCCGCAGTAAACGATCGCAGTTGAATGGCTTTTTTTTAGTCAACGCCTAGGTCCTTGAACTTGAGTATAAGTATATATGTCGGGACAAACATTGCTAAAGACGCGTCTGGAATTTACACAACGTGCTGAACAAAAAAACCCTTGTCTGACTCGAAACGTGCGCCACGAGCTGCATAAAGGGTTGCACGGGAGCATGTCGTTGCTTTTGATATGCTTCGACATTTAGCTAACGGGCGGTTTTTCAATGATCGTGTTTGAAACAGGTCACATAACACTCACAAGGCGGTTAGTTTGACGGGCCGCTCATACTACCACTTTTGTGAATCGGTACCACTCTGGCGACCTTTAAGCAGCTAGGGTATACTGCCTCCTCTATAATAGCATACGTGTTAGGGGATCGGGTATATGAGATCTGACGTGATGCGTTGTGTTAATAACGCCTCGAGTCAACCTACTACGTACTGTGTATATACACAAAGATACACTGACGTACATAGATGTATCATAAGCCATCGATGATTAACTAAAAACAACAGCAACATCTAATCAATGCTTGTAATCCCAAAAAATAAAACATTTCATTTCACACTTTTTAGGCGCACATTGATTGAGCCATTGTCTCAGCTTTCCTCTTTCGCTATCGATTATGCCGAACAGCTTACGTGAGCGTAAGTATTTTAATAGTATGATAAATCGACAGTACAGAAAGATAATATATATATATATATATATATATATATATATATATATATATATATAAACGGCGTAACCCATCCAGCCGTAACTCACACATGCTTCAAAAATGTGACAGACTCGTGGTATAGGTCGCCATATTTTTTTGCAGATACATTAATTCTCTCATAAGACATGATCATGTAGTAACCGGCATCCGGTACACAAAAAACGCTCTGTTGTGATATATACCACGCATAACAATTAATATCAGAGCTATGCACAAAGTAACGAGTTTTCAAAAATGTCGTTGGTTTCACTACAGGGTATGCACCAATCAATCTGTAGAAGTATGAGATCGACGGCGTATGCTACCACAAGCAGATCAACAAGGGTCGACAAATTATCTCCTTATCGCAGTCTTTGTCCGCCAATAAACAGCAGAATATAGGAAAAGTCCGTCTCTATTCTATACCAACCACGTAAGAGCACTAAGCACGTTCCACTGAAGCAAAAATACATAGCGCGGCATCCACAGACTCAGCGATGCATGCCCCGGCACCGCAAAGTTAACGCGCGGATGACTCTGCTTTTTAGTGCCTAAATGTGTGAGTGTAGAATGTTTGCTCAGATTCCCACGAGATGAGATGAGGCTGTGACGACGGTGGTAAAATTTGCGGTTGATTTCAGTCCGCTGTGAGCACAACAAATATGCTGTCAATCTTTCTTCAGAAGATAATTACGCACGCAAGACGCAGAGTTTCGAGTCCTGGGAATTCAAACAAATGATGCACGCGCCGAGTATGCTCATGTAGTCTAGATTTCTGGAGCAATTGCAGTCTCCAAAATTATATATATATATATATATATATATATATATATGTTTTATAGTTGGTGCAAAAATAATATGTTTGGAATTGGCATCTCTCTGTCTTCCTATATATATATATATATATATATATATATATATATATATATATATATATATATATATGTATATATATACAGAGAGAGAGAGAGAGAAAGAGAGAGAGGGAGGAAGACAGAGAGATGCCAATTCCAAACATATTATTTTTGCACCAACTATAACACATAACCAACACTAAGGTAGTCGGCCGTCACTAGGAAAACCTAAGAATCTGACGCCGTAACCAGACCTTATAATGAAATCTGGACACATATACGAATATAAACTTTAAAACGGTATATATATAGATACATACGGACACTTAGGCGCTTTCTGTCGCGTCAGTTTAGCTGGCTCAGGTGCATTGCTAGCAATACTTGGCCTCAACATGTGATATATATATATATATATATATATATATATATATATATATATAAATATATGTATAGCAGTTCATTGTAATACATCCCCTTTCTGACAGTAGACGTGAGATTCGTCCGCGTGTACGAGATAAACGTTGCAACTCATACTGAAAAAAAGTTCTAAATCACCGTTTTCACATGATGCCCCACATCACTACAATAATACAATGAATGTGCCAAACTAAACCAGGCCGCGTTGATCTCACACTGACAAACAATTAGCCTAAAAGTTTAAAGCTACGAGTGCCACCACAATCGTTTGATCGGCAATAGGTTGACATGCCCAGTGAACTGAGAAATTGTCTGCCATTACTATGCCAGATGCTGTAAACAGCCATTGTTCAAACATGACACACCTTTTTCGCTAGCACACCACAAAAAGTGGCTAATGTGCGGACTTGTATTTATTTATTTTCTCAGGTTGCCGCCGTGTGATATTCAAGCACTTTGTTGTTGTAGTGAGAATTATATATATATATATATATATATATATATATATATATAACGACAATAATATAATAATGGCTTTCAATGCGCTATGGAGACTCTGGGGCGGTCGAACGACAAAGTTTATGTAGGATAGTACTTGAACTGCACCAGTGGACATCGTCTCCTTGGCTTTGCAACCCTTGAGCGAACCCTTGCGAACGGCCTTTGCGTTTGCTCCAGGGGGTGCAGGCACTTACCGCGTGTAGTCTTACGCTGCCTCAGCGGGGCTGCGTATAGCATGATGCTATCTACTACAGTCGCAGGTAGACGCCCCCGGTCGTCGGGGGGTCCCCGTGTGCGCGACCGCAATCTCGAGAGATCGGTGACAGCTTTAGTGGCCTTAGCTGTCGCGAAGTACACATGTGGGGTGCCTGTGAGGCCAGTATCTTTGAAGGGTGCTCCAAGGGTGTTCAGGTGGAGTTGCTGGAGACGTTTCTGGCCGTTCAGCAGACCGAAATAGTGCCACCGTTTTGTGTGGAGCTAGGCGAAATCCTTACGGAGAGAGCCAGATGGAAATGCATTATTTATTTTACTTACACCCGGGCTGATTAGGTGTGTGTCTGTTCCGAGACAACCATCAGTTTAGCGTTTTGCTAGTTGTGCTATGGGCCGAACCACCGGACATGCCGTGGCGTGGTATCTATCACATTTGCTCCAGCATTGTTTGCATCGACATGGAAATGGAAATTAATTGCAGGGCGCCAGTTACTGTCCTCCCCAACCCAGCCAGATCATCTCCTTAAGCTATGGATTGTCGGGTTGTATAAGCATTAGCATTGGCGTGGAGAGGGAGATGCAAAACATCGTCGTACGCAATGTTCCATAGAGTTAGGCCTAAAACGGAGCCTTGGGAATCCCATCCGATAGCCTTGTCAGTATCGCTACCTGCCTCGATACCAGAATTATGATGAAGGCATCTCGAGGAGCGCAGCACACACACACGCCTTTCGAGCCGAGAGTTGTACACCTGTGCAGTTATGTTAGAATCATATATGTTCGTTCACACATACGCCTTGACATGTGTCCACGCTATACAAGTACACATACGCCCTGCGTATGTACTCGTAACATATGTGCTAGTGAATAGAAGTCTGTTTGTAAACACACTGGCCGTGCCTGGACAGCTGGTGTTTATCGAAACCGCTCACTTGTTTACTGCACTGTTTGTAAACAACAACTCGATGTGTTGACACTGCATGAACACTGGTGTCCGTCCCGGTCCAGCCGTTCGAAATTCGCAACAGTGTCGACATTCAAGTTGAAGCTAACTCTATACAGCATCGGTGAGTTTCTTCTGCTCAGTCCGTTTAGGACTTCAGGTTTTTGTAGGTTTTTTTTTTCAGTTCTCCGCAGCCAAGTTTAGGCACTCAACCACTTAGAGTGAGTACTCGCAGCCAACTAGAAGATAAGGCACTGCTACTAAAAGCAATATAATATGCACAAACCTCATAACTTAAAATCTTTAACCGCCGCTCAAAAATCAATAAAACAGTATTTTTACTGCTACATTATTACTGTTCGTTGTGTTACTTTATCAATCGGGTCGTTGTTTATCAACCGTGAACGGAGTACAATCGATTTATATCGCTCGTTTTGTATATATATATATAACATAAAGATTTCAAGTTTTATTAAGAATACAAATTGAGCGACATGTTGTATATATATATATATATATTTATATATAAGATATATTTATATATATATATATATATATATATATATATATATATATATATATATTTATATATATAGATATATTTATATATATATATATATATATAAATATATATATATATATATATATATATATATATATATATTTATATATATAGATATATTTATATATATATATATATATATATATATATATATAGCAGGGGTATGCGTACCATTTCATACACAGACGAGTAAATATTTAGCACAAGTTGATACGTACACGTCTATGTATCGTCACAGTTTGCACCAACCATTCAGTCGCCAGATTACATTAGTTCGGCAAACACGAGAGTATGAGCCAGCGTACAACACACCCACACCCACAGACACACCTACACCCACACACATAGCCCCGCAGAGCATCGAACGCCATCGATGCTGCCGAAGTCACGCCACGCCGCCCGTCATTATAGTTCAACACGGTTCGGGCACATCGGCTCAATGTACTGGAGACTGGTGTATAACGAACGAGAAATCTTCTCCGTGTCGGCCGCAGCGTTGCGACCTGTGTCGTCAACTGTGTGTTTGTAAAATGTGACAAACAGCAACGAATTCGTGCCGCGTCGGGCCCGAAAATGATCCCAAGCCGCGCAAAGTCGGCTGTTGTCTCTGGCGCGGCCGCCGACGACGACAACGAACCGCCAGTCAATCGTAGCAACAACAGCAGCAGCAGCAGAAGTAGTAACAGAAATCAGAACAACAAAAATTAACGAAAACCACCACACAACCACCGGCGGCAACCATTACAGCAGCAGCTAACTAACGAAAAAAGGCCCACCCGTCAACACGTGCTGGCCACATGAGCGCGCCATAAATAACTACGTAGACTTGTACGTATCGATGTCGCACGCTGCTATCAGAACATCCCGATAATCAGAAGGCGATGGCGCTATAATACGTCACGGCAGCCGTCCTGCTACTTAAGCAACCGCGGGCAATAGAGTTGCTGTTGTGGTTGTTGTTGTTGTTGTGGTTGTTGTTGTGGTTGTTGTTGTGGTTGTTGTTGTGGTTGTTGTTGTTGTTGTTGTTGTTGTTGTTGTTGTTGTTGTTGTTGTTGTTGTTGTTGTTGTTATTGTTGCAGTTGTGGTTGTGGTTGTTGCTGCTGCTACCGCTATTGTTGTAGTTTAGACTGCCGCAGTTGTCGTTTTTGCTGCTGCCGCTGTTGTTGTGGTTGTTGTTGTTGTTGTTGTTGCCGCTGCAGTTATCGATGTTGTTGATGTTGCTGATGCCGCTGTTGCTGCTGATGCTGCTGCTTTTCTTGTTGTGGTGGTCTTCGTTGCTCGCTCATTATTGTTGTTGTTGTTGTCGTCGTAGAGTGAGAGCGGTACAAATTGTTGTTTTACTGGCACGACAACAGGTGGGGTTCGCTGCCGTTTGCATGAGGAATATTTTCAAATGCGTAAAAAGTAGAACATAATCCAACTCGTGTCGCTATAGTTTTGTTAGAATGCTGTTACAACTATGATGTCAGGAAAAAAGAGAATAAAAATAGTACTGTTATAGAAGCTGGTATAGTAGTAGTATTGATCATTAAACAAATACTTGTCAATAAATAATATGTATCAATTAAAAAAGCGTCGTACTGGTATAGGAGCTGGCATTCGAGACGCTGGAGGGTCCCGGCCCGAAAACGCACAAACTTATTCAACGTGTCGCCATGGCGCTCAATCGTTCGCCAGAGCGCGCTAGAGCTGTCGAGTACCTGCAGCAAAGACTATCGCTGGACATTCAGCGGGGTAACACCGCCTCTGTGTGTAGAACTCTGCTGGGCTGGACACGATATAGAAACAATATTAGCTACTAAGTACTAACAGAGAAGATAATCAAAGTGCGGCAGAGTTTTTTGAGCACCTATGGAGCTTTCCTATCAAAATGCCATAACGGTTTCAGTCTAAATCCACACAAAATCCAAAACAGTTTATATATATATATATATATATATATATATATATATAAACTGTTGTGGATTTTGTGTGAATTTAGACTGAAACCGTGAATACTGAAACTGGAAATATTAGCACGGCATCCTACTGCCACAAACCGGAGCATTGAATCCCATAGACATATTTGGGCATGGGATTAGAATGATATGTTGAACTGTTTAGAGGTGAATAGTAAATAATACGTAAATTAATTACTAGCATATATATATATATAGTTAATATTTTACGAAGGTTGCAACAAAGTAACACAGAATTTCTCCAAGTGCATATGCCTTTTAAACTTTGAAGGGGGTTATTCTTTTAGTATAAATCTAATTATATATATTATATTAAGTATAGCCTTCTTCAAAGTTAAGGCCGCAAATGCACTTGAAAAAATTCTGTGTTACTTTGCTGCAACCTTTCCAACATACTAACTGTATATGTATGTATGTATATATATATATATATATATATATATATATATATATATATATATATATATATGTATATATAGCAGTCTTATCTACTTACATTCGAACGGATCCTTCCGGAACTATCATTTTAGCTGTTTCCTCCTTTAAGATGTAATATGGGCATCTCTAGGCGACAACAAGGCGACTAAAATAACACAATGGCGGAAATAATTTGCGACACCGTTGTCGTCCGACCCTGCTTCCGCTTCACAGGAGCCTTCATTATGCCATGCGAAAGTCTGCGATGTGTAACTGGCGGTTACTTTTGTCGCTGGTCACGTGGCATCACTAGCAATATTAATATAAGTATTAAAATTATTATTATTATTATTACGACGTGGGTATGTAATATGCATTTACATACCCAAACAGGGTGCATTTTACATATATAAAATAAAATTATTACTATTATTACTAGTGTTTTCTTGGTTACTCTTCTCTTGTAGGTTGCAGGTTGTGTAGTGGTTATGTCGTTTGTATCGTTGTCGTTTGCGCCTGACGAGTGAAAAAAAAGAGAGAGCTAGTAGAATAGAAGAATTTCGCTGTTTCGCGGATGCATCGAGTCATTTCTAATTCAGTTAACCTTCGCGTCGTCGACGGACGTTTGTCTGTCGCCGTATTTTCTTTTCGGTCTTTACTGGCGCCGTTCTCGAGAGTCGCGCATTGTCGGGACGGTTGTCCCTGATGTCACTGCTTTCTAGTTTCGATTGGTCGGTCGCGATACCCACGTTCGGTCGCGACATATGTAAAGCGCTCGTTGTTAGCCCAAAAATGGGTTACTGCAGCCAACAGCCACCCAAATTGTAACATTGTGTACACGCGTAGGACGTTCATAGGCAGCTTTGATTGTTGTTGTTGTTGTTGTTGTTGTTGTTGTTGTTCTTGCTGTTGTCACTGTTGTTACTGCTACTATAGATGCTTGTTAATGTCGCTGTTGTTGTTGTTATTGTTGCTGCTGCTGTAGTTATAATAGCGTTGCTGTTGTTGCTGTTTTGCTTGCACTAATTGCGGAGCCGTCATTGTCGGCATTCCCAACTTTGTCGCTTCGTTCCCGGTTAATTGTTATTCTCTCGACTCTAGTAGCAGTTGTCGTAGCAGTAATTGTAGTTGCGACTATTGTACACTGTGACTGTAACAGTAGACTGTATTTGTTGTTGACTTTCTTTTGTTGTTGTTGTTGTTGTTGTTGTTGTTGTCGTTGTTGTTGTCGCCTGGCTGCTGTGTCGAAAATGTAATACAATGTGATAGAGAACGCCTTGTTACGTTACCAAATAAAGGATGGTAGGAGGCTGAGGTGCAGGGATGTCTGCGAAACGGCCTTGTTGTGCGATTATCTAGCGACGCGTCAGGCTAACCTAGTATATTTAATATGATTGCCATTCTTACAATATATATATATATATATATATATATATTATATATTTATATATTATATATATATATATATATTTAATATGATTGCCATTCTTACAATATATATATATATATATATATATATATATATATATATATATATATATATATATATATATATCGGAACAAGCATTATTATTATTATTCGACTCCTACGATTGTTCGTTTGCACTTCAAAGAAACAGTCAATAAGATTTGAGCGCACAAGCTGTAGTGATATCCGTACGTCGTTGCACTTAAGCAAAATGGACAGCTACGAAAGGTTATAAGCATTCGGCTCGATGTTAATAGATTTTCTGGAGATCCATTTCAGGAATCTTTCCTGAACAATTCTGTTTTTGCTACTTTAGACGTACATGTGCTTTCACAGTAATCGACCCCATTAAAAACAGCAAAAACAACGATAACAAAAAAGACAGCCATTCCAGTTCTCGAAACAACAACTGTAATAACCCTAATCACAATCCTACCAAGAGCTGCAAAGATCACAGAACAAACAGTTCAGGAAAAACTCCAATAACAATAGATATAGCGGCATCATTGGTGGCCTCGGCAACGGTGAACGAAGCGACAGGAGCTTTCAATGACCTAACACTGGCATATTACACCCAGTGGTAGCTTTTCTTCCCCTAACAATAGCATTGACTTAACCAGTCAGTTTTCACTAAAACCGGTTTAATGTTTCACTGTTGTTGTTAGCCTTGTTGCTGCGGTTCTTGCTACTACAGCTACATAAGGTTGGTCAGAAAGAAGCTGGAATTCTTCGAATTGTTTATAAATGCCCGCCACGCCTCTGAAGAGTCTACTACCTTTACCAAACAGATACCTGCGTGGACGCAAAATACTAAACAATAATCGAGAGCTTTTTAAAGTTATTTTACTTATTGTTTGTGCTATATGAATTGTGTCGAATTGGACAGCCAAATAAGTGTGACTACCCGTGAAATAGCTATGACTTGGAGGCGCATACTTCATGATTTGTCTGGCATCAAAATGCTTTTCTTGGCTTGCCAGACACAACGAATGCCCGGTCTTTGATCAAATTGTTACCTGTGATGAAAAATGGGTCTTTTGCCACAAAATGAAACGTGTAAGATATTGGTGCGCCCCAGGCCGACCTCTTCAGAAGACGCCAAAGGGATTAACCCATTTGCGCAAGGTCTTGCGCTGTGTTTGGAGAGATAGGCATAGCATTGTTCACCTCGAGTTTCTTCCTAGTAGCCAAACGATCGACACGGGTGCCTGCTGCAATCAGCTTGACCGAGTTTTTGTCGCCCTCCAAAGAAAGCAGCACAGCCTCGTGAGTAAAAAGGGCGTTATCTTTTATCAAGACGACGTAAGGACGAATGTGAGTTTACCTAGCCTCCGCAAGATAGCCAGTTTCAATTGGGGAATTTAGTCGCACCCATCGTATTCAACGAACATTGTCGGACTACCACCTATTCAGACGTTTGCAGAACTTTTTGCAGTGAAATAATTCACTTCAGCAGTAAAAACACACTTAGAGACATTCCTCGAGATGCAGAAATCCGATTCGATGCCATGGGAATCGATATACTGGTGCAGAAATGGAGGAGGGTTGAAACTAAGAATTGAGAGTACTTTTTAAATAAACAGAATTGTTTAACTCGTTTAATCTTTCAGATTGATTTCCGTATAATGAAATATTCCAGATACTTTTTTACCCAAAATATTGTTACTGTAGATAATGTTAATGTTGAGACACTTTTTGTATTTTTGTCGCTATTATTATTATTATTATTATTAGTAGTATTATTATTATTAGTCATGCCATCGCTTGCAAGGCTGTTTCCTTTGCTACATACAAGCGTTTGTTAGTTGTCGTTCTCTGTTTAATGTCGATTTTGTATGCGCAAAAACGCGGGCTCGGTGTTCGGGACGTTAAATGCGTAGGGACTGATTTCTGTTGTTCTACGAACCGCCCGTTGGCCCAGCAAGGCCAGCCGAGTAGTGAAATGACATTGGACTATGTCGTCCTCCTCGATCGTTGGTGAATTCGCCCCACAACTGCCACTAGTTGGCAGATTCAGACAATTCCTGTCTGTTTGTCGGCGCGTATTACTGTACACGGGCGTTTTGTGGCAATACAACAAAAATACACAGTGATCACAGCACTACAGTAGCAATAAAAAAAAAAAAAGAACAAAACAGCAATAACACGAGCGGCAGCGACGACAGACGTTCAAACGTCAACAATGTGTTATTCGGTGGTCGTTTGTTATGTTGCACGACTCAGAAATACGTTTAGTACGCGCATACTCCAGTTACAAACACAATATTAGATAGGCTACGAATATGGCAAAGCTTTGTCGTTCAATCCGGCTGATACGCTTTCGCTGCTTTCGACTAGCTACAAGCAATAACGCAAAGCGTAACAAACATTCTGTCCTCCTTCAGTTCTAATCCTGACTAACAAAGCAGATACATTTTCGCGAATATTTTCCGATTAAGTTTAGTCTATTGAAACAGCCAATTCAACAAGAAATGATTATATATATATATATATATATATATATATATATATATATATATATATATATATTCATACTGGTTTTAATGGTAGTATGTATCGCAACTTACGAGATTTAGTTTACAATTCTCACAAATTAGACGCCTATGAGGCCACCGACAGATCATGCTTACATCTAGTAAGTTGGCGCAATACGTTAACACTGTATGAGTATTGTGTGGTGATGACAATGGAACTAACTAACTAATAAATAGTATGTTGACGAGAAAACGCATAAATAACAATAATAATAAGCACCAATGCTTGTTATAGTTGTTGTTACATCAGTCAGTAGGTCGTGTGTGAAGTAAGTCATTGTCGAGAACATTATCTGATAGATGATTGCAGTTAAGAGAGTCCGTAATTAATGTTACTAGCAAACAGGAAGCGCCTACATAGTAGCTCGTTGCAATTAACTCAGTTGACAATATTGTCATAATTAAAAAAAAACAATATATATATATATATATATATATATATATATCAGACGTACATTCGCAACGTTTTGATGCCTCGAGCGATACCACGATACCACGAATACCTGACGACTCAAGTTCGGCCGGGCTTGCTTGGTGCCCATTAGTGTGGAGTGTCCTATTTATGGCGCCGTTTTTAAATTTCAACCACGACATCGCGTTAACAGCGATACCCGGTAGCAGACCGAGTCAAGCGGTAATAACACACTTATAGTAATAGACCAGGTATTCATGGCTTTGCAGTAACGATGAAATGCTGCTTTCAGCGGCACCAACTAGTACGCTAGAAAGCCATTACTCCGAAAGCCGTTCGTACATACACGTTCCGAACGGGTCTATTCAATGTATGCGGGTTTTGGATGTAATTTTAAACTAACAAGGTGCGCGTCGGTAATTACAAATATATATATATATATATATATATATATATATATATATATATATATGCAGGGTGTTTCAGGAATATTTAAAGCGCGATATTCAGACTTGTAGAGCTCGTTAAAGCGAATGTTTTTTCCAATGGAACATGGTCTCTGAGAAGTCTTGTTTCGGAGTGAGAGTGAAAATACTACAATTTTTGACACTGGTGTTTTTGCCTGACATAGGAGCACAAAATGTGCTGTTGCGAGACAACCAGTCCTCCTATACAGAAACTAAGCCCACCCTCGTGTTCGTGTCGGGCAAAAACACCAGTGTCACAAATTGTAGTAATTTCACTCTCACTCCGAAACAAGACTTCTTAGAGACCATGTTCCGTTGGAAAGAAATATTCGCTCTAACGAGCTCTACAATTCCATATATCACTTTAAAAATCTTTCTGAAACAAAGTCGTTTTGCATGCACTCAGTCTCGACATCTGGCCATCAAATTCGTATTTACTCCGCAACCACTGTTCGCATTGTCAGTAGGTCGTCATTTTGATACGTTTGGTATCAAAATGATCGCCACAAAAATGCGTTTGCCTGAATATGTCCGTTTTGAGCGCTGTGAGTGGTTGTAGGGTTATGATTTTGAAGTGCTTGGCGTTAACGCTAATAAAGAACTTCATTTTTGGCGAATTCACTTCTAAGCAACCATTTTGCGTCTTCTGACCGGCCTTGTTTATTCTTCAGATAGAGCAGAAATTTATCACGAACACGAGGATGTGCTTAGCTTCTGTATAAAAGTACCGGTTGTCTTGCAACTTTTTGTGCTTCTATGTCGGGCAAAAATACCAGTGTAGTACAAATTGTAGTAATTTCACTCTCACTCCGAAACAAGACTTCTCAGAGACCATGTTCCATTGGGAAAAACATTTGCTTCAACGAGCTCTACAATTCTGTATATCGCGCTTCAAATAATCCGGAACGTTCAGCGGCACATAGAACCCTTTGCTAAGAAGGGAAAACTAAAAATACGTATACAATTTGTCGAATTAGAAAATGTTCTAAGTAACAAGTATACTACTAATCGGGTGTCCGCGTCGTCGAAAAGAAATCTTTCTCAGATCACCATTCTGAATTTCTTTTATTACAATACAAAGTCTCCTTTATTGAAAAAGAGGTGTTGAAATCACATTGTAGTCTTTACACTCATGTGCACGCCGCGAAACTCTCCATGCGAACAAGTCATTCACCACTTTGACGTTAGCAACTTCCGGTGGAGTAATTGACACACCACTACGGAGATTATTTGGACGTAATATGAAAAAGGTACTAAAGTTAGTACTCCGGGTTAGTTGTTTAAAAAGTCTCACGTCAACTCGCATTTGGTACTCTCTCACGTTTAGGAGTACGAGGCTCTCGCGTCTTACATTGCAACGCCATGCGACTCGTTTGACAAATTTATCCTGCACTCGCTAGAGCAGTGGGATCCTTTCTATATAAAGGTGCATTTAGATGTGCAATTAGATGCATTATTTTCTCATAGTCTCCCTCAGAATAGAGATCGCGTAACAAACGGAAAAGATCGTACTTTGAATCAATGAGCTGGTTTCTAAAAATAGAAACAGAATAATATTCTTGGCGTATACAACTAAGCTGAACCTAGCTTATTATAGACCTAGGTAGTTGCAACACGATGTTATCTGACTGAATCATAAAGGTGATATTACTTAGGAGAATTATAAACGTAAAAGATCCGAAAACTGATCCTTGGAGCATTCCGGAATATCTATCCGTCTTCGTGCGGTTTCAACTTTTCCAATCTTCTCAACCTTACAATTACAACCAGTCAACTGTACCTGCCACACAATCGAGACCTTGAAGCATTGAGAAAAAATGAATGCTGTACAATACGAAGCACAGCCGCTGCATCGAGGCAAAAACGCGAAGGCAAACGGAAATGACTTGCAGGCAGAATGCTGATGTACTCTAAGTGATGCTCAAAGCTTGGCCTTGCAGCTGAGAACTTGGACAGGTACTCAACGAACAATATTGGGTCATATTTACGCATCACTGATCATTTCATTTCCTTTTTAAAGAGCTATATATAAAAGGCCTCTTTTCAGGGGACAAATTTAATATATTCGCCAGCGGCCAGGCAAAAGTTGGGGCAGGCAACTTTACTAACATGCTGGGTACTCCTGTGCCGTCACAACTCGATCCCGCTTTCATAGCTTTAAGGGTCCTTTAGTGCTCAGAAACGAAACCGCTACCAAGTACGAGATATGATGTTGCATGTGCTAAGTTGAGTACAGCGCAGAAAAATACCATCGCGCAAATGGAGAGATACGATTGGCTTCTTTGAAAGAATAAGGTCCGTTCCATTTGTCGGCAAATGATTTTGAGTCTCCATGTATTAAATCCTAACCAGCCGTCAACAAAACTAGGACCTTAGCTTAACTTCGGCCTATACCACAAGTCTGACTGATAAGTCTCCATAGCTTTACGTATTACTTCACAATGCACTTTAAACAAAATGTGTCATCATGTCAACACGCTAACAGTATTTTATAAAAATTTGATGTAAGTCGAGGTAAACCCAGGAAAGATGATCGTGCCACGATATGCGCCTGCGACCAGTTCCCAACGTGAAACGCCTATCAAACTTTTGAAAAAATCACCGACTGCCTAAGTTAATGTTTATAGCTCCGAAAGCTCGCAACTAACTTATTTGCTCAACTTAGTTAGCAAAAAAATGCTTGCCTTGCTGTGAGGTCCGAAGGAAGCGGGAACTTAACATGTCTCCTGCTCACTCGTGCACAGTACAGCAGTGATTAAATGCAGGTGAGCATAGGACACTCTGTTACTGAAATATGATCTACACGCATGTTTGAAGGTAGACGGGCAACTTTTAATGACATGGCAGAAGCTTCTGAAGATGATAAGAACAACAGAAGACCTCTACATCAGGTGCGGGGAGGGTACGCTACAAGAAGGTATTTGTATGATACACACAGAATTTCACACTGTAGGGCTGTGTAAGATAGATACGGCACGGTGCGACAAACGCCGCTAAAACACGGCCGTCAGAGCTGGTTTCTTTTGATGACTTTGCAAGTCGAAAGTAAGAATCTCACCACACTACTGCCGCAGAACTTTTCTGAATCTCCACTGAGTCGGCAATAGCAAGGTCCCTGTTGGCGGCAAAGAGCGTGGAAGTTGCTTGACGAATGCTTTACCTGTCATCTGAAAACAGGGTGTGGCCTATCACAGTAGGGATATTCTGCGCGTCTACCTCGATCGAGTGCCGTTGCCGTCCAGCAGGCTTTTTAAAACATCTCCTCCAAACGTCTGTCAACACCGTGTTAACACCTGTTGCTATCTTCTCCCTAAACACATTGTTGCTGCTTGGTGCTCATATTATATTAACTGTTTATTGTATATTTTGTTAGTGTGTATATATATATATATATATATATATATATATCTTATTTATTATGTTAAACAATGTTACAGTTTTGGAGTCTGAACGTATTATCGCAATTCTTCTACTTTACTCCATGGCGCCACTATACCACTGCGTCTAGATACCGCGTTCCCTCTGCAAACGCCCAAAGACAACGCTTGCCTCACGAATGGACCTCAAGAATATATATATATATATATATATATATATAGTGGTGCTCTTGGATGATATGCATATTGGTTAGAAGCGTTTCTCCAACTCGAGGTGACTCCAGCATGCAAAATAAATGAAAAGTCACTTGACTGTTGATAAGAGAGATTATTTCGATGAATAAATACAACTGCATGTTCGGACGTAAAATCGTTTTCGCTGTTAGCGGGAGTAACTATGACTCTCCTTCCGGCGTGGTCTGCTGGCGCGCGACTTCCGCGTGCTGCGGGGACCTTCACGCGCCTACATGAAAGTTAGCTATTATATACGGGGTATGTGTGGTGCTCACGGCCCCCCGGGCTAGACGGTTAATGCACCGGGTCTTAGCAACCTGGGAGTACCGTCTAGGACGCCTGCTGCCTTGGCTTAATAGGCATAATGAGGGCGAGATCACCACATGAACGCAGAACGCAGACAAAAAACTGCTAAAAATTTGCACACAACCAATATATATATATATATATATATGCATATGTATATGATGACTTAGAAGACAAAGTTAGTCCAGGTTAAACTGTTTAACCGTTTATGGAGCTCATCTAATTTGTGTACCACCTACATAGATACCAGCCACCATCAGCCGAGCGTGTGCTCGACTGAATACGAGTTGACAGAGTCCAGTGAGCGTCCCAATTACGCGCAGAACTAGAAATAGCACAGTTTTAAGTCAGGTGAATAAAAGACGTGCTTCGAAGTATCTTATGAAAGGACACGACCTTCGTTCAGCCCAAGGTCTCCGCTAGCAATGCATTTAGTATGTTTCAAGTTTCGTCAATCACAGCCGTTTAAGTGTCACATTTTTTCATCTTTGCAGATTGTAGGCGCATCCCCGGGATTCACGTCGTACATATTGGAATATATATATTTCAAAATACTTCCTACCATCCATACACACTCCTCAGGGCTTAATCCCCTATATAAGGGGAGATTGAAGAATACAATATGCCACCGGCACATTCGTGTTCGGCATTTTCACAACGCAAGCTCCAACAACGGTGGCCCTAATCACTACTAAACGTAACTTGGCCTCTACTACGAGGGAAATTTCCAAAATTGCGACGGCTGCAACACAAATATACAAAAAAAGTAAATTAACAAACAAACAATAGCGTTTGCCTATAGACCAGAGTGCACGAATCTGCACAACTTCTATACATACGCAAATTTGTAGATATCTATAGACGTCTATATGAAAAGTGTCTATATATATATATATATAATCACCTCTCGCGCTCTCTTCCCCATCCGCTCGATCATTCGCTCTCTTACTCTCGTTACAATGGTCTCCTGAGTTTAATAGGCAGGCTGGTGTTTGGCCGTCCGATGTCCGAAATCTTATGACCAAATGGCACTCTTCTCTCTGCCTGTGAACGATACTGTCGTATCTATGCATAGATACTATATGTACTTGTATGTTTGTATATATATATATATATATATATATATATATATATATATATATATATATATATATTGAGTGGACAAGACGAATAAAATGAAATAGACACACACACATATATATATATATATATATATACAAAAAATAAGTAAATATATATACCTCAAGATAAAAAATTAATGCACATCAAACTGCACATCAAACTACACATAAGCGAGCTAACGTGTTGGGCTAAAAAAATCACCTAGCATAGACCTATTTTGATGATTCTATTGGATCGGACGGAAATACTATATTAGTCTTCTCGGTACGCACACAGATTTACAAGTCACCAAAAGACGACTCTCTTGTCCGTTCAATCTGCAGCGGATGAATTGGTGGGCAATTTTAGGTCGCTGAGACAAGGCGCCAATGTTTTGAACGCACTAGAAGCTAAGGCAATTTAGGCAGTATAGATGTCGAGCGTGTTGAGGTGACACTTTCGGCGAAGTTTCTTCAGGAAATGCATTTGCCTTGCACTTTTTGGTAGAAAAACTGCATGTGATTTAAAAATTACAAAGGTGTATAACCCCATCGACAGTTGACTGCAGCTTTTGATGAGCTGAGTTAGGACTCGACGAAGCAGCAAACCTCAACATCAACAAATAAATACCATCAAGAGTGACCTTTGTATATATATATATATATATATATATATATATATATATATATATATATATATATATGTGTGTAAACTCGCGTACACTGCATTGCTTTTACGCGTCGATGCACGTAGACATAGCGGTTATGTGTCCTGCTACAAGGTTACAGCAAAGCCCGTACGACTGCGCTCACCTACTCAACAGAGGAGCAGTGGCGGAGATCTCATTCGGGCGCTCCTTTCGCAGACGTGCCGAGGTACATTCGAGCGCACCTGGTTTATTTACTCGAACGTTACTCAGGAACAACCTTGCCTCTCCTCCAATCCGCCTCCGCTGTGCGCATTTGCACCTTCGTAATTGCTACAACGTGCACCAGACTCAGACAGGATTTCGAAACTTTCCACCGCATGGTCTCGCATGTAAATTGCTGACGCGGCCGTGTTGTTTATGCGTGCACGACGTGATTTCAAGAATCCCGCGTGCTCCATTCTCCTTAGGATATAATAGCCTTTGGACAGCTGCTCAATCGCTGAGATTGTATGGCCCGTTTACCAGCCAGCTTGTCTAACCTTGACCTACTCCTGTTGGAACTAGCTCGAAGACGAGCCCCACCTGAAGCTGGGCCGCCTCAAGTTTGACCGTTGTGTGAACGCCATAATAAAAAATTATATATATATATATATATATATAAATATACCTTAGCTCCGTTGGATAGAGAACCGCGCTATAGTTAGGAACGGCGCCAGTGACCAGTCCTCCTAAAACTTTCTATTGTCGGACGCAAAGCATCTTGTCCTGGCTTCGTATGCGTGTTTACGTATGCGTTGTAAAGGTCTACATGAAGTTATACATTGTGCATATAATACATACACGAGTACAGACATACGCACTATATATATATATATATATATATACGGTGCCTCCAGCTAACACCGCGTCAGCTTGCTAATCACAGCTGCTTCTCCGTCAAATCTAATCTGGTAGAATGCCGAAAATCCGTGACACAAAATTCATCGAATCGCGATTTTTTCTAGCCTACCACCTGCCAAGAGTACTTCTATGGTCTTTTGAACGTCTTCGGCTCGGAAAAGTCGGACCACACTTCGGCACAATCTACGGAGAATACGCAACGGATAGGCAGCAGCAGCTTCTCTCTGGTCGATTCGGATATCTTAAACTAAGAGATATGAGACGTTATGACGACGTTCTCACTAGAGTCGGTACGCGCGCCAACTTCGTCACACTATAACAATTCGTACAATAGCGATCGCGTCAGCACTGCCAAGAGTACTAATATAAAAGTATCTTCTGTACATTTTTCTTTTTATGAGAGGTCTTGGCAATGCATAATACACATGCGTCGTGCACTCACTCACGTTCACTACTATAACTACATGTCAAAATCACATACAGTCATTCATTTAAGCTCATTTATTCGCCTCGACAATGTCGGCTGTTGAATAAAAAAAAAATCATCAATCACCGCGTTTTCACACGCGTCTCCGCTTCCCGTAAGACTCCAAAGGGAATGGCACTGGTTCAGCGTAAATTTCTTTTCAAAACTGTTCCGCGTGCTCAGCCGAACTTTTGCTTTCGTTTCGCTTGCGGCGGCCAGTTGTTTATCTAACTACTCAGAGCTGCCATAAGCTGTATGGTTTTGAAAGCGTTAACGCTTTAGAAATAAATGTATTCTGGCAGAGATCCAACGACGACGTAGAGCTATGCCTTTTCCCACTGTCAACTTACCGTTGGGCAGACATGGTGGTGTAGACTATATATATATATATATATATATAGGGTTAAGTTAATTTACTATGTTAGCACTGTGTACTTAACAACTGTCTTCGCGCGAACGTATATATATATAAATCTTGAATCTTTTGGCATGTCCACATCTTATAACTTTATGTTAGACAGTGTCAAACAAAGCATAGAGAGTAGGCAATATTTGCGCTGAGACAAGGTATGAATTTCTTTGTGAAAAGCTCAGATTTATATATATATATATATATATATATAACCAGATAGATATATAGATAGCACCTTGCAACCTTTAATTGCAGGGATGATTTGGAGTGCGTAACTAAAATGATGTTTAGTCTTTTTGTTCTTACTATGCATTTATTCAAAGATTGTATCAAAATGTATTCAAAATGATTAAAACCAAACCAATTCCACTAGGTGTTCCGCCTTACACCGTGTTCAGATTCACCGGCGTTAGTATCTAAATCAAAGTACAACGTAATAATTACCATTTATTAGCGGCGTTGACAGGCTAGAAAATCGAAGTGAGTACGATTCAGAATTTAGTCGTGCGTTTACCCCGTCACGTAATCTCGCAACTACCTCGCACAACTGCTCGGCTCGCTTACCTGAAACCAATAGTAGAAAAGTTAGTGCACATAGAACACTGAGTTAAGCCTTTTTGCGTGGGCGGCGCAGAAAGGCCGCCCATCACAATTATGACTTTATCGTTCATCATATCCTCTTTGCTCCTGCCTCGCAGACTTCCCCATGGCAAGATACAACGCAAAACTGCGCATACGAATGTATATATATATATATATATATCTGTTCGCGAGTAACCATGACATATACAAAATATTTGATCTATGCATCGTATATATATATATATATATATATATATATAAGGAACTAGATTCGAATAGAACTTCATTTATTGGTCATATATACACTTACAATAGTATGTTATTTTACATATTTACAAATAATGCAAGGTACCAAAATACACCTATAACAATTATCATTGTGTTGGAGAATATTGCACCTGCATATATATATATATATATATATATATATATATATATACATCACATTCTTGCAATAACATTGTGTCTTTAATTATCACTGGCTGAGACAAGGATTCTCTAAATACAGCTATCCTTTCACAGGCAATAACTGAGCCTGAATGATTTTTCGAGTCACCTGGCCAATTTCACCTTGCAGTTCCTACTTTAATGGAAACCGTACGGCGCGCCGATTTTAGAGCCATACAAATTATGCCAACACTTTGCACTGTCGATTGCCAATTTGATATTAACTCGGTCACGAAAACGAGTGTCTGATAGCATAAACAGTACATAAACTTTATTAATAAAGCATCTATAATGATGTATATATATATATATATATATATATATATATATATATATATATATATATATATATATATATATGCAGACATACACTTACGATACGTGGAAAGCCCCCATTTAAACATCTAATATCTTACTTATGCATATGCGTAGAAAACCATGTAAACACGGTCAGATAGCATTTGCCACGTTGCTTGGTCTAATTTTGCCATTACTATAGTACTACTCGTAGTAAAGTAGTAGCACAGAGGTGAAACATCTTGTTTGTGCATTCCACAATCGTAAATTAGTATCTATTAAAAGGCATGCTTAGGCCAAAACGGTTTAGTATCATTGTTTCAGGCGCCTCACTAGCTAGTGTTCACAGCGCCGTTCAAAGAGTGCGGAATGGACCGCGGAATATTACATTGATTGCCTAGAAGTCTACCTGCTAAAAGATGCCCTTTTCGGACTAGAATTTTAGAGCAGAGTACCAGGTTTTCCGCCCTACACCATTCAGATTCACTCGCGTTAGTGGTTGTCAAGCGGGTGTGAAAGCTTCATCGTCGAAAACCGTCGCCACCGGTAGAACTAAAGAGAAGCTATCGCTCTTCAAGCCCAAGTCAAAGTTTGACAGGTAAAGACGAGAACCGGTTGTGCCAGTGTGTGTTCTACAAGTTCAAGGGTTAGCTCAAGAGGAGAGTCAATAGTCTCTCGCCAGCGAGCTAATAGTAAATCCGTTAGCAAGCTAAAAATTAATCGCTATCCCGTACTTACTGCTTAATTATTAAATGGACGGCATTGTCCTTATTATCGCTGACTAGTTAGACTGCAAGTTTTACCCTGAAACTTGAATTTGTTACGCGGCATTACAACGGCCGAGAGACAGTTGTGTTTTCTTATGAACAGTGGCACCAAAAACAACATTAGCAACAGTAGCAGCAGCAACAACAACAGACCACTAAGAGCCATAACGGTAACAATTGAACAAAAATCTATAATGATTGACATTCAACAGCAACTGTAACAAAAATGAATCACAAACTTTAAATCAAGATCCTAAAAACGAATCATATGGCGATTTCGTTACCAAGCCATTTATATATTGTGAGTGGCTTTAAATCAAGAAAAGCTCACGATTTTTCACCTGTAAATACGTGTTGTTTTCTATTTTTATTCTTCTTCTAGTTTAAATTTCGAACTAGCGAACGTCAAAGTGGGCACTTATCAGCCATTACTTAAAGCAACACATAAAGTGGCATCGATGTCACAACAAAAAAATGCACGATGCAGGACTGTATATTTTTTCCATTCCCATGATAATACACAAAAACAATTAAATTCAGCGTTGACCACTATCTTCTCTATTATCACTAAGCATAACGGCAACAACAGCAGCGCCCGCAGTGTCAAACACACCCGTTGTCAAACACAGACCAAAATAAAAAAAAGCACTCATTTTTACAATGCAACCGGTCCCGATAACAATAACAGTAACAACGGGTATCAACCGAAATAAAGAATACACAACAATCACACGGAGATAACACAACGGTAACAACAACAACAGCAGCAACTGCAACAACACAACAACAACAACAACACAACAACAACAACAACACACAACAACAACAACCAACAACAACAACAACAACAACAACAACAGCAACAACAACAACACAACAACAACAACAACAACAACAACAACAACAACAACAACAACAGCAACAACAACAACAACTATTACTACTGCAGCTACTACTAAAGTAACGGAGACAGGTATTATTACTACGCGAGGGGGTGGGCTGTGACTATCGGCAACGTGACCGAACGCCGACGTAGAGATGGCGGCATCAAATGAATATCGACAGGGAGTGAGAGAGAGACTACGAGAGCGCGAAGAGGGAATGAGTGTGTCGTGACGAAGTCACGAAGAACCTATGGGCGTATTTTGACTTACTCCCAGTGACAGTGTAACAACAACAACAACAACGCAATAATAAACGCCACTGAACGTGCGTGCACGGCTAACTGCGAAACACAAACACCGACCCGACCGACGAGTGCTTCACGACGAGAGAGAGAAAGAGAGAGAGAGAGAGAGAGAGAGATGAAAGCAGTGTAAAAAAAACACAACACCAGTTGAGCAGATGACAGCCGTAAGTCATCTTGTCGGAGGAGCTGGTATAGCAGCACGACACGTAGTCACCCCAACCCCAACAACAACCCCTTCTGCAGCCACCTCACCTACGTGTTAACAACAGCATGCACGCGCGCAAATATAAATATATATATATATACGTTTTTTTGTGGCGGAAAAAGATTCCTTTACGAACGATCGGTCGTGACGTCTCTGGTCAAAGTCTTCTTGTCGAAAAGGCGCCGACTGCCCTTCATCCAGATGGCCACACTAGCCAAATGACTTAGACTCGGCGAGCGGACGTAGGTGCGACGCCAAATCGTGTGTCGAAATGACACTGTATAGTGAGGAGACTTCGCTAACCCGAATCACGACCGGACAACGCATCGCTCGAACACCATTGAGTGACCACCACGAGCGATTGAGCAGTGAACGGCGCGATCACGCTCTTAGCGCCACGCTTCACTACAATAGCCGCCGGTAAATATAAACAGCTTTGAAAAACCCGCATGTGTACACTATATGCAGCGGAATATATATATATATATATACAAACTAGCACATATACTCTACATGTTTGCATCCACACTGCACTTCATATCTGCCGCCAAGGAGAGTCAGCGATCTCCTGATCGAGACGAAAACAACCAGTCATCCCACGCCTTGCCGTAAATGGCGCGTCAGTCGAGGAGAGCTCAGGAGGGTGAAATCATCGTTCACCTAATGAAAAACATAACAACGAAATCTGTGGGCTTACTATATATATACGATAATCGGTATCCCCTTTGAGAAGATGCCAACTGCCGATTGGCCTCCTTTTAGCCTTTTGATCCTTGAAAGATCAGTCACCATGGAGTAGGGAAACTGCAATAAAATATGTGGATGGCCTTCCTTTTCTCTTGAAATAAACGCGAAGGATCTAAGCAGAAAGTAGTAGTTCGACAACACAGCGTTCCGAGTACGAAGCTCGAATAGCAACTCTCTCTGATCTATTGCTAGTACATGGAACGGCTATTTGATCTATGACCAGTTCACGGAATAGCTTGTAAATCGATTTTTGAACATTGCAGTTTCTCGAAGATGTCACCTACATTTTAATGCATCTTCGACCTTTCATAAAAAAAAAATGCGCAGCCTCCTTTGAGAGGCAAGGGTAGCTAGAATCTGCTTAATCTGGCTCTCAAGTCGCTCACAGTTTGGAAAAAATCTAGATATAAGGCAGTCGAGATACACCCACTAGATTCCGAGGTCTTGACGGTACCCTTTCGGGGCTTGTACAACAACATATGTGCATATGACCGTTTTCGCCGATTATTTTGCCACCATCCGCCGTAGTAATGTGAGTAGGTCTGTGGCCGTTCAGGAAAGCCAAAACCGTCAATCAATACAGTGTACTCGTATTTTAGTGCAGTTCCACCTCAGATGTTCTGTTCACAGTCACTGTGCGGCGAGCAAGTTCACCGTACGACGTTGCTGAAATGTTGTTGCTGACTGGCAATAGACCGCAAATTTCCTGCCTGCTTGCCTGACCGTCAGAAATGGTCAGTTTCTGTCGCCCACGAGAGCTGACCGAATATAGACGAAATTTCAATCGAAAACTGGGTCTAAAAGTCGTGGACATAAGCAGCAGCGTACTTACTTTTACGATAGCAAATTCTACGCTTCTGTGCGTCGAGTTGTATCCTATCTACGAGCGATGCAATGAGATATATATATATATATATATGGAAAACGTGTGCCGGCAGCTATATAACATAAAGTAGATATATATATATATATATATATATATATATATATATATATATATATATATATATATATATACAGGGTGTATCGTAAAAAGTTGTACTTCTTTCGAGGTTTGATAGAGCTCGGCAAGAAAATAATTTTTCCCAATGGGCGGAAGCCAAGAAAACGTTTTGTTTAGGAGTGAGGATGAAATTTAGAAAAGTCGTTATTCTGCCTTATTTTCTCCTACATAGTTGTACAAAATCTACGTTTGCGGGAGAACCAGTCAACGCATGAAGCAACCGATCATACCAGTGTGTTCGGCGGAAAATTTTGCATAACCTAAATGACACCTAACGCAAGCTAGCAAAAAGCAAATAGGTGGAATAAAAAAAATCATAAAAAGTCGATTTGTTGTTATAACTTACGCTGAAGCTTTCACGTGCAAAATCTAAAAATTTTGCCACTGCGCACAACTGACGAACACTCTCTGACGATAGCAAATTTAATGCCCGTCATTTCCGTACCAAAGTGATGGTGCTGCGTTACGTAGTTGCTGACAAACTAGGCTTTTTCGACAGCCATATCAAAAGCAAAGGCATGCATACTTCCTAGCATCTTGACCTGCTTTACCACAGAAACCACTTGCGCACGTCCAGAAACACACCAGCATTTATTTATTATAAGAAGTGCTCGAAGTTCCGTCCGCCTACCACTAAACACGTTCTGTAGCGATTGCACAGGCTCTCTTGCACTCGTGTAAATATGTTAGGCATTGCCCTAACGGCGTCAGCAGCGTTGAATATACGGTCAACCAGATCTTCACGCGATTCAACGGGGGTTTCGTAGACAACACTCTTTAGGTAGCCCCACAAAAAAAAGTCGAGGCTTGTTAAATCGGGGGAGCGAGGTGGCCAAGCTATAGACCTTTTCTTTCTTATGGTGTTTTGGCGTCTCGAATGACGAATTCCGAATCAAAGCCCGCGCAAATTTCCGATAGAAGCTTGTGCGAACGGCGAATAATTTCGAAACAAAGCCGGCTGCTCAGCGTAAACAAATGCTGGTGTGTTTGTTTCCGCCAGATTAGATGCAGCTGCGTATCGCGCGTTTTTTATTCATACGTTACCCAGTTGTTAGAAGGCATCCTGGAAAGCTTTCGTCTGAAAATGCAGCCACACAACTCTGCTACGGTTCGAGAATACCTAAACGAAGCATTCAAGAATCGTGGATCGGCCGAGGCGGGTCTATAGCTTGGCCACCTCGCTCCCCCGATTTAACAAGCCTCGACTTTTTTTTGTGGGGCTACCTAAAGAGTGTTGTCTACGAAACCCCCGTTGAATCGCGTGAAGATCTGGTTGACCGTATATTCAACGCTGCTGACGCCGTTAGGGCAATGCCTAACATATTTACACGAGTGCAAGAGAGCCTGTGGAATCGCTACAGAACGTGTTTAGTGGTAGGCGGACGGAACTTCGAGCACTTCTTATAATAAATAAATGCTGGTGTGTTTCTGGACGTGCGCAAGTGGTTTCTGTGGTAAAGCAGGTCAAGATGCTAGGAAGTATGCATGCCTTTGCTTTTGATATGGCTGTCGAAAAAGCCTAGTTTGTCAGCAACTACGTAACGCAGCACCATCACTTTGGTACGGAAATGACGGGCATTAAATTTGCTATCGTCAGAGAGTGTTCGTCATTTGTGCGCAATGGCAAAATTTTTAGATTTTGCACGTGAAAGCTTCAACGTAAGTTATAACAACAAATCGACTTTTTATGATTTTTTTTATTCCACCTATTTGCTTTTTGCTAGATTGCGTTAGGTGTCATTTAGGTTATGCAAAATTTTCCGCCGAACACACTGGTATGATCGGTTGCTTCATGCGTTGACTGGTTCTCCCGCAAACGTAGATTTTGTACAACTATGTAGGAGAAAATAAGGCAGAATAACGACTTTTCTAAATTTCATCCTCACTCCTAAACAAAACGTTTTCTTGGCTTCCGCCCATTGGGAAAAATTATTTTCTTGCCGAGCTCTATCAAACCTCGAAAGAAGTACAACTTTTTACGATACACCCTGTATATACAGTCACTGAAAAAAATATAGGGACACCCATGTTTGCCACATTTCACGCATTTATTATAACCGATTGTGTAAAGATCATAATGATACATGCTCACAGAGTAACAGCGGATACTTTTATCGACATTTGGAGTATCGGGTTACCTTTAAACACAAGATTTCGACATTTGGCACAGCTACGCTGCGAAAAAATGATAAAGTCACCACCAATATGCATGTCTTAGCGAGTGAATTGAGTGGAATAACAACGTTTGGGCTCATTTCACGGCACCTAACAACTATACTTAATATTTAGTGAACTTCCCATTACGTCGGATAACTTCTAAAATGCGGTTTAGTATAGTGCTAAACAAATTTTGGATGACGTCCTGCGAGAGCTCGTCCCAAGCCTTCACAATTGCTTTTTTTAGTTCTACCTGGTTCGAAAATTGTTTTTCGTCGGTGTAAACCTTTCGGGCGAGCCAGCCCCCATACATTCTCGATAATATTAAGATCAGGTGAGACTGTAGGCCAGCGTAGGACCTCAATGTGGCGTCGTTCGAACCAGCTTTCGATCAACTTAGCAGTGTGAATCGGGGCATTATCGTGTTGAAAAACAAAGTCGGGTCCTCCCATCAGCTCAAAATGTGTCGATTGCTTTTCTAGTAGATCCCTATAGCGCGTCGAATTAACACAACCGTCTAAAAACACAATCGGCGACCTTGTATAATACTCGACAGCGGCCCAGATCATCACCGAACCGCCACCTGAGTGCCGTTTTGACAAAAATCGTTCTTCCTTGCGCACATCGTGGAAATAATGGTTAAATCCATCCGCTCCATCACAATTGAACTTTTTTTCATCCGAAAAGAGCACTCGGTGCCATTCAGTGGTCCATGACATCGTAACCTGGGCAAAGTCGAGACGAGCTTTCTGATGCTCAGCGGTCAATCGTGGTTTTCTCTTAAGTTTTTTCTCGTGAGCCAAAGTGTCTTCCTGAGGAGGTTTTGCACATTTCGCACGTTCGTTTGCACACCGGCCACCGCCGCAATTGCCTTTGCCGAGAGCGCAGAGTTCGAGGCTATCTTCAAAATTGCGCGCTTGTTTCGTTCCGAAATGGCATTTGGACGCCCCGGGCTCTTTTTTACGCCGTATCTTTCACCCAAATTCACGAAGTTGTTCACTACTTGGCGAGAACGCCCCAATCGACGGGAAATTTCCCGATTAGAGAGGCCGACATCCTTATAAGCCTTGATTTGGGTATTTTCGTCACTCGTGAGACGCCGACCCAAACCCATCGTTTCAGCACAGAAATTTTTTTGGTAGGAGGTCTGCTTTCGTTTCCGCCGAGCCGTGAAATGAGCCAAACGTTGTTATTCCACTCAATTCACTCGCTAAGACATGCATCTTGGTGGTGACTTTATAATTTTTTCGCAGCGTAGCTGTGCCAAATGTCGAAATCTCGTGTTTTAAGGTAACCCGATACTCCAAATGTCGATAAAAGTATCCGCTGTTACTCTGTGAGCATGTACCATTATGATCTTTACACAATCGGTTATAATAAATGCGTGAAATGTGGCAAACATGGGTGGCCCTATATTTTTTTCAGTGACTGTATATATGTACATTCGGTTGTATAGTTGTGCTTTCTATAGATTTAGCAACAGTAAGATAACCTAAAGTTGACCTATAAAGACCACCGCACGATGTTCACTACACGATGGCGACTAACCAATCTGATAGTTGCTTTTAGCCGGCGAAAATGTCTAAGAAAGGTCCGACCGCCGCCAAAACGACAGATAGCGAGCACTCGTAAACAATAAAACGACACATCATCACGAAAAAGTCGGGGACCGGGGGGTCGAAAGAAACACACACACACAAGTCCGAAGAAGAAGAAAAAAAGAGAAACAAAAAAAGCTACTTCGAAGGTGACGTGGGAGAGAAAAGCTTGGCCGGGATGAAATCTGTATCGCAGATTCAGTTCCAGAGCGAACGACAAAGAGAGACACATCGAAGTCGGCCCGCGGCTCTCACATTGAAAGTGTTGTTGTCGTTGTTATTTTTGTTGCTGCTGTTGCTACTGCTGCTGCTGCTGTTGCTCACGGTATCGCTTTTGCAGGGGCCTCTTACTTCAAAACACGGTTCTCACGCGTATACGACCACAAAGCACCACCTCGACAAATGCCGAACGTCTAACATCAACAGAACACGCAGAACAGCAATCGTGTAACAGTAATACTAGCAAAATGGAAGAATAACAAGAAAACAACAACAACAACAACAATAGCACCAGCAACAACAACGACAACACCAACAACACAAGTAGACTTGTCGTGCTATCCAGACGTAGCTAGATGATGGTGATGATGATGATGATGATATGGAATGTTCGCCAAGTTTCAAAATGTATCGCTATATTTTAGATATTTGCGGCTTGAAATGCTTTGCACAGGATGTATGTAAAATGTGAGGGCGAACAAGCTTGCCGCGACCATATTGCTTCAGCGTTGCCTGAAATGGGAAACGTCCTTATTGCCGCTGTGGTCCCTTCCATCAAGCTCTGTTTCATCGAGCGCACAAAATGGGTGGTACAACATCACAGGTTACGTGGTACCCATCGAGCAACAACCAACAAATATAAATATTCAATATTAAGAAGGCTCTTGTGAGATAGCATAGGATTTACAAGGTTCTTGGATTCTCACTATAGAAAAAAACTTTTTGCGCACAATTAAGCTAACCTTTCTCGCAGTGCAAGTACAGCTTCCAGGATGATGCAGTGGTCATCATCACAAATCCGTCTTCTCTGTAGAGCTTGCCAATAGCGCTGTGTTTGGGAACTTCTTGCCATTGCATTAAAATTGATTTGCCAAAATAAAACTTGCAACTAACATGTAAGGCGGGGATATTTATTGGTGAATTATGTACTAGTTATAAACGCGCCTGGACAATACTTAGTGACTGGTAAATTCCAACAAAACATAATATAAATTATAGCCACTTTGTTATGGCTAAATCCACCTTCACTATCTCGCATGTTATTTACTACAGTATCGGCCGCATGGACGATATTGGTGGCCGCGACTCTAACACAGTTAGTCGCAGGATCGATCGCAGCGCGACACGTGCCCAATCTGAATGCGATATTTCGGAACATTTGCCTATTTTGGCTGGAACAATCCTTTCCGTTTCATGAGGACGCTGATGTTCTGCCCAGTGTCCTTGAAAAACGGAAAAATAAACACCCTGTGATACGAGGGTGACCCGCACACTATGCAGAAGCTAAAAAGAAGCGCACATATCAGTAGATGGCAACCAGATACATTTCTGTGTCAGTTGCCGTGGGAACAGAGAGACATATTAGCAACGGCACAACTGTCGAAACGAATGAGGCAATCTACGGGAAAGCAACGAGAGGGCAAATATCTGAGATAGCAACTGTCCCTTGCAATGCAATGCCGAGAAATCGTCTCGTCCATTATCGACCTTAACGTCGGTCCAACGTAATGACGCAGCAACTGTGCGCAAGCACACCTCAGAATTGTTTGAGGAATTTATTAAAACAAATATATTAGAACGGTAAACATTGCATATATATATATATATATATATTCTGCGCACCCAAAACGCTTAAATGAACGTAAGGCGTACAAACACCTGTTTCGAAAATCGACTCACGTCGACTACAGCGCCGGAAAAGGCCGTCCTTCGGAAATATCAAAAACACATAACATGTGAATTGATTTTGAAGTGCGTTTGGCGCAAGCCAGCGTAAGTCTGACATGGCAAACCCTCCTCCACTCACAATGGAGCAAAACTAGTACCGTGTGGCGATTAGCTATTTCTTCTTCAAAGGCTTATCTACAACGAACATTGAAGCTAAATAAAATACAGTTTACGTTACCAAAGCAATAACGTACAGTGCCGTCATCAAGTCAAACTGCCTGTTCTAAAAGGGATGAGAGATGTACCACGTTTCGGATGACTAAAAATGGCTTCGAATGAGGAAACTGTGCTAGAAGGCTGACTGCAGATTGACGCTGTGCGGAATTGCTGAGGCCGTGGCTATGAGCCACAGTGCAATACATATAATCTTGCATGAGTATTTATGACATAGACACACAAAAATACTTAAGTAGGAATCACACAAGCTTACAATGGAGCATAGCAGTTTCAAAGAGCCATTTTGAACGTTTAGGACGAAATCCGCAGGACCGATCTTTTGGGCCGCTTCGTAACCGTCCGGCAAACCCTGTGTTCTCACATTCACGACAGAACGACAATATGTCACCAGAAAATGTACCGCAAGCGGCCAATCGAGGTAGAGAGGCACATTTCGATCGGAAAGGTTTTGGCGGCCGTTTTCCGGGGTGCAGAAAAAGACCGCACCGGTTTACCACGACAATGCTCCCGCCGACACGTATCACGTTGACATGACCAAAGTACAAAAACCTAACTGCGGTGTTCACCAGACACTACGTGTAAATAGAAACTGTGGATGTGGATCCCAGCAAAGTAGGGTGTATGTAAATATTGTACAGAGAGTATCACGACACCATATTCTAAATCGGGCACATTTTTCAAAACTGAATGTTTTTGGTGCTGTAAGGTCAACTGAATTGTGAACCAACTTTAAATACTAAAAAATAAAAACAATTAACTAAATTGTCGAACATCCCCTACATCCACCAAATCTAGTCCCATGCAACTTTTCCAGTTAGTCCCCTTCAAAAAAAGCCCCATGCAACTACTATTTTTTGGAGATCTGAAAATTATCTCTCCGGAAATAATTATCAGAGCGACAACGATGCGATAGCCGCCGTAGACGAATATTTTGAGTATGAGAAGAAAATTAAATATTATATTTCTCGTGGTATAAAGGCTATACAGGGTCGGTGGACAAGGCTTGTTGAGCTTCGAAGTCCGAGTATACAATACATGTATGTGCACTTCGAAATATCTTGGCTGATATTGCATATCGCAAGTAGGAGAAAGGGCGAAACAATTAAGTCGACTCTGATCATCGACGACTTCTCGAAGGGGACCCTCTTCGGCTGATTGAAGACAATAAGAAGTGGATGAAGGAATCGTTTGCGGCAGACAGAATTCATTAGAGAGTGGGGGCTTCAAGCCTTATTATAATCGAAGCTCCCTTATTTACGAAACAAAGGGTGAAGAAAGACTGGTCGCAGGTGAGGCCTGCGCACTCGCCCTATTGTGAGTATCCCTAGCTACGCGCCAACCGTACATATTATTGATGTATTCCGTTCTTGCAACACATTTCGAAAACGTGATTAATATGGTTCGCACCATTCGCAATTTGAGCAAAAACCCGTTTGCCATTACTTCTAAGTGTATCCATTAAAAATGGTAAAACAACTATGTTCGATTCGAGGTCGCATCATTTGCGGAGTCTCTTTAGGAATCTCCCTTGCACACATTGAATCATACGTATGTATTTGCACAAATTGAGATGTCATGCGAGTGAACAGTATAAACGTTTTCTACAAAAAAAAATATACACCGTAGGATTCTTAATAATGAAACAGCAAAACAACATATTCTCAAGTAAAGAAGATGTTTTGACTAGTCCTTTGATGTACGCTGAGAATGTGAGAAGAGGCCTGTCGAAGCTAAGACTTCAAGGTCCCGAGTTACAATGGCAGTCGGCATTATTGGCTTAATGAGTTTAGCTCGAAGTAGCCTTGTTCTAAACAAGATTACAAGCTGTATACTGCTACCAATGCACCACCAGCTGACACCGTCCACAGCGGATTGCAAAGCTGCGTGCGCTGACAAGGGCTATATATTTTTAAATCGTTTGCGTACAAACTATATTTAACACTCAGTGGTGTATAGAGCTTCATATATAGAACAAAACTTGTTTACAAAAGTGGACAGACGCAGCTTCCTTGCGGCACGCTAGACTTAATTTGTTGACTACAATCTTATGATCGACCTTGTCGAAAGCACTTTTCGGATGAAAATACATAAAATGGAAATGTGTGTTTTTTTGGCGTTCGCATGTAACGTGTGCTATTCGTGCGCGACGTTAAAATCGACGAAAAAATGCAACATTCAATTTTGAGATTAAAGGGCGCATCAGGATACGAAGATCGTCCTACATGCACTTCTGCACTGCCCTACTTAGCCTGAAGTACTCCATACTTCGCACTCCACAGCGCATTGTGCAATCGTGAATCTTCCGTCCTGCTGTTTAGGAAGCCGGTTCTGCTTCTTCTCCAGTCGCGAACCTAGCCACAACGTTTTTTACTGTCGTATTCGGCGAGGATTTGCCCTGTCGCACTCGGTGCTTTCAGTGTTAACTTCGCTACAAATCGTTGGTAAATGGATAGATGAGTCTTTAGCAGCCGCTACTACTGTTGTTGCTGCTGTCCATAGCCGAGGCTTTTGGTGAATTTGTCTCTGTCGATGCGAGGCGAAGCAACGAGACAACAATATGGACGATAAATATGGACGTTTCACGCCCCTTGACAACCTTATTATACGCGCTTTGCACTATTACCATCAGTAGTGCTGCTGCTCGCGCTGCTGCTGCCGCTGCTGCTGAATGGAATATTCTTGCTTCATATTATGTTCATCGTTATTCATATAATTATGACTTAATTATTATTAATATTCTTATTACTCTAATTAAAATAGTAATTCTTATTTTTGCTATATCTTTTCATAAAATCGACAATGAAAAATGCGATCGTTCACCAGTCATTACAGTGTCGAATCACGAGAGAGTCAGGCGACAATGAACACGTCGGCAGCGACCGAGAGCGACGGAAATACGTGACCGTTTAGCCGTTCTGCCTCCCATCAATTTCAACCTGTGCCGCAATATCCGCCACGGCATAGACACCGCAGGTTAAACGTACTAATAATAGTCATATGAATAGAAGCAAGAACAATAATGATCATTATAAGGTGAATGTGAATGTGTGCTGCGAGGAACCGTCGCCAGAAAGTGTCTGCATTTTCTGCCTGAATCTCCATGTATGCTATGTACGCGAGTGGCATTTAGTAACCGTTTAGGGCACGACTGCTCAACGACAATAATAATAATAATAATTGCGTAGAACGCGCAATGAGTCCGCTGCATGATAAAACGGTACGAGCACCGCCTTTGCCTTTTCTTATTTCGTTTGTTACAGCTAGCTTTGCAGAGGAGCTAAGCGACATCCTGCAAATCACCATATCTTCATAGTAGTAGTAGTAGTAGTACTAATATTTATTGTGGTTGTTGTTATGCTGCTAGAAATAACAAGAATAGCAATCAAGAGAACAATGCCCAAGAATGATAGCGATCATGCAAGTTAACAATAGCATCATTCTAATTACCACATGGGCATCATAATATTAAAATTACGCTACGTACTACTTGATGGTCCAAAATTCAGAAGAAGTATCGAATATTGTTGTTACTTCAACTCTGTCGTTGTTGTTGCTGGTGCTGCCGCTGCCGCCGATATTGAGCGCGTGGAGCGGCAAATCTTCACACTGTTATCTCTTGACAACACTCGGGATAAGCTGCGCCTTCTATCTGCCGCTATCTCTATTCTATAGATAGTCTACTATCGACAGCTATGCTGGCTGGCCTTGGCTAAAATTAGGCGCCGAAGAGAGGAGCTCCTCTGTGTACGGGAAGCACACTCTCGATGGCTTGACTCATATAGCTAGCTGATCGACTTACTGGTGTCTCGCCAGCTCCACTGAGTCCATAGATTGCCTACTCAGAGTTGCTCTCGTAGGCGACCAGCACCGTAGTACAGAATTCATCATACAGGAGTATAACCTGTATAACCGCGTCGTGCCCCAGCGAGTAATGGCTGCGATATATTCTCTGAGTTTCCTCTTTGAGTTTCCCTGAAGTTAAGTTTCCTCGTTTCCACCCGTATATATATATATATATATATATAGTTATTTTTAGACAGGGTTTTCCAGAATTCGTCCTAGTGCAACTCGGCGAAAAAAGCATTTTTTTCAAATAGAACAAGGAGCGAAAATGCCTTTCTTTGGATTAAGAGCGAAAGTACCAACAGTGGTTCTATCAAGCTTTTTATCCTGATATAGCTCCAATAAATCTGCGACTGCGAGAGCCCCAGTCATTCTGTCGACAAGCCAATCATACCTGCGTGTTTCTAAGAACATATTGCATCTGCTAAACGGCAGTCTACGTTAGCTGAAAGCAGCAACAAATGTTGTATTGAAGATAATTCTCAAGAAGTGAAGAATCTCGTATTTTGGCTTTCACGCTCAATTACTCGTTTTAGTAGACATTTCCGCCCCCTGGTTCAATTGAAAAAAAAACCTTTTTTACTAAATCCCAACGTGTATTGGGCGAATTCTGGAGGACCCTGTATATATAAATATATATATATATATATATATATATATATATATATATATATATATATATATATGTATATATATATATATATATATATATATATATATATATATATATAGCCAAAAAACCTGTGCCTTGATGGTCGCCGGGCGTTAGCGCACCACCGCTATCCCGGCGACGCTGAACAATGAAACAACGTCGAGTTGGCGAGGAGGAGTTAACGGCGACTACGGCGATCAGTCAGCGCCAACAAAACAAAACACAGGCATAAAATGAAATTAGAAAAGGAAACAAGACGACAGTGGACTAACCTGCATGCAGTAACAGAGAGAGAGAGAGAGAGAGAGAGAGAGAGACGGTGACGAAAGAAACGAGAAACAATAAATAAAGAAAGCGACTGAGAGCTAAATAGAAAGGGAAATTGGAATAGAGATAGAGAAAGACAGAGAGGGGGCAGATTTGCGCTCTGCTGGGAAAGTCCGAAAGAGACGACGACGACGACGATGACGAAAACATAGAAATGGCGTAATCGTAATGTTGACCTCGTCGTCGGCCAGACAGCAGGTTGAAGCAGCAGATTTCGCCTGTCAGTCCGTCTGTCTGTGTGTGAGTCTGTTGGTTGGTTTGCCTACCTGCCTGCCTGGACTGGGCCTTGAGTTCGATTCGCTTTGTTTCTCGCTCTGTTTGAGCGAATAAAAACGAACGCGGGAAAACGGATCGCCGCATCAAGTCGCCGAGAATCGCTCGATACATACGTACATCGAGAACGAGCCGGCCATCGAACGCGTCGTTTTGCTCTGCCCATCCGCTGCCGCTCTTTCGTCTTTCCGCCTGTTCGTCCGAATGTCTGTCTCACGCAACTGCTCATCGATCGCACTGCACTGTGTTTGCTTAGCGCCTTAGTCTGTCAATCTGTTGTCGAACCAATCAGCGTCATCATGTCTACAGGTGCTGCGTCCGAGTGTCCGTGTGTGAGAGTCAGTGCGTATGTGTGTGCATCTAAGTGCCACGTCTCGATACACTTGTATAAAATGCGGCGACCGGCACATGGCAGTGTGCAGCTCGCCAGTGACTTTTCTCAGAATGACCATCGTCGACTTGACTTGCTCGGCTCGCATCAGCATCTTCCTGTGCAGCAATACCAACACCAGCCACCACCACCACCATCATCATCACCCCCCATCACTGCCACTATCCCCATCATCATCATCATGATCCACTCTTTATCATCGCCTTCGACTTGATCCTCGCCTTCGACTTCATTTCTCCGAGGCCTGACGCAACGATTCTACGATTGCCCCCCCAACCCCCACCTCAACAAATAAATGGACGACCAAACACACAAATGACTTGCCTGTCACCATCATTGCCTGCAGACGGCTAAATGCTGGGGTCTCACGGGTACGATTGCTGAGCTTTATACATCTATCAGACGCAGGAACTGGCTCTAATCTGAGCAGAGCAGTGCAGTAATTACACAAGGGTATTCTCTTGTCGCGCTCTGCTGCCTCTACGTCTTGCTTTGGAATATATTCAAATTCCACAAATATATATACAGTATCTATATATACAATATATATATATATATATACTGTATATAAAAAAAAATATATATATATTTTTTAAATACAGTATCTATACACATATATGTATATACAGTACCCAACTCAACACTCTGCCACTGCAATTAACTAGACAAGTAACATCTACTCATGTATCGCGTAGACAGCTCGCGTTACATCGCTTAAATATTCTTTCAGCGATGCTCATTGGGAATATATGTATAGGATAAACTATAGCGCTGAGAGTCAGCCGTGACTGTGCTGCCACCACGACTTTTGGGGAAACCCCTATTTTGTGTTTAGGTTTGCACATCACCATCATGTGTGCCTTTGTATTTAGGTATACATGTCAAGCGCATATTTATATATATAAACTGTGTAAAACGTACTTTAGCTGGGAATTAAGAATATGCACGAAAAACAACTCCTCGGACCTACGGTCTATATGGCCTGCCAAAATCGTTTTATTTTTTTTAATATTATTTTCCTATCATCTAGAATCGCCGTGCGGCATATCTTCAATGCACCGAAGGCCGGCTATGTTGAAACATGTATAGTTTCTTCAACAGTCCCTGTGGCAACTGCATGGCCGGCGACTCTCAGCGGTATGATTTATCATCGATTCTCTATGAGCATCGCTCAACGAACAAGTAGATATGTTTACATATTTTCTCAATATATACGCTAGTACAAGCAAACGCGACAACAACGGACGTAACGGCTACTGCAGAATATATTTTTGCTGCCTGCTTGGCTTCTGTTAGATCGGCTGATCAGTTGTAACACGTACAACAAACAATTTTAATGATCGTAACTTTAATGGCAGACTTTGACTGCTGCTTTAACTGCTATACATATATATATATATATATATATATATATATATATATATATATATATATATATATATATAAATTCAAGCAACGCTGCAACAGCATGCAATGAGTAAGACTTTATGTGCGCTTTGCAGCAAAACAGCTACCAAAGCGTCAGAAAATCTGCAAAAAAATCCCTCCGCGGACCAGACTTGCCAAAAACCAACTCTTAGCGTCAGTAGTAGATAACATCACGCTGTATGCCGCATACTTATAGGAGAGAACAGCTACTAGACCTACAACGTGCCGCCTCCTCAACAAGACTCAAATACCTATAGTGCTTAACATCGCGCCAGTACGTCGTACGGCTCTCTACAGCTGCCATACAAGGCCTCTCCAGACAGACTCCCTGGGAGCTAAGAGTACGAAAACTAGCTTCAAGGGGTTGTTTAAATAATGTCTGCACGGAGAGCCTACCAATCAGCAGAACAAATATGATTAAGCAATTGAAGCCAGCCGGGGAATTAATCAAGCCGGCCCATTTTTGATACTAGACAAAATCAACACCCCCTGATCTAAAACAATTGCACGGCTCTAAAGACGGCTCGCTTACCTAACTATCCACCAGCGCAACGGATAACAGGCCACAAATGGCACCTTTCAGCGATACCAACACTGCATTCGGTTTCCCCTTATGCCGCCTTATGCAACTCAGGAAAGGCTGATGATGCGAGCCACAGCGAGGAGAGCACGAGCCACGCTGCGCATTTTTCAATACTGAGCGAGAGCTACGGTTCCGGCACCTAAGACTGGTAAATACCCTAACAAACCACACCGTTGTAAAGGCGCTTCACAAGAATCACGAATCCTGATTTATAGAAAAAAACTCGCATTTTTTTTCTCCGGGGCAAAAATAACCGCCGCACAAAGTCGAACAACCTTAACTGCACGATGAAATGGTCAGGTAGGAAGTAATCTCGAGAACACAGTGATGCGGCCATTCCCGACAAGGGTATCGCAATGAGGACGCCTGGATTTTTACTGGCTTTGTGGGTTCCACACTTCCGAGACTTTAACAACGACGCGCAGTGTGCATCATGTATTTTCACCAGTAAATCTCAAGAAACAGAGTGAGTTGATGCTAGATTACCACCCCACGCAAGCCCAGGAGAGACAGACAGTCTGTGGTCGAAGGATTACGCGACTTTCGCCGTTCAACGCCGCAGAAGCTCAACTGCGCAATGTAGAACGTGTGCGAAAACATTCATCGTCGTGTTCATTCAATTCAAATTGAGAGTAGCAGCGCTTGCGGACGGCTGACTGGCTCAATTAATAGGAGAACACACGTACATACGACGTCAGTGGTACGGCGACAGAATATGGAGATTTTTGCGTATCGTCGCCGAAATGAATCCTTGTCGTGCTCATAGGCGACGGCAACCGTTAGCCTGGAAACCACAGCTGCGCCGGCATCTGCTTGCAGTTGTAGCACCTTCTAGGTTGGGTACATGTGCAGTCGTCTGCTCGGGTAGGACAATCACCTAGCAAAGCTTGTTGTCAGTCAAATTGTGGCAGACGGCAGTAACCTACAACGCCCCATATATATATACTTTTTGTGGAGGAGGGTAAATACAGTTACGCACTGCGTTCACGCACGCATGTTTCCCCCTCGAGCCGTGTGGGACTCAACCCGAGCGGTTGGATGTTGGTCCGCCAAGACCCCTGCTTACTAAACACACCCCCTCCCCCGCCCCTTAAGCTTCAATGACCCAGAGAATCACCAAAGAATAGTACTATAGACCATTAGAAAAAGTGAAGAATGACTATCGGATCATGTGGCAGAGGTCACTTATGAGTTCCTCCACCGAACCGTCGAGCTTGTGAACTTGAACACATGCGAACTCGCTTGATTACAAGCCACGTCACCTGTTGACGTCGTAAGCGCATCTCGTCTGTGTCTGCCAAGCTCAGCGTTCTCTATCATCGTTGCGTTGTTGCTATTTTCTCGCCCAGCTTCCACGTTTATTCTGTGCTGCATATGTACTCCACACACACATATATATATTTATTTATTTATATATCCTTCAATGGTCGGTGCAGGTGCGGACCGAGCAGGTCATGCCTCCAGGCTAGCTGAGACTAACAAATGCAGAAAATACTTAAGCGTTGATTATCCGCACGAATTTTGGTTTGTTGGCGTTCGAGACTATGGGAGCTGCAGGCCGCCTTACGCTCAAGCTGATTCAGCGCGTCGGTAGAAGCCTTAATCTTTCGACAGGAGACTCGAGAGTATCCGAATTCTTGCGTCAGAGGCTGTCGCTCGACATTCAACGAGAAAGTTCAGCGTCTGTTCGGGGCACTTTGTTGAACTGGGCTAACTCTGGGTTAGAGAACCCGTGATCACACGTTCGCGCGGAGACAATTGTCCACTCCAAAGTGCTAAAATAGTGAAGTTATATGAATAAATAAATATTTATAATGCCATTTTTCCTATATATATATATATATAACCAGCTTCATCAACTGAGGGCTAAGACCTAGAGCGGTGCACACATAACATATAATATTAAAAATACTGACTTAAACTAATAATAATATTATTAACAATCATCCGCATTATTGCCGCCGCCGTCAGCCTTGCCGTCGTCGTCGTCGTCGTCGTTGTCATCATCGTTGTCGGCGTGATCATGTTCATACAGCCATAACAAAAATATACACAACAGCAGTACAATAATATTGCGCGATTTATCCCGCTAATGAGCATTTCGTGAATTTGTCATTCGTCCGACTGGCCATTCAGTGCGTCAAGCATAACAGCACAGGGTTGTGCTGTTAGTGGCAGACAGAGTTTACACGACAGGCGGTCGTGCGTGCAGTTCAATTGCTGCTCGTGGTGCCGGCTGGACGAAACGTGTTAAAGAGCTAACTGGTGATCCTTTCATGATCACCCCGCCGATCACGCAGCACAAATGGCGGCGGTATGCGTGATGGCCGGAACGCTGAGCATGGTGACTTGCAGCACGCTAAGTCGCGGCCATGACAACAGGCTGCAATTGAGACAGGAAAACAGCAGCACAAAAGAAGCAGAAGAAGAATAACAACAACAAAACAACAGTAACAGCAACAACAACTACTTTTTTTTTGGGCTGACCCTCAGCCAAGATTTAACGTCCACGGGACTGCTTTTCGCATTGCTTCATGGACGGACCCCCATATATACAAATGTGCAACGGTGGGGTTCAAACCCGCGCATCTATGTATCCCCTCCTGTTGCGAGGCGCAGACGAATGCAGACCACGCCACCGGGCTCGACACTACTACTACTATTCCTACTACTACAGCAACAACTACAAGAGATTAGTTGTTTTGTTTTGTGACGGCATTCTGAAGTTCATCATGTAGGATGCACACTGGTGGTGCCCAGCGTGCATCACCAGCGTGCAGCACGCACGGGCCCCCGGCAAGGAAGAGGAGGAAATGCGCACGTGGGGAGAGCTTATGATCGTGCCCCGACAAGTTTATCCGCCTACATACACACACACACACATACAGTTACCCCCTTACATGTCATCCTACTCGGACATTTTCGATCTACACGCTAAATACCGGGTCGAACGGAAATCGATACAGCAGCAGGCAGACAAAAGGACGCAAATCAACGATCAAGATGAAGAATAGTAAGATGAAGAACAATAACAACGACTAAACAACAAGTCTTGGACGAAACGTTTGATCGACACGTGAACAGATAGCCCAGCACGCAGCATGACGCAGACAATAACCACAGAATAAAGCAGATGGAACGACAGATCAATATATATATATATATATATATATATATATATATATATATACGTTCACCCCCAATGAAACTGGTTGAAGTAGAAATGGCTATGCACTCGAGCAATGCTGTATCTGCCATTAACCAGCGGGGTGAGATCAAAGTACGCCCGTATATATCAAATAATCATGACAATTATAAACTCCAGACAAAAGATGATGATGATGATGATGACAATGCATATGAATTAAACTGACTGCACATCCCAGTCGTCTACTTCGGTTCAATACCACAGTCAGAACACGGGAATGCTGATGGACCCTGCTGGTCTCTTGTCACTTCAGCACGAAGACAGAATAAACTTTAATGCGCTTTATATATGTATATATATATATATATATATATATATATATATATCTTGCAACGTAGGTCAAACGTGACTACATCACGAACAGAAAAACTGACTGGAGCAATTTATCATCAAGCAAAATCCTCCCTCCCTATATATATATATATATATATTGGACAATAGGAAGCTTTGTGGGAGACTACTAACGCAATATGGGGCTTGCAATAATGCTAATGTTGTTATGTTTCCATATATGTATGTATGTAGATATATTTATATATATATATATATATATATATATATATATATATATATATATATACATACATACATATACACGCAGATATATGCATATATATATATATATATATATATATATATATATATATATGAGAAGCTGTGTGGATGACTACTAGCATAATAAGGGATACGCATGTTATTGCTGTTGTTGCTGCTGCTGCTTCTGCTGTTGCTGATGTGCCGCATAAAGGTCTGGATGATGACGCCACAAGGGCGGTAGCTTCTCCACCAGAAGGCACGCACTACCATACAAGGAGTGAAGACAAAGGAAGACGGGCCTATAGAGCAGAAACTGGATAATCTCCTGGTATTGTGTGATGTGTTTACGAACATACCTGTAACATTAGAACGATGGGTGTGCGTGCACTGGGCGTGTACCGCATTTTTGACGGCCTTGTAACTGCTGCGGTTTGTAACTTTGCATTCTCGTCTGAAGGTACAGCTACTGCAGCAGTAATAGCAGACGCCACCGTCGTTTTGGATGATGATTTCATGCGCAGAGCATGAAGGAGTGATATATATATATATATTTAGACATACACAAATGATGTAGCTCCAGTAGCACCAGCAACAACAACAACAACAATAATAATAATAATAATAATTAGCTTATAAACCAGCGTACGCTCGACGTATACAGACTCAAGAAATCTGCTAGCGAAATAATGGCGGAGATTCAAGTAGCAAATGAACACGTCGTAATCAACAACGTAATCTATTCCTTTTGTGGTAGGCTCGATTATAGTCCTGCTTTCACGCCGTCGCATTTTTTCCACAAGGTGTCAAAACTCGTTGGCGTCATCAGAAAATCCCAAGCACACCCTCTAGACGTGATGCGACTATCAGGAGTCAACTCGATCTGAGAGAGCACGTACATAAACATCTCTTTGACGCTTGTAAAACTAGGCAATCCGCATCAGAAGTTATGAGTAGCTTTACATTAATTAGAGAGAGTCCCTTCGTTCTAACGGCTCGGCAATCTTTCAGCGGGGGCTGGAATAGGTTCCGCTGCCGTTGCGCTATTACGCAACGATGCTGACCAACTCCTTCCGCATGGTGTCGGCCATTTGTATAGGCGCTCTCCTTCTGACAGCCTTTTTAAGTCTGCCGTGTGGCGAACTGGTTGACTCTGAACGTCCATACCCTTTAAGCTGAATAAAAAATCCGGGCGGACTTACGAGACACGCGGAGCACAATGCTATATTAAAAATAACCCCCAGAAGGGTAGGGATAACACCCACACCCGAGCCGAAATGTCTTACTGGCAGCAGTGAGCTTCGACCAGACGGGGTCACCATTCCGTCCCACGGAGAAAAAATCCATGTATGGGCATATATTTAAATCATAATTATAATAAATGCCAATAAAAAATTCATACTAATAATCATACCTTCGTCACAACTCTGTCGATTATGGATGTGTCGCAGGGCATGCACAATCGGAAAGGCGGAGGAAGTAACTCGAGTTGTCAAGGAGCTACTATTTCATAGTCTTCGTCTATCGTTTGGAGACACTGTATAATTGTCCTATAAGTGTCATCTCATAAGACATACAGAATCCCTTAAACCGCAAAGTTGTTGTTGCTGTTTTCGTTGTTGTTGTTGCGTGTGGCCGTTGTTGTATTTTTCATTGTTGTTGTTTTTGTTGACGTCGTTGTTATTGTTGTTGTTTGTGGCCGTTGTTGTTGCTGCTGTTGTTCTTGTCGTTTCTCGTTGCTGTTGTTCTTGTTCTGTTTGTCGTTGTTGCTGCCGTCGTCGTCGTTGACTGTTGCATTGTTGTATATCGTTACTTTTTTAGCGTTTATTAGCGTAGTCCCTTTCTCCAAAGTATTGTAGTCGCTACTACGGCTCTTGCTCTTGGTAATCGTCGGGGTGGGTCGGCTATCCCGCCTTGTGCCCGTTATTGTGGGTAGTAGGCGTCGTTTCCTTGTTGTCTGTGTTGAGCGGAATCAGTTATCAGTGGTAGATTTCATTATCAGTGGGTATTAGTGTTGTGTGGTGTTGCGGCCCGAGGCCCGAGCTGGCGGGACGTCGTGATGCGTCGCGTCAGACAACGGAAGAATCGCGGCATGCGTGCGTCACATCGTGAACACTGACTGAGTGGCTCAGACGCCTGGCTCAGCCGCCTGACTGAGAAAATTCACAGCACATCAACGACGCGGTGCCAGAACCGACAGGAGGTGTCGAGTAAGCGCTAGAGATAATACACGAAGCTCGATTGTGGCAGAAGGTGGCAGCTACTCCACGGCATCTACTCAAATCGAAGTAACATCTCGGGGTAACACCACAAGCAATCATGACGCAACCCCCCCTTCCCCCCCCCCCGCCCAATACAACTCCAAGCGCTGCCATGACTGTCGTTGCGAGATGTAACGGCGGTGGATGAGGCGGCTAACGCACCGTTCGAAACGAGACGTTGCCATGGCAACCACGGTTAGCAAAACATCGCTAGTTCGAGCCCCGGCCGTGCTGGTTGAATTTGTTGGACGTGGTTGTCATTGCCCTGCTGCCACATGCCTCTGCTGGAGAAAGCCTATATAACTCCAGTACGAGAACGCGATGACGATAGATGCATTTAGACGATATCGTGCCACAGGCAACTTAGCCCATTACGAGCGTCTAAAATGTGGTTGTCGGAGCGTTAAAAAAAATGTGTTGCGAGCAAACGTCGACTTGCTTTGGTCGACACGCGAGTGCGGTAGACAACACGGTGCCTGTGGTCGCCCGCCGATGTGATTGATCGCCGTTGTTTTCTTCGAATATTCGAACCGAATGTTCTGAGAATCGAATTTGATGAATGACGAACAGATGATAAACGAAACCGCTGAGACCGTCAGCGACCATGGTGGTGGTGCTGCTGCGGCGGCAGTTACTGCTGCTGTCACCACACGGCATGTTGAGCAAACCATAGATATCTTATGAACATGAACGGCTGAAATGTTGCCTGTCGTTTTAAGCGGCATGTGTACTTAGGTATACGTACCGTGTAAGCTCCATCGGTCGAGTGAGACCAGAAACGTCAGTCGCTAACGCTAACATGTTACGTTAACTTCAAGTCACGCCAACCTCTCCAACCATTCACTACAATGATATCGAAGATGTAATGTGGTTGATATCAGTGTGCAAAAGTATGCACGCCTAACGAAGAGATACACAACAATGCATTTGAGTATTAATTGTTGTTGTTGTTGTTATATGCATTGTGTATTGTTAATGCAGTTGTTGTTATTGTTATTTGCATTGTGTATTGTTAATGCAGTTGTTGTTGTTCTTGTTAATGTTCTTGTTATTGCTACTGCTGTTCGCGACTTTACTGGATGGCTTTTGCTTAACATGGAGTCATGCTCTTATGCAAGTAATAAATGTTATGTAAAGTTAACTCTACCCAAAGCATAGATAAAGACATGATTCGTTTTGAAAAGAACACACTCATAGTACAATGTCCTTGCTTCGCAAACTGATTGTTGTTGTTGTTGTTGTTGTTGTCATCGCTCCGTTCCTAGTTATCGTTGCTGTAGTTATTCGCACGTCGCTGATCATCACGAACTGCTGATGTTGTTAATCATATTGTCGCGGCCGCTCTCGCCGCTGTTGTGGTTACTGGATAGAATAGAATTAGAATTATCATCATCCTTTTATTACAGCTCCCTGGCCTCATCGAAACGGACACGTGACAGTCACAATGCGCATTGGCTTAGCTAGTTGATGTGTGTAACATATACCTAATGTATTATACAGAAACTCTCTAACTTATTACAGCGCACGACTGTGTAAAGACACGTCCGGCTAGTCCGTGACTCCGGCGTGACGCGGAAAGTTATCAATCCAGCCTGTACGGCGTGCCATCGCTTAGGCTCTATGTTCGGCGTCACGCCAAGAGCCTTGCTTTCTCACGCGGGCAATATTCGGCTGAAGTTTATAAAAAGAAGACTGGCGTAAGCCCAACTGCGGGTGTCGCCAAGGTATTTTAATTGAGAGAATAAAATCTCGGCACGTTCTAACTTGGGCTTATGCTATTGCTCGATGAACTTCCGCTAGATATTTCCATTATATATATATATATATATATATATATATATATATATATATATATAGTGCAGGATGGAGCAGAGAAGATGGCCGAAAATTACGGAGAAACGCATTAACTCTCGAAGCAATCTTTCTTAACATAACATAGAATCGTCTTTGATTCTACGTTAGAATTTTCTTTATTATTAAACTACACGGGTGTTTGGTACAATGGATCCTGGGCTTATATGTATTGTTTAGTAGTGTACGTGCTTGTGATGGGAGAATATTACTAATCATCAGATAGGTGAGCAAAAATTTGACAGGCATACTACTACCTATTTAGCGATAACCAAGATTTGCAAACTTGACTTACAGTTATTAAAAACAAATTTAATTTAAAGTAACCAGTTGAGGTATCTGCTTCAAGTGATTACTAATGAAACATATTTATCTACTTCACTAAAATGTCTCGAAACAATTCTCTGGTTTATTTTCAATTGCCTAATTCACCACAAGCAGCAGTCATTGAGATGCTCTTTTATGACGTTGACGCTTGACTGATTCGGTTTATATATATATATATATATATATAAACCGAATATATATATATATATATATATATATATATATATATATATACCATGAATTATTACATCTTTATTCTGAAAATCTCGTAAATAAACACACTGTGCTCCTGATAAGAAGTAGCCCCCCGCCTTTTTGCAGTAGTGATTTTAATAGCGACAATACTAGTCCTAACATTATTGTTTGTCTGTGACTATCCAATACAAAAAACTGAAGAAAACAGCAGATACTTCTCTTTATTTATCTCGGCGCATCGCGGAGCCACTACCCCACACACAATGTTAGGACACTTACGCCAACAACGGCAACAACGGTCGTACGAAAATGAAGCAGCAATACCGCGGAAAGTGTAAAAGCTTCTGGGTACTACGTCGACTAAACTCAAAACGGGCTTATTGGCGTCCTTAAGGCTTATTGCATTAACCTTAAAATGGCTTGGCGACACAGAAAACGCTCAGCTGGCCGAGCTGAACAACGCTGCTCTGGAGAGTGTTTACGAAATACTCCCGAAACTCGAAATACAGTTAGAGTGTAACGCTACTGGAAAAAACGAACAGGTAACAGCGCGCCAACCGCCCACACACACATGCATCGACTGGATGTAAAAGGTCAGCGTGGGACGCAGTGAAGGATCACACTATTTCAACAGAGACCTATTAACGTATACTGACGTCAATAGTAGAATCGATACGTATCAAGCTAACGGAAATCATTATTCATTCTCCTGCAAGATACTCGAACAGCCTTTTTGCATGGCGCAGTAGCCGCCAAGCGCGCAACTGTAACAATCTATCTCGCAATAAATGTCCCCCCGTTTCGGGGTGCGTTTATGGGCTACTTTATAACTACGAGAGCTTTTCTATCCAACACTGACCATGAGTTAAAACAAAAACGACACAGGGCCTATGGCAGACATTCTCGATATTGAGCTCTACCCTGCTCGCTTTCTCTGCTAGCATACTAAATGCATAACCGGTAGAATTAAATAATGGATTTTTTGTCAAAGTCTGGTGGAAAACAAAAAAATCGACAGAGTAAGAGTAAAAGACCCTCTATAGATTAGGATTGGAAGCCCCCCCTTTTTATACCTGGAAATACCTTTTTATACCCCTTTTTATACAGGAACACAGGTAGCAACCATATCCAGACGAACTAAAGACAGGAGTTCTCGAGGACCGAAAACGTATACGGCCAGTTGACCCGTGGCTAACCCAGCAGCATTAAAACTGCTAAACAACAGACTTCAGAGTAAAATAGACCACTATGACTCCGTGTGCAAGGACGAAAGAAAAAAACCCTAGGGTACAAGATTATGCGTAACGAAATGCACCACGCACAGTTGCCCCTGCCAGTAGAAGTATGCCCCACCGACTATAGCTGCGCTCTTACCGTAAAAATCCTTGCCTGAGCCGGTAGTCTTTGAGGAAAATTCAAGCCCTACCGTCGAGCAAATTTCAATCCAAGAGATCAGAATCGCGGCAAAACATATACGGCGTAAGAAACGCAACGGGCCAGATGTAGTCCGCCCGCAAGCCTACTTCTAAAGAACCACCCAACACTATTCAAACGCATGATAGATAAAATACTTACAAGACAATCCTTAGCCTTGAAAAACGGCACGTTTTGCCCTTATGCCGATCCCGGTAAACCACGAAAAGACCTCTCGGCATACCGTCCTACGTGATACGTTATATGTATGCTCGCATACGTATGCTCTCCTACCTATCCAAAGCAGTTAAACACATTATCGACGGTCAACTAGTAACAGAACTAGAAGGCGCTGTCCGAAAATAAGCACGGTTTCCGACACTGATACCCACACACGCGGGTATCAGCAATGTTCTAAACATAGCCGAAATACAGATAAATGAGCCGAGAACGAACCGGTCGCATTGTCTGGCCTTCCCCTTAGTTGTCAAAAACGCGTTTAATACGCTTTTGTGGGACGCCATAAACACAACATAAACAATTCCGGATCCCCCAAGGGTCTGTACTGGGATCAACCCTTTGGAATATAGCCTACGATGGAGTATCCAGCAATAGTATCTCCACACGCTAGGTTGAGTTCACAATACGCGGAAGAAATGCTGGAAGAAACGGCCTCAAGCGCCTTCCACAGGGGCGTCTGGAAGGGCAACCAGTAACACATACGCCCATGGTCAACTACCTGGACGTCGTCCTGGATCCTGGATAGACTCGCAAAGAAACACCTCATGCGCGCTATGCAGCAAAAAGCTGGTAGAGCTTCGAAAAAACTGCGAAAAATTCTCCCGCGGACCAGAGGAGCAACCGACTCTCGGCGTCGTCTTTTAGCATCAGTAGTACATAGCATCACGCTATATCCCGCCTATTTATAGGAGCGCACGACTACCAGGGTTACAACACGCCGCTTCCTTACCAAGGCTTAAAGACCTGTGGTGCTCTACATCGATGGGCAAGTCGCACCACGGGCAATTTGCTGGTTCCTATTGCATAGAGTATCTAAGCCAGCAATGGGAAGCTATCCAGCCGAGTCACCTTGGATACTAGACAAAATCAAAACTCCCTGATCTCAAAAAACCTTCGAAACTTTTTTTAAACGCATCTTTCGGAAATGCGTTGAGTTGCTCCCTCGATTGTTTCTTAAATCTTCACTATAGTCCCGAAAGATTTTCCCTTTAATGTTTATATCCGTGGGGCAAGGAACAGGTCACATGAAGCAAATTCCGACGAATTGGGAGGTTGCAGAAATATATGAATCGTTTTTTTCATCAAATAATCCGAACTCAGTAGCGATTTGTGCACCTGTGCAATGTCGTGATGAAGATGATCCGAGAGAGTTAGCCAGAGTGCAGGCCTCTTGCATCGGACGTTCTTGCGCGATCTTCTTTAAATTTTGCGATCGTGTTTTTTACTGACGGTAGAGCCAGGTGGCTTCAAATTTGCCCGCATGTGGTTTAACATTTTGTTAACACTGCTAGGATCATCAACATCATCTACATATATGTGTATGTGAGTTTGTGAGAGTTTGAAGCGTAAATATGACTGTCTCTCTGCCTGTTTGTTTGACAGGCACGCAGGTAAAAAAACGTTGGGCATAGTTGGGAAAGTTGGGTTGCCGTGCTAGGATGAAAATTACCCCGATTAGACGGTAGGGTCCAGCATTTAGTCGGGCTCCGGTAAGTCGGCAGGCTCTGCAAACGCGAGAAAATGAAGTGATACAACTAGAGGACCCACAATTTCAATCGCGCAACGACTAGCAGAGGGTAATGACTGCGGCAGATCAATTGGGCCCCACACAGACCGACTGGTCAATCTGACCGATGACTCTTCGCGACGTTGTCGCCTTTGCTGTTGTTGCTATGGTTGTTGTTGTTGTTGTTGTTGTTGTTGCTGCTGCTCTTGATTTCATCATCTTCTCCAATTTTCGTCGATTTCTTCGCCATGGTCTTCGTCGTCACCTCACCGAAGTCGTGGCTATCATATTTAGCAGTAGCGGTGCTTTCATGGAGCCGCTCACGTGGGCCAGCGGCCTGTGTTGGGGCGGCAATAACAATATAACAACAATAACAACAACGAAGACTACACCAACGAAGACAACAACATCAGCTCCAGAAGCGGTTTCAGCAACGGTGAAACAACACGCCTTTTTCTCTCGTTCGAATGCGTTTTGAGGGGAGGGGTGGCGGACGGAGGAAGAGCACACGTCGAGATGAAGCCGAAGCCGCCGGAGGAAAAAGGAAAACAGAGAGGAGACAACAAGGGCAAGACGACATTAAAAGCTCATCAGCGCGTCGCCTCGAGGAGGGAACGTGGGCCGGGTCTCATATCGTATGCAGCTTGCGATCTGATCGTGCCGCCGCTGCTGCCTCCCCCCGAAAGAAGTCCTCAACAACAACAACAACGGGGAGAAACGGAGAAAAGATGACGACGTTTCTGGCTCTCTGGCGCGGTTCTTGGGCTCCCCAGGGCGGGGTGTTTATGTGGTGGTGGTTGTGGTGGTGGACAGTTTGGTCGTGTCCTTCTCGCCAATGTCCTTCTCCTTCTCGGGCCTGCACAACTTTGTTGTTTCTTCTCTCCCTTTGTGGTATCACATATATATATATATATATATATATATATATATATATATATATATATATATATAGCCGTGATTATACGTATGGATACAATAATAACATCAATAGCTATCTCAAACAGCTAACAAAAACTAGAGCTACTAAATGTTGCTTCTAGAATAGGTGTAATAAACGCGCAGTGGTCATTTATACCGGTTGAACTCGTTGTTGGTTTATCTTCATAGTAGTAGTAGTAGTAGTCGTAATAATCGCTACTGTAGTAGTGGGGTAGCTCTAATAGCTGTAGAAGCAGCGGTAATCATCATTGGCAGCAATCATTGGTAACGGAATTATATATATATATATATATATATATATATATATATATATATATATATATATATGTGTGTGTGTTGGAATAACACTCCCTTCGGTGAGATCAAGTGTGTGCTCGATAAAAGATGGACGCGAACAGCTTGACCAGCGTCACCAGTCGGCGCAAACACGATACACACAAGCCAAAACGAATTCGGCAAGCCAAAATGACCACCGGGGAGACGCGCCGACCGCGAAGCAGACGCTGCCATCGGTTCGGTTGGCACCTCATATGCCAAGATATACCAATTTTTGATGGCTATAGTCGTTGCGGCTATCGAGCATGCTAACGGTCATCATCATCATCATCATCACCACCACCACCATCGAGAGCCATTATGGGCGATTATAAGTGCTATTATTGCCGTTACTCCTTCAGATCCTGTCAGATCGTCAACCGATCGGCGTATTAGCTAAGGATGACACGAGACGAACTAACGAACTGTTGGAATATGGCGTGCAGTTAGTTGCATGCTCGTACGTGTGGTCCGGCCAATGGCACGATCAAAAGGTGACTCTAATAGTCTCCGCTTTGTTTGGTCTGCGTGGTAAGGCATATATATATATATATATATATATATATGTGTTAGCACTACATTTTGGAAACGTGTATATATGTGACTCGTAGTATGCTACGCGTAGAATCGACGTTTCCAAATCGAATAGTGTTATAGTAGTGCGTGTCAACTAGCAAACAAACCAACACACAACAAATAAGAACATGTCAATACATAAGCAATTTCTGTGTACTTCACACATTGATCCTTGTCCAATGTCTATGTAGCACAGTAGTTGGCCACTCGCCGTTGCTCAATGCTGGCGCGTTGCATGTTGAGGGTTAGAAGCGCTACGCTAAGCAACCAGCATGACGGTTGTATTTGCTTACCAATTCTAATATTCAGAATATGGCATCGTGTGCAAGGAACTTCTGCTGAGCCCGAACAGAACGGGCACGGTCGATTAAAGTCAGCCGCATTAGTGACTCCGACCAGTGCGGGCGACAGACAAGACCGTGACAATTTGAGAGTGCATCACACGCATTAAAGTCGATCGTCAGCAAACCGCAGCAGTGGACCGGTCCTAGTTAGTTAGGCGAAATGCATTTTATGCATCATTATTACGAACGCTGTAGGGGCGGCCGCCAAAGCCAAGCAAACGGGGCGGAGAGGAGAATGGCTGCACAGATTAGGTCTGTCCGAAAAAAAGGCATGTCATTTATGCTCTTGTATCCACGGAAGCTGCCGACGAGTTGCCGCGCCGTGATCGTTGTAGCGGTGGTTGACGAACGCCGTGACAGACACTTTTTCAACAATTTGATGACCACAAACGACCCCCCCCCGTTCGATGGCTTCCGTCGATGGGCGATCTCTCTCTACCGGAGAGCATTAGTAAATGACCAACCACTGTGATGGTCTTACCTGTCTTAACTTGACTTTCGTTCCCATTGCTTCCGGCTGTTGTTTAGTGTTTTGTTTTCGAACGAGGATGAAATTAGCTATTTATGTGCCTGTGTCAATTGTTTTGTGGCGAAGAATTTAAAGTAGGATATGGTTGTTTTATATTTATTTACTATTGACGAAACGGGAAAAGATGGCCGTGCGAACGGCTCCGGTATTAGCAGTAGCCAGTTCAATATTGGCACGACACATACAGTTTCGAAACGATATTTCTTAAGATTTAAAGGCAAAAGTTATTATAAAAGAAACAATATTACTTCCAGTGCTGGGGGCCAAACTGAGACAGCTTTCTTAAAATCGACAGAAATTATTGTGTACAGAGCATTTTATGTTTTCAGAGTTTATTCACTTATAAATTAGTTGACTCACTCATCACCATATTCTAATTTATTGGTTTCTTTTCAGCGTTATTGTATTGCACGCATGCAAAACAATGATGTTCTCAACGGCTTCCATAATCAATCATGTCAATTTCCTATAAAAGCCTGTCTGGAAAGAGTTGGTTATGGACGTTGGCAGCAATCAAAGTTCCTACAGCGGAAGCAACAACGACAACAGCTTCAACAATAATAACAACTTCAATGACAACAACAACTTCAATCACAACAACAACTTCAATAACACAGCATTAATAACGACAACAACGTCAGCATTTTAAATGTTTTGCCGTGAAGTCGACAATGTCGATGAGGCGAGATGCGGGACATTCAGCCGTTCTCTATGCCAAAGCTGACGTCGAAACGTATCGGTCCGCCGTCGAGTGAAGGAAGTAACTTTCGTTCCGCAGTTACCACATGTTTAGTATAGATGAGCTTTTAACGAGACGCGTTTGTCGGCTTTCGGCTACTGCGTGGTTGACTGCCGCCATCGGAACAACCGTTAAACCGTCTTTTGCTAAAATAGACGCTAACGCAGAGCACGAATGACAAAGGCAACAAACAGTAGCAGCCATACACGCTGCAGAAGCTACAACAAAAAAAAGTTCAACAACACCAACATCAACTAGAACTACAATTGTATCGACTAGATATGTATGTATATATATATATATATATATATATATATATATATATATTATATATGTATATATATATATATATATATATATATATATATATGTATATATATATATATATATATATATATATATATATGGGTTTATTATTCGCATTGCTAGTATACCTCAATATACATGTCACCGTTTGATATCAGAGGCGCAGCATAATCGGACATGTTGATATATCTAGGATTTCCCCGACAACCCTTAAGGCAGCATGGTCGCTGATTCTCAGCGGTATACATATATATATATATATATATATATGAACTAGTTAGGCATAATATGCACATAATGAGAGTCGACATGTATAACAATTAGCATCATGCTGCTCCAAATCGACATCATTAGTAATATCACTACTGTTTGTTAATTGTTTCCAGCTGGACTATCGCAATGAGACTTCTTACGCCTGCTACTGGACTGTCTGTGTGTCTGACAATGTCGATGTGATTGTTGAATAATAAGAGCCTTGCAGTCGTTGCTCAAGCCTTGACTAATTACACCTGTACTAGTTTATAGTTACCGGCAATGCAAATCAAGCATATTGGCTTCCGAATACTACAGATCCAGGGTGGTAATAGTAGTAGTAGTAGTAGTAGTAGTAATAGTTATGGTAGTGGTAGTGGAAGTCATAGTGGTCGCGGTGGAATTCGCCAAAGTAGAACTTGTTTCTTTTGCTAGAGTTAGCAAGAATAGTTACAGCAGTAACAGGAAAAATGGTAACAACAACAGTATGACATCAATAGTGGACTGATGACTAATGGCAGTGACAAACCCACCGACGACTTGTAGGTAAAAATAACGGTCCGGCCAGCCGCTCACTCACGAAGCACTGGCGCGACAACTTTGCAAGCTACTATGGGCTGCAGGCCTGACAGAGATCATCAGGGCCGACAAGACAGACAGGACTGCTGGATTCGGCGGGATTCTCCTGGATGATAAATTGCGAATCATTTCCAGGACGGGCGCGTCTGAGATAGTGTGTATCTTCACGGCAACCGCAGCCGTTTAGAAGGTACGACCTCATTTAAGCCCCCACGTTTCGCCCTCATAAAGTAGTCGTAGAAGTAGAGTAGTAGCAGTAGCGGTTTTAGTACTAAAGCTGTCGAGCCCGGTGGCGTAGTGGATTAAGTCTCCGCCCCGCAACCGGAGGAGACACATAGGTAGGTGCGCGGGTTTGAGCTCCACCGTTGCACATTTGTATTTAAGGGGGTCCGTTTATGAAGCAATGTGAAAAACAGTTCCGTGGACGTTAAATCTTGGCTGAGGGTCAGCCCGAAAACTTTACTAGTACTAAAGCATAAAGAACATGCGAACGAGATAGTTCTTTGCGCAGAGGCGGTGACGCACCCAATGAGGTTTTACCGAGGGGCTAGTTGAAAACCCGGAAAGTATTTTTTTTAGTAAAGCATGAATCATATTTAGCACAGTACTCGTCTTGTGTAAAGAGATACAAGGTTTGAGGAGGAGGTCAGATCACCTTGTTGTCTGTGATTATACTGCCGTCGCTCCTGCTCCTGAATTTGAGAGCTGAACATCCGCTTTATCATTACGCATTCTCTCTCTCACTCTCTCTTTCTTCTACCCATCGTTTGCAGGCTTCGCTCCGTGGCATGCTCTTTGTTGAGAGTCTCGTTAGAACTATGATGTTCTGTCAAAATGGCAGCGAGCCGCTGATCGGCCACTGCCGGAGAACAATACGTCCTTCGAAAGGTTTTAGTCTGGCGCTCACAAGCGAGTGTGCCCGCGAATTGTACCAGTTAGGCTTAGCTGACACTAGTCTGCCTAGATACATTATTAATTTATAATGTCTGTCGACTAGTTCGTGCGCGCGAATCTTCTACACAAACGCAACAACCAGACAAAGACGCGGCGGCAAATGAGAGCGGAAATACTCTGTGCATTTGCCGGACTCTTTACGCCAAAACACGCGCGACTTCTCTTTGTGCTCACGTATCTTTTGGCGAGCGAGAGAAATCCGCCGAGCATCTCCGTCGCTGGGCTATGAGAACTGCCACACGACTATGACTTATATAGTGTAACATTGATTCTCCATGAAACGATTGGTAGTAGACATTACCAATGATTACGTTCGATGTCTTCAAAACAAGTGGCGGCCGACCGGCTGGCCACTCAGATTGCACTTCACACTGAGCAGATAACAAACCATCCGTCATAGACAGTGTATGGACTGTCAGATCGAACAGAAGTCTTGCCTGAGCCACCCTACTCCCTAGCCACCCCTCAGGAGTCTCTCCCACGAGAGATCCCAGAGACCACAGACATAACATAAGCACGTCGCTTAGCACTCTGTATATAGATCAAATCTTCTTAGCGTCAAATGTAGACGACAACACCAGGGCCGATTACAGCTGTTTCCTCTCTGTCTAGCTTCTCTAGCTCTAAGCCCGATACGTGTATGTACTACTTACTACTGGTCGATGCGGATTCATCCTGACACGGCTCATTCTTACGTCGGAGCAGATGTAGTGAAAACAAGCTAGCGCGCAATTGCCAAAACATAGGCCACATGTATGTTGTCTATTGGACCAAGCGCAATACTACTACTACCGAACTGAGCTAAACTAATGAAGCAGGTTTCTTTACCAGCAGCCAATCTAAAACCTAACTATTCTCGAAGCTCTCTTGATCGTTAGCTGAGTTAGAATCCTGCCGTCAACAGCAAGGAGCCAGTTGCAGCTCGGCCCTTTGGTGACGTCGTATATAGAGGCAACCCTCTGAGCATCAATAATAGAGCAGTCAAGAGCATAGAATAGGGCAGATCGACTATAGTTTCGATCGTTATATATATATATATATATATATATATATATATATACCAGTAAGGGGTGACAACGCTGCTAGAAGGAGAAACATCACCATTACACTTATTGTTGTTTTTGTTTCGCTGCTACAGAGATGGGATGCTTGCAGGCAAATATAATTATAGCTCGTAGAATCTATTGTTATGTGTAGTGCTCGAGAGTGTCATTACATGCAAATGTCTGTACGGTTTGACGTTAGTGCCATAATTGGCAGCATCGACTCCATCGAATCACGTCTAGTGTTGTGCTATCGCCGTTGATGGGTGTTGTGGCTCTTACGTATACTTTGCCGTTGGTCCTGGCTTGTTTTTATTGCAGCGGTGATGCAGCTGCTATGGTTATTGCTACTCGTATTGTTGTTGTTGTTGTTGTTGTTGTTGGTGATATTGTTGTTTGCTGTGATCTCCATAAATTTCGTTCATACGTTTATCAAGGGTAGCATTTGTTCATTGCATTTACAAGAAGTACCGACCAAATATATATATATATATATATATATATATATATATATATATTTACGCTACCACTCGTCGTGGATCCGCTAGAAGGTAATGTACTGTTCAGAGCGTACAGCAGCTCAGTCGCACTAATTCACTCATTTACTTCTGCGCGCAATCCTCGCTGCGAGTCTGCGTCGACCGTCCATCGACTGAGCGAACCACCGACAAACCCCCGCATCTTCAGTTAATAGGGGGCGTCACCCAGATAATGGATATATATATATACAAAAACAATATATATATATATATATATATATACAAATATATATATATATATACAAATATATATTTAAATCTATTATTTGGGCAGAGTAAAATACAGTCGAGAACACGGATACGTTACGTAACCGTTTGCTTTCTCAGTACTTTGTCTCTTGTTCTCTATCCGTCTTTCTATCGCTCTCTATCCCTGTAATTCTTTTCGCTCTTCATTTCTCTCTCTCTCTCTATCTCGTTCTCTCTCTCTCTCTCTATTTCGTTCTTGTTGCCCGTCCGTTTGTTGGTCTTATTGTGTTGAGAGTTGATTCTCTCTCGATTTACTGAGTTACCGACCGACGAGTCGTGCCTCAACGGCGATGTCGCGTCATCACCATCGAAGCGGCATCGTAGCGGGCCAGCAACAGCGGCTTCAACAGTGGCATCATCATCGCCATCACCGGCAACAGCAGAAACCGAAGCGAGGCAACGATTTCCACCGCCGCCACCACCACCGCTGTTGCTGTGAGATCAAGCAGCAAATTGTGATAAATGGTGGTGAGTGCTGATCGATGTGAGCTGAGCAGCGTTCGACGGCGATCAACATCCATCCTTCCACAACAACAACAACAATCACAACAACCACAACCACAACAACGGCAACGTCGACGACAACGCGTATTTCGTATTGCCGACTCTTCTCATACAGCCCAATCAGTACGGGCCGGTACACGCGGACGCACAATAATAATCGCTTCGTTGCCCCGCCAACATCATCATCATCATCGTCGTCATCATCATTGGCGGGCGCATTCAAATCTAAAACGACATTTCTACGTACGCATGCATGCATGTACGAATACATGCATTAAGATAAAAAATATCGTTTTAAATATATATATATATATATATATATATATATACGTATATACATACAACCAGTTACAAACAACGTAAATAACACGCTCAGAAAATACGCCATACACAAAAGTTTGGCTTCTAGAACTGTATGTAATTCCAACTTCTAGCAGTCCAACAGAGAGTTGTGTACGTATGTGTGTTCATTAGAATGTGCACGACCACGACAGTCTAATTGTCAGTAATCAATAGATCATCAGACATGGTTGGTTAGCCCATAGTTATTAGTTAGCTGTTAGTAGCAAAGTAGACTAGCAAAAGTTAATATCATGACCAAGTCGGGCCGGTTCTACTAGATGCTTAGTTAAAGGATTGAACTCTTCGTACCAGAACAACCGGAACACCAGCAAGCGATGGCAACAATATCACGCACTATGACAGCGCCCCTCCGCCTTCCCTCCAGTTGGCGCCGTCAACTCTACTGCCATAAATATTGGGCGTTATAACTATAACCATATTGGGCGTTCATTAGACCGTGCACGACTTGGTCGGTGCCAGGATTAAAGCCAAAGAGAAAATTAAAACTCAAGATTCTCGTGTTCGCTCAACTCCTCTATGGGCAGACCTCAGCAGTTGTACAAAAGAAGTTTAACAAAAATTGCAACACGCCATTCTCTATAAACCGTATGTTTTTGTTTTCCATATAGACGAATAGCTAATAAATACGTGAATTTGGAAATAGTCAAAGAGCAGCACACGTTGATCCTCTCTCCCTCTCTCTCTCTATCTCTCTCTATATATATATATATATATATATAATTTAAAAAAATCTACATTGATACCCATACGCTTATTTTACATAAACGCACATCTAAAGAAATAGAGGAGTGGTAAAAGCAGACACGGTGCATATCACTTTTGTTATATGCATACATATTAGTTCTGGAAAGTACCGACCCACAGAAGCTATATATATAAAAATCGTTTCTACAAGGGCTACGTGTCGTTTATATACATTCATACATACGCATGGTGTTACAAAGAGAACACTAAGTTCCGCAATCTTTAATTTGGACGCCAGCGACTTCTGAGACTAGCCACGATAATAATAATACAAATAATGATGATAATAATAATAATAATAATAATAATAATAATAATATTGTTATTATTATAACAAAACGAATTATTATTATTATTATTGTAATGATAACGCCCTTCTTGCTGCTAATGTTTTTGCGGTAGCTCGCCATGAATCTTCGCGATCGAGCTCGTCGATCGACCGGAGGGTTTGACTGGGTGGCCGAGCTTCCTACCGCCCAACGTGTCGACGGTCGTACGGTGCCTTCCGTAGCAGGGAGCAGTTCAAGTGCCTAGATTATGCAGACACACTCAGACACATACAGAAAGAGGGAGATAGATATATATATATATATATATACGCGCATGTACTGCATACATATGTGAGCATGCGTACGTGCATACTGCATATATATATATATATGTGTGTGTGTACATGCCTATGCAGGTAGGTAAGAATACAGAATCAGATGGCGTTAATAAACGCCTTGGTAGTGTATAGAGGTAACATCGTGATGCCTGATCCGCCCGCGAGCAAGAGCGCCGCCAGCATCGGTAGCGACAGCAGCAGCAGCAGAAGAAAGTCAGATCGTTGGTCAAACGCAGCTCGCCGCTGTTTCGTTGCCCGACCCAAACCCGAAGGGAAAATCGTTCCAGCAGTACAACGACAGTAGCGACAACGCCCGCAACAGCCCTCGAGTCTACGGTGGCACCACAGCTTAATACATGAATGAATCTTTTTTTAGGCCAATCACCAGTAGACGAGCCAACAAGGGGCCATATACAGGACGCGAGGAAAACTATAAAATAACAGCAATGACAACAACAACTACAACAGCAAAGACAACGAAACAATTATGACAAAACAAAATCATGACGACGACGACGACGACAACAACAAAACAACAAAAACGAATCCTAACAACAAGGACAACAACGTCGTAACGACAACAAGAGTAGCAAACAATAATAGTTGCTGTTGGAACTGAATCAGTTCCTGGGAGACGGGCGAAACTTGTCAGGCTCTTGTGCTAGCGGAAGGAAGCAACAGCGGCAACAATATATAGTAAGCGGAATCCACCTATGAAGAGCAAATATATGGGGCACATAAGATACACCAATGCAACAGCATAGAAGTAGACACGTTGGTCAGGGTAGAGGAAATATACATATATATGAATATATATATATATATATATATATATATATATATATATATATATATATATATATATATATATCCGTTTTTGCATCGCTACATAGGTATGGATAAGTCGTAGGACATGACAGGATTGGGGCGCTCCATATGCATGTGCCCGTATTGTACAAGCTGTGCTCGTTACGAGCTGATCAATGCTGATGACCAGCCTTCCCCCCCAACTTCTAACATCTAAACACGCACACGATAAAAAAACGCAAATATATATATATATATATATGTCTAATTACAGTCCGTGTTTTGGCATCATCACTGACGCACAGAGCAGCCGCGAGTAAACGTGCAAGATCGCCGTGTCGCTGAGCTTCCAAGCCGGCCCTAGCAAGGATCTGCTTTGAGCCAGTCATTCTCATGTACACGTTGTGTGTGTGGGTGTGTGTGTGTGTCTTGGCCTAACCTAGCGAGAGATTAAAGAACCTACAGGCGAATGATTGAAATGACACTTGGATCATGAGAGAGGTAGCATCCACATTGGCCCGGTCGGGTGGAAACTGCCGCCATTACAACACCGTTTGATTCCTTCTCGTCCTCCTTGCTACCAACGATTGTCTTCCAGACGCACTTTGGTCGGCTTCAGCTTACTACTCTCCCTTTGGTTCATTTCTACATGGCTCGACCTCTTCCATGCGACAGCACGACGTTTTTTCTGTGTGTGTGTGTGTGTGTGGTTTGTCATTGATTGATTGATTGATTGACTGCGATCTCCACGTAGGCCTACTCTATCTATAGGGGATCGTCGCCCCGTTTGCCGAATCTATTCGTTGGCACTGTACTGTTCGTTGCAGCAGAAACGAGGCTTCACCGGCAATGCACCGCTCACCGATGGCCTCTTACCTTATTGCTTGTAACGAGATAGAATGATTCACACTTATCGTAACCATAGCTTTTAGCGTGATCACTACGAAGTTTGTTGTGCGTCAATATTACGCTACTACATACAGGGCACACTTAATTCATAACGAACAAATGTGCCAGCTAACCCTTCGTGCTCGTTCGCCAGCCAGGCGTCTAAGTATGCAGCCACATTGTCGTGGCAAAGAATCCTGCAATGTTGTTATTGTCATCCTAAGAGTACTTACTAGCGGTAATCACGAACCCTACTTCTACTAACACAATTGACCATTTTGTTGTTACAATTGCTGTCAACATTGACACCGTACGCTGAAACATCATCCTCAATGGGGCTCATTGTACTGATGAGACGATCGTGTTAAGTATGACGACGTCGTTTACCCTTCCACCGCAATACGAAATGTGAGTAAGCTCACACGGCGTCCGGTAACGTGTCATCTGCGCTCTACGCTGTCAACCACTCCTCTCCGACATACGAGACCGTACCGTAGATACGCCGATAGCTGAGCGAAATACTACCAATGCGGGTGTATACAGTCAACAATAGCATTATCAGCTATTCGGACCTTGTCTTCGACAGACCGTGCGTTGAAATCACAAAGAGTCACTTTTTTATTTCCAATTTAAAACATGTTTGGTGAATGTCGGAATCGAGTACCGATGATCAATAACCGAAACAAATTCGCATAAACAAAAGCGAAAGACGAAGTTGGCCGTAAATATTGAAAACAAGGCCCCGTTTTTAGGGCAATCGTCTACACAACCTCCCTGAACTAAGGCGCTAATTATCAGAACCCTCGATAAAACGATGAATGTAGGCGAGTTACTCGAGGCCCTAACACGCTCTCAATTTCACATACTGTACTGATTCATTTAGCACTTTGCTCTTGCTGGTTTGCTGACTGAAGCATGACTTGGTCCTAATCCAAATGATGTACTGTCAAGACTAGTTCGCGTTTCGCATTGCGCTCGGGTTGGGTCGTTTAACAAATACCGCTTAGGAAGGCAACGGCGTCACATGAAAGCGATGTGTATTAATTAAAAACCTAGTTTAGTCAATCATTTAAACTAGGACTAACTTGTGTTAAAGCTATTATAACACGTTATGTTTGTATATATATATATATATATATATATATATATATATATATACGTAATTTATACTTACATCTAAACAACAATATAAAATACGTATGTATATATATATATACAATCGCCAAGCAAGCCAGATGCGTTCAAAGTGCAGGTATGCTTTTGAGATGGAGCGACGATTGCGCCAGAAATGTAAGTAAAATAACATATACACAATGCAAAAGCCACGCTAATAGTGTCATTGTAGTAAGTAAGTATGTATTCGAACATTTTTTATTTATTTTAACTTCATATTATCTAATTAATTTAAATAAGTGTCATTACAACGTATATATATATATATATATATATATATATATATATATATATATATATATATATATATATATATACGCCCATATATGTAGAAAGAAACCGCCATGTATTTGCTGTTCGTGCACTGCATAATCCGGTGATTTGAACGTTGTCAGCGCCACACGGGCCCGCTGATAGGGTGGACGTCCAGTTCACATAATAAAACGGGGCACACCCAAAGATAAATACTACAAAGCCCACGTCGTTTGATCTTGTTGTCAGTTTATGTCGTAGTGCTTACTTAGTTGCTCATTGCTGCTAGCCGCTGACAGCAGCAACTGCACCACCGGCTGGTTCGAGTGGGAAACGCGGAAGAACGGTGTGTATTTAATGTGGGCGCGGCAGTCTGGCTTTATACATCGCTTAGATCGACGATGAGGTCCTTCTAGCTTTTGCTGCGAAGCTGTTGTCATTTGCAACCAGTCGGGATTTTAGCCGACGACCAAGTGCGAGACCAAAAGCGTCTATCCTAGTGGATCATTGTGCGCCACGTTTCTCTGTTTGTATGGTATCCGATAAAATAAAGCAGGAGCCGAAGCGTGTGTGCGTGTGTACAGCGTCTGTGCGGCGTGCTTAAATACTACTAAAAAGTAATTTTAAGTTAAGATGCCCACGTAAGGCTCCGAACCCCCTAAGCAAGTAAATTAAACTATAGGTTATTATTCTGGTTGCTACTGCTGCTGCCGCTGTTGTTGTTGTTGTTGTTGCTGTTGGTGCTGATGTTTTGGTGCTGCCTATCAGGCTTCTCCCTAGTCAATTCAAAGTATGTCTTTTACACACTTTCTACACACGTCTTCAGCATGCCACACTCTACACACGTGTTCAGCATGTCCATTAAAGTTTCTGGCCGCAACCAGACTGCCCCTGAAATTTGCCCGCAGGTATGCGAGAGGCCACGACTTCGCTTCCAGCTTGTCTGTCTGGAAGATGGAAATGGTAGCGGCTAACATACATAATGACCCCCTAAGTTAGTTCACAATAACATAAACCTTAAGCAGAGCTAAATCCTTACCTCAAATTTGTCCTGCTGTGTAACCAGCGCGTCAACCGACAATCAAAAGCGAAATAGCAATGTAAATAGTTTAAACAACAGGAATAGTGACAACAACAACAACAACAACAAAAACAACAAAGATGATGACAATCGAAACAAACAACGTTAGCTGAATAGGTTTCCGCAGTATGCATTCAATTCTCAATTTATCCTGCGCACCCACGAGTATGGGGGTCAGCGTTCCACCAAAAAACAAACATTAGGCACGTTTTATGACGTTCGCACATACTGTGCGTCGTTTCTGCCGAAAGTGTACGCTATTGCGGAAGATAGCTGCGCCCGGCTGGTCAGCGCTGCGCCTGCAAAGCAGCCATTCGCGCCAGGCTGGCGGGCCTAATTTCGGTCGCCGCCGCCGCCGCTCTGTGTCGCCAAAAAATGAGCAGAACATTCGGCAGGACTGCGCTGTCGTCACCTTCGCGTCTTCGTTACGGCGGTAATGTCGTCGTCTCATAATCAACCGCGGCGGCAATTTTCGCTGGTCGTTGTCACCATTTGACGGTTGTAGGGCCCGCGTGCAGGCCACAGTAGCCACGGAGAGGATTACACTGTCTCTATTTCTTTCTCTCTCTTTCTCTGGCTGGCTGGCTGTAAGAGGATAACAACTGTGCTGTGTGTTGGTTCTGTAGCTTCTGCGACGGAAACCACGCCGCCGGGCGACATGTAGACACTGCAGAAGTTGCACAAAGAACTTGCTTGAATCAGATTGCCGGCGACGATGATAGAAAACAGAAAGTTAAGCGTTAGAAGGAGAGCCAGAGGAGGAACAAGATGAAAAAGAAAAAGGAAAAGAATCAGGATGAAGAAGATAAAAATGACGAAAAGGAAAATGCCAATCATCATAGGGGATTGCCACCATCATCACGACATGATCACTATTTTCTTTCGTCAACGAACAGTGGTGGGCTTCGGTGCAGGCGTCACCATAAACCTGCATCATCATCATCAACAGCAGCAGCAGCAGCAGAAGCTTCGTCTACTACAGAACGACGGCCATCACACTCCAAGCATACTTCAAAGATTGGTCGACCGGCCACTACACGCGGTCATTGGTGACTGGTGGTTGGTCTTCGGCATTAGTCTTCTGGACGTCATGCCTTCTCTTCTGGCTGATCTGATGAAACCATCTGACGAATATGAGGTAGTGCTGCGTTCATCATAACGGGCCACGCCTGCCGCGTGCGGACCCCGCGTTACGGCTACCGTAAAGACGGTTCGTGTCGGTCGTTTCCTCCTCCTCATAGTCGGGCGACGGGGGGGGGGGGGGGGGGGGGGAAACCTGCGTACATGGGCGCGTCTTTGACACGCGTCATATTCGACCAACGACGGCTTGAAACCTGTTTGTGGTGTCTCGGCGCGTCGATACCAAAGCGTTACAGCAGTGCCAACTGAGCGTCATTACAAGGTAGCAGCATATATATATATATATATATATATACATACATATAAATATATATATATATACATATAAATATATATATATATATATATATATTTATAAATATAGCCTACTGTACAGCGAAATCGAGTGGCAGGTAGGTGGGAGTAGGTGTCGACATTGGTCTGGTTGTTACAGGAGCAGCAGCAACAACAACAGCAACCGCTATGATGCACACGGACAACTTCCGTTACGTGCGTGACCGCGCATCGCACGAGATGAGTTACAAAGAGCCACATGTTTGAGGCTGAAATAAATTCTTAATTCTTCAATTTGGGTAGCGCCGGAGTCGAACCCGTGACTAGTAGAACTATATAGACAGAGTCGACAATTTGCCATAATTTCGATTTTTATAGCTTCTAACTATAACCTCGTCTTGATCAGCTCAATCCAACATCTACAGTGATTCAACGTGTGTAGATGGCTTAAACACGGTACAAGAGCTGTATAAAATGCGTCTTTTATACTATAATGCTAACTTATGAGTGGACTAAGCTCTAACAATAGACCAATCAAAAACTAAGGGCTGGCAGCTAAAAATATGAACCTGAGATTGATCGTAATTGGAAACACAGTTTGCACCGCTAGTCACCTAGAATATACTCAGCATTCATTTAAATGGGTACCTTCTACCTATTATATATATATATATATATATATATATATATATATATATATATATAAAGCGGCTGCTCTAATATTAGATTATTCCGTGAGTGAAGTAACCCCTCAGCTGATAGAACAGGCCACCTGACAGAAGCACCCTTCAGCTACGCCCTCCCTGTACAATATTAACAATGACTTGAGATCAGATCGTTTGCCCTCTTTCCGCTCAAGTTCTTTTAGCACTAAGAAAACAGGCAGCTTCGTTTTTTTCAAAGCTCGCCGTGTGATCTCGCTTAGTTCTGCGTACCTCGCAAAGCCTACTGACGACACCTCTTAGGCAGCTTAGCTAATGGAGGATATACGAGACTTCGCCTTCACACATCGCTTACGAGAAAGGTTTGCAGGCGGACTTTTCTCTTGTTAGAATCAGGCAGCCATGCAGAACGTGGTGGGATCCAGTGTGCCTCACTGTCGAGATGGCAAAGGTCTTAAATGCTATTGTTAACATTATTACTGCCACGCTATGGCCGTCATGATTCGCGTCCAGAATAGATTATCCCGTCCGAAAATATCCATACTGGTAAACATGAACGAAGAAGACCGATGCTGCGAGTAATATTGAGGCAGAGGGGGGAGAATCCGGGTTTAGTGGGTTTTTAACTCTTACACTGGTCACCACACAGGGTGCTGGTGACGCACGTAGATCATGCACTTCCAAAACCTTTCATTAAAAAAAAAACGGCTGTTTACTCTGGGTGGTACAACTCACCATTTTCTGCCGATGATGCATCTCTGTCTCGCGGCGAGTCGATCCAATCTAGACGGCTGGTGCACACGGGAGGCACATCGTCGCTAATCGAAGCACCCACAAATGTCGGCGATGAGTTCTGCAATAGACACACCAAATGAAGATCTTTATAGCATTCGAACCATTCATCTGCATGCGGAAGTTTAACGACTCAAGTTCACGCTAACATCCATTAGACATACTTGAGGTTAGTTAAAATAACAACACAGCTCTCATTCATCCATTATTAAACAAACTTAAGTACGCACGCTTGTACATATGCCCTTGCTCACGTAGACGCGCAATTTTCATTACACAACCTTACTCAATGATTAATATTTAAACGAATAATATTACTTAAGGGTCGCGCTAGTGATTAGCGACAGAAAGCGGACCCAGCGACGAAAGTGGCCACTTAAATCAAATGAGAGAGAGGTTTCTTTTCAACGCATTGCTAATCTAAAAGCATCTCGCTGGGCGGTTACGTGACACTGGAGGCAACGCAATGATAAATCTTTTCTTTAAAGGAACTTCAGTACATTCTAAAACGATTGCATGAAGTAGCTTTAAAGTTAAGGCAAAAACGGTATACATGTTGCATGCGAGAGACACCGCCGTAGCAGATTTCACCTCCGGTAGGCCTTTGTTACTTTGACAATCTACATCGAAGTAGAACGACTGGAAAATAACATGCAGAAGACCAAAACGACCATTAGTCGATACAACGGAAGGCACTGTAGTACGCGTAGTGTTGCGACTGTGGGACAAGAGGTAAAAATCTGTGCTGTTCTCAGTGATAGATAAGTTCCGCTTAGACACTGTCTGTAACCGTATACATCCTTATGAGGTTTGACTTTTCTATGACAATATGGTTGTTGTTGTTGTTGTTGTTGTTGTTGCTGCTCCTAGTGTCATGTCTAGCTTCTCGTTATTGCTTGTGGTATTTTTCGAGTGAATTTGAAAACTACCGCCGCAAAACCTATATATTGAAAGACCTTTTCCAAACCACAGCTTTCGCTTCCGCCATATATAGCCAAGCCGGTGCGCAGCCTATTGCAAAGTTTTGTTGCAGGCCATCTAACCATGCTAACCACTCCATCCTATGAAGCAAATCACAACTTCAGATTCCGCCAAACTGTTAACCTTTGAAGGTGCGACCTTGCCAAGTTTTGGTCTGCAAGTGTGCTTCTAGCGCGCAACACAAGTAACTTAATGCCATAAAAAAAACTATAATTATTATTGCAACCGTCAATAACAGCGTTACGACATAGTATGAGGGAGGGACGGAAAGAGAGAAAGAAAACAACAGTTCACACTACTGTGACCATTACAAAATAACTAGTTATATCCAAATCGTAACGTAATCATTAGCTGGATCATGTTTTGGCTTGAAAGTAATCCCCGGACGTACAAAGAGGAAACGTGCGGCACTGGTGGAGACCTTCATGCCCAAGCGGCGGACTTCATTTCATGACAAAGGTCAACTTTTAAAAATATAACTGTCAACCTTTGCGCACATTATTGTCTCAAATAGGACAAAGAAAAACGTGTACCTTGCCGCTTTATCGTCTTTTTTTTATAAATGTTAAACAGAGAGAGCTGGCGAGAAGCCGATATGAGAAACAAGTGTATGCCTGTGTAAACAGCTTGGCGAACCGTTCTGTCAGATCCTCGTCGGGAGCCCAACACCAATTGCGGTCTATGCGACAGTACGCCAGTAAAGACCAGTTTGAATCAGCACTTAGTTGAACACGAACAGTTGGCAGTTACGAAAAGCTTCGGGCGACATGCTTGCGATAAATCTGTGCAGCCGGGTGACGCCGGTGAAACTGGCTTGAAATAAACTGTGCGACAGTAGCAGCATCAGGAACACATTATTACAGAATCTTTCACTGTGCCCGAATCGAAACGGTCGCTCTCAGAAGGTGACGCTGACCAGCTCTCGTTCGCGAGACTCAAAACTCAATGGTGAAAAAGTATAGGATAGATAATAAACGAGACTGAACAGAGAGTCAGCGACCATGCTGCTCCAGCGACTGTAGAGAAAGTTCCATATATATATTAATATTTCATTTAAACATTTATTCACCTTTGCCAGGTAGTACAAACATAATATATAAGTATATATATCTCTCAATATATCCGCGTCTGCTGCCGCTCTAAGCGCCCCTGCATATAAAAGAGAGACGTGTGTATACAGGTAAATATGCAATCAAGCGAACTAATAAATCCATCCATACACTGAAGGCCCACGAGGGTAAGAGAGAGAGAGTATCAACACGACGGAAAAATACTCGTGTATAACATGACAATTGACTCATATACCATGCATCCTGATCATAACTGTGCACAATGACGACCGACGTGACTAAGGTCATGCGCACGAAAACAACTGAACAGAACGAATCCGTTCGACTGACGTCGGTTTCATATCGTTGGCCATTGGAAAAATCTTCTTGGATGGGTCTAACAAAAGAAGCCGCGCGTCACGATTGCGTCGACGATCGAATAGTATGATGAAGAATAGCGCTCACGTGAAGGACGAGTGAGCTAAAGCAATAGCTGATCATGGCGTCATCGCAAGAAATGACTGCTCTGTTTGATAGGGGCGGCCGCATCGTAACAATTCTGTATTCGCCTCCCCCCTCCCCCCCCCCCCCCCAACATGTATGTATTTGCTGCTAAAGCAACCATATATCTACTATACAGTAACACATTGGCGGTTGTGTCATTCACAAACACATATACAGCAATGTTATTAATCATGCTGATATTATTATCATTTATTATTATTGTTATGATACCTTTTACATTACTACGATTGTGCTCCTCGTTGTCGTCATTTTGTCTGTTACTTCATCTATTTTTGTTTAGCTTTTGTCACAATTTTGATCCTGCTATTTTCATTATTCCATATATATATATATACGTGTGTTTGTAAATATTGTTATAGTATATGTGTAAGATATCATGACAGCAAGTGCAATGCAGTCTCCTCGCTAACACGGCTGGCACTGAGCGATTTGTAATTATTTTTATCATTACGAGGCTGTAGTGATATTGATATTGTATTTGTAGACTATTGTATATTCTACCCAATCTGGTGTGGACATAAATCGCGTAAATATATATATATATATATATATACGTCTCCTTAGAGTGCTTCTGGTGTACAAAGCCGTGTTCTAACCAGTGCTAAGCTATGGTATCCTTCTCTGGAGGCACCACGCCGCCGGGCTTAACTACGAAACACCTCTTCGCTCGTAAATAAAAACAGTGGCTTTTAATTGCACAGTCGGAATCAGGCTTGTGATATAGGCGTATCAGGAATTCGAAACTGCTGTACTGTGTACACGGGGACACACACTCTTATTTCGATACTAATATGTTTCATGCGTGTTTTCACCTATTATTGTTGTGAATTGTGAAGATGCTGTACTAGTGGATTACTTCTTGTGTGTGTTGATTTGCAAGTATGTTGCCTCATATGTTGTTCGGCGTGCTAACAAACGCACCAGGTGCAGTTTTGAAGCCATTGTGACGATCAATATCCACTGTGATTACCGTTTGTGTAAAGTGCTTATACAAAGCACTCCTTGGATTTTGTCGAGAGAGATTTTCAGCTTCGTTGTTTGACGCACCTTGTTTCAGCTATTTTTATTTATCGAGAAACTTATGCGTGCATTGTAAAATGCAGCAGTTCGGTGAATAAACACCATTTCAAATTGAGAAAAAAACGATATTGCATATATATATATAGATATATATATATATATATATATATATATATATATAATCTATATATATATATATATATATATATCGATATATATATATATATATATATATATATATATATCTATATCTATATATATATATATATATAATATATATATATATATATAAATATAGGGTGAAACGCCTTCATTGGTACTTTGGCTGCTTGAAATTGAATCACAATAGCTTTGAGCGCTGTTCAATGGTGCTGAAGCCTGGCGAACAGCCCAGCTATCACCGGGGGCCTTCGGCGTGTCAACCCTTGCTGGTGTCAGTTTCGCCGTCTCCTCTGCTGCTGCTGCCGCTGTTGTTGTTGCTACTACAGCACTGCCGGTTCGGTCATCTGTTGTGCGCCAAGCGGACCACAATAACGAAACGTCATCGTGCTGTTCTGCTTTTTGATTGTTGCTTTCTGGGGGTTGCTTTCTGCTACCGGACCGAATAGTTCGCCAACGCCGCCGGTAGCTGCAGCAACCATCACCACCACCACCACAACAACAACAACAACAACAAAAACAACAACTGTACTGTGGAACCAGATCCATGGCTTAACCTCCCCATAACCCCCACTCGTCCCCTTCTCCGGCTCCCAGTTCTGAACAACTCCGCCGCATAAATCTTGGTATGGTGTTCCTAACGCGCACGCGACATTTTCAAGACGAAGAAACACCACCACCACCATTATCATCATTATCACCATCCCCACAATCGCCAAAGTTAATAACATAGTCGATTTGTGTTGTCACGAAGCACAGCCATCATATGCATACACCGAAGAGCATTCAACTTCAAATCAATAGAAACCATCGAATCAATAGCTAGAGCGCCGTGTCGACAGAGCTGACTAGTGTCGTTCGAACGTTCGTGTACGACAGCAACAGGCTGTGTCAATCAAGTGGCTACGCCGTTTTAATTACTGGTTTAGATTGGCGGCGTTCTAGATGCCAATGCTAAAACCAATGTGGTCGTTCGTCTACCAACGTGTCCCGATCTGCGTGCGTGCGCTAACCGAACACGAACCGCCACTGGGCTTCGTTCAAGGGGAAGTTATTGCAGTTCTGAATCCGATCTTCCGAGGAGCTCTACGTCTTCAACGCTGCTACTGAAGTGTGTATTCTTGTTATAGTTAGCATAGTTAGCCAAACCGGCAGATAGAAATGCCGTCTTGAATCGTCCGAATGCGTTACGGCTGTTAACTTAGACGCGCGACGACGATTACGTGAGTGTATGTTTGTCCTCACTCCCATAGACTATGTCGCTCTTCGTCTCTGATAGTAGTAGTTGTAGTAGTTTTATTAACCAAAAAAATCCTTTCGGGGCTGACTCTCAGCCAAGATTTAACGTCCATGGGACTGCTTTGCGCATTGCTTCACATACGGACTCCCATAAATACATGTCCCCCATAAATGTGCAACGGTGGGGCTCGAACCCGCGCACCTGCTATGTGTCTCCTCCGGTCGCGAGGCGCAGACGCATGCACTCACCACGCCGCCACCGGGCTCGACAGTTTTATTAACCAATGATTGGTTTACACATATACATCACAGGCATCACATTTCCAGAGTTGAGACAACGGAATTGCTATTTCGCAACGCCGAACGTGATATAGATCACAAAGTTTGCATGTGCACTCCGGCGAGATCTCAGGAAACTTCTCGCGCACACAGATCTTCACGTGCAAGCTGTGGACGGACGGCACATCTGGTGGCTGTATGTTGTTGTTGTTGTCGTTCTCGTAGTGGTTGTTTGTGTGTGCGTGTTGCTGTTGCAGTTGTTGCTGTTGTTGTTAGCTCTCAGTATTGTTTACACTTCTGCCCTCATCAGCCTCACCACCGATCGCTGTCGCCGTCGACCTCGTCGTCATTAACATAACCGTTACTAGCATCATCACCATTAAAGTGAATGCTGTCTGCACATTAGCGCTCTATGCGGACGCTATCGCTCCTCGGTGTGTGTCGTTTTCACGTGGATTTTGCGTCAACCACCTTCATCGTGAACACAGCAAAGCTGGGCAACAACTAATCATCGTCGTTTACCATTGTCACCGATACGTGCGTAACAACCCCACTGCTGCCGCCACCACTGCCATCACCATCGTACCCTCCCCACCCCCCCCCCACCCCACCTCACCCCCCGCAGACGACAAAGAACCTTCCTCCGGAAGCAGAAGCCGAGTCATGACAGCAACATCATTCGCAGCAGCAGCAGCAGAAGCAGCATCAACAACGACAACAATCACTCAGCATAATGTTTCTTGTTGTCTCACCATTCGATTGATAAAGGGATTTGTTCAAGGGGCTACTTGTCGTCTACATAACCCCCAAGCGCCGTGGCCACCCCCTGTCCACTCCTAACGCCCTTCCTCACCCCCCAAAAATCAGCACCATCTGCTGCTGCTGTTGTTGCTTTCAAGTTGCCCGAAGCTGCGACGTAACCAGCAGCAGATCCAGCTGGAGGCAATATTGTCGATCTGTCTGGTATAGGCAGCAAAGGCCTGCGGCGGGACTCTACTCAAGTTTGCGCGGATATCATTATCACCACCACCATCATCATCACCCCCATCATCTGCATCATCATCATCATCGCGTTAACGTTTCCGCATTCGCCGCCAACATGGCCGACATCGTCGCGGTCCCCGATGGCGTCGGTGTGTTGTTGTTACCGTTGTTGTTGATGCTGTTGTTGTTATCGTTGTTTTTGGTGCTGTTGTTGTTACCGCTGTTGTTGTTGTTGTTTAGCAGCAATTAACAGGACAGCGTAAAACGCTACGCTTGTGCGCAGAATTCGTGTCAACAACAAACACGCGCGTCTGTTCGAAGTATTGTTGGTACGATGCTGGCACTGGCTGTGCACTGGCTCAGAGCAGCGGCCCGGAGCAAGTAGCCCAGCGAACGACTAACCCAATGACTCCCTCGATATCGTACGTTGGGGATCCCCCTACATTCAACACCCCATCCCCCCACTCCCGCCACAGCGAGGCATGGGGTGTTCAATGTATGTCATCGACCGTCATCGCATGCGCATTCTCGTAGGCGAAGTCGTGGTCGGCGTCCTTCTCATCGACGACAACTTTATTGCCCTGCGGCCTACATACAAAGCCGCATGGTGAGATGACGCTTGGTAGCTAGGAAACCACCTCGTCGTCCCTGTGCAACTGTTCTTATGACGTGCACCTACACGGGATATATATATATATATTAGTTATCACTTTCCTCGCATTTAACAACTACTGATAGTGTTACGCTGTCCGTACTGGCTACGAATGCCATCTGTCGTTTATATGGTTGGTGTGCCTCGTTAGAGCGTCGAATGCATGTATAAAAACACAGAAATAAAAAATATCTTTAACAGATTTTAACATGTCGGTTTGATTCCTGCTACTGCATGCGGTTGACTCGGATGGCCAATACGCACACACACATATATATAAATATATATATATATATATATATATATATAATATATATATATATATATATATTGACACGGGCGATAGCCTTTTTTGCAAAATTACCTGAATAATTATAACTGTTGAATTTATGTATAATGCAAATTTCAAGCTTAATGAAGAATTATTGAACTTAAATAAATTTGCCGTCCGGAGAAAACGGTCCCATAAAAAAAATATATGTGTGTGTATATATATATATATATATATATATATATGTATATAAATATATATATATATATATATATACATATATATATATATATATATATATATATATAATATAAATATATATATATATACATATATATATATATATATATATATATATGTATATATAAATATAAATATATATATATATACATATATATATCTATATACATATATTTATATACATAAATATATACACACATTAGTTATACTAAGCAAATATGTAACGTTCGTATATTCGTTATGACGGAAAAGTAAAAATGTTCGAGTGTGCGCCTTTGAACTGAAAAATGCTTCGAAACAACCAAAACATCGGCAACAAGAACAATATATTTTGATTGAATATAGTCCTGGTCTCCTTTGGCCGGCTAATTTCGTATCAGCGGAAAAGCAACGCCTGCGGTTATGGACATCAAGACAGACACTTATACTACTACTATAGCATGAGCCAAAAATCTGTTAGGATGCACAATCAGCTGACATAAATGAATGGCATCTTCCCACGTTACACGTAAGAACCTGACCTACTCCTAGATTCCCTTGTCGTACCGACGTCCGATTCATGCTTGTCGTTTAACCTTAAAAGCTATGCCAGTGCCGCATTAATAATATTAGTTATAGTGACACAATAATAATGACCGGCTAACTAAGCTTACGGCATTTATGCGAAAGCGAGAAAACGTGTTATAAATGCAAGTTGCCGTCCCATGTGTTTCTCCATGCGGGGCAACAGTCTTTTCCGAATCGCACAGATCTGTCATGTACGAGCCTATCGTATGAGAACATAGTACATTCACAGTTGCCTTCGCCATGCTGCAGTTGGTATAGCCATTTTCTTCTGTCGAGCAATCGAGCAATTTATCGTTCTAACGAGCCATACGCAGCGAACATACATTATTTAGGCGATCCGCGCATATCTTGCGAATATACGACGAGCATACTGGTGGGTTATTAGTACGCACGCTAAAGTATTTTGATGTATCTATTATTCGAATTCATTCGAATTTGAAAATCCGCCTTGCCTCGTTGTAAAATTACGATAAGGCTGGTCGTTCAGTATCACCTCCTTCAAGCCAGACGTCGTAGAGCTTTTAACTAAACACGCTCATATATACATGGTTCTTTATGTATCTTCAGATAAAATCGCCAAACCTCGCAATAACACGTAAATTCCACTCTGGCTGGGTATTTTATACAAGCCTAAATGAAATAAAATCCGGAGTTTTCATGATAAAGCAACGAAATGTATTGTTGCAAATGAGACGAGCACTTTGTTTTATCTGATTTTTTATACGTTATGTACTCGTTGAAATTCGGTTGGAGCGTTCTCGTGTCTCCGAGATCTTGCATGCTATCTGCAATGAGAATGGCTACAGTATTCAATAGATACCTGATGTTTCATTCAATTTCTTGAGACGTAGGCACTCCACTTTTTGGTGCTGCTATAAGCGGCGGTCGTTGTCGGTACACTATTTTTATCTAGCATAGGTGGCACCCTGTAAAGTATGTGTTTCTCATCTGTTCTTGTATGTCGGTGCATGGATGGTTTTATTGTTGTACAGTCGTACACAAATGTACGCCTCTTAATTCAGCGTATCCTGCCATTTGCGTCAATAACCGCTTCAAGCCGATGCCGAAACTGCGCGCAATGCCCGTTGCACCGTGCACTGGGAAAATTTCAATCAACTGCTGACAAAATGGCAGTGATGAAGTGCTAGCGTGTGGAGATATGTTAGAGCCTCCTCAGCTATGCCCCACACTAAGAAATCCAGAGGATTTGAATCTGGACTGTTTGGGGACTAAAAGTGTTTCGGCCATGGAACATGTCCAAACTGTCGTCTAACTAGTTTGTGCCCAAAATGGCTCGTAGGAGCGCTCGAGCCGCCGTTTTGCTGAAATGCGTACGGCCTTTTAGTTGACATGCATGCGATTAATCCACTGATTTACAACAGACATACGGAACTCGTCGGTAGACCTCCGCTGTGATAATATCACCTTTTTTTTAAGAAGCGTAGAGATATGACGTCCCCTTCATTTGACACTTGCACGCCAACCGGAATCTTGGTCGCTCCTGTCAGAGGCACCTTCTCAAGGCCGCAAGCGCCAAACCACTGGTCATTGATATTAAAACGTAGAAAAAATTTACCTAAGGAGAACTGGAGACGCCCGGCAGCCTCATGTTTGAGCGGACACAGGAGACGACTCAGAGCGAGCCACTCTGGTGGTAACTTTCGTCTGGTCTTGTCGGTAGCACTTGTCAAACTTTTCGTGCAGACAAAAGGTAGCGCAAATCCACCTTTGCAATCAGACGCATTGTGCTGGCACTCACGCCTAGTAGATCCGCGCGAGATTTCCTCAGCCAAGTTTTAGGATCATCAGAAATCAGCTTTTTGGCACATTTCGCCGTCTCGGGAGTTCTCACCGGTCTCGGCCGGTCGTGAATTTTCCTGAGTGCACTTCCAATTGAACACGGGAATATATATATATATATATATATATATTAAAAGAGATTATATATATACGTCTACGGGGTGCTGTGTCTATGTGATTACTGGTGTACGTCGCTCGAAACGAGATACAGCATCGTGGCACCGTATGTCTGGCCGCCTCGTATTCGTGTCGGCCCGTCGCAGCCACTCGCTCGTGGGGTGATGACATTTGGCCGTGAATCGATTCATTATTTGCTTATATAATTATCTGCCAATTCATCGGCTACCTGTCGAACCTGTATTGTGTAGAAGGCTTCTTGTCCCATATTGCATCAGGCTTCATGCGCTGTGTACTAGAAAGGTTCTGTTTATCTGGAAGTTTCGGCAAGCTGAATATGTATGTGTGGGTGTCTTCTTGGCATCATTCGCGAATGCCATTCAACAAGCAGCTCGCTGCAATATAGCCACGCCCACACACCATCACACACCCCTATATATATATATATATATATAGTTACGGGGTGATATAATAAATATGATAACATCCCACACGATAATGGGGACACTGTATATATATATATATATATATATATATATATATATATATATATATATATAAGAATACATCTACAGATAGGCAGGGGGTGATCTAATAGCCACACGTTTACTTAAGATAAATAGATGTGTTCATATATATACGTATAAGGGTTTTAAATGCTTTCACAATAGCATAGCATCGCGCCACGGTGTCTCGTTCATAAATCACCCTATTTTAATAATGGCCGAGTAGTTAATATGTGACATAGTATAATATAGTGTTGTTTATCGCACGACGCGGTGATGAAATAGCAGCCATACAATAGGTAGAGCTTTTAATAGACATTAACTGGTAAATTGCATGATGCATCTATTCTGTTAATTAGCAGGTCCTCCGTCAGGACGTTAATTGAGGGGCACCATAAGGCTAGTTATGTTATTCTTAAATCCCAGGGAATCTGTCTAAAGAGGCCTTGTATGGCTGCTGAAAAAGCCGTGTGACCCGTACGATGTTGAGCGGGGCTTTGCAGTGGAGAGTACAGAAACCTTTGTGTCTTGTTGAAGAGGCAGCGTGTGTTGTAGTCTCTGTATCTTGGCAGTCATGGTGCGGAGCGCATGACTGCTAAGATGCATAATGCTTATTACTACGGACACTAAGAGCTGGCGCCGAGAGTCGGTTGCTCCTCTGGTTCGCGAGATGATTCTTTGAAGGTCTGCCGAGGCTTTGTCAGCTTTTTTGCTGCACACATGAAGTGCTCCTGTCAGAGCCCTATCCACGATGAAGCCCAGATGCCTAACCATAGGCGTGAGTGTTACCGGGTGTCCTCCCAGGCGTAAGTTTAGATTCTACAGAGGACACTTCAGGCCGTTTAAAGCAATTCATAACTTTTCGGGTTGATTCTCAGCCTACATTTAACGTCCACGGAACCGTTCTCGCATCGCTACATAGAACGGACCTTAACGAATACAAATGTGCACGGGTAGGGATCGAGCCCGTGCACCGTTCAAAGGAATTGCTTCAGTTTTTTATTGTGAAGCCAATTCGATATCTACTGTGTCAGCGTGAAGCATCGTCGGATATTTACCAGGGCTCCGTTAACTGTTGCTTTGAGCAAACCCTCGTAACGGGCAGTTAACGATCAGTGCCAGAACGTCTGCGTAGGTGACGGAATAAACTCCCGGAGTATCTGGGAGTCTTAAGTACTCCATCGTAGGCTACATTCCACAGGGTTGGTTCCAATACAGATTCCGGCTTTGTGTATGCTGTGTTTATGGCGTCTCATGAAAGCGTATTAAAGGCGTTTTTGACATCTAGGAGAGAGAGATAGAGACAGAGAGAGAGATGGCCAGACAATGCAACCGGTTTGCTCTCGGCGCAACTCTCTCCTCAGCTAGCTTTAGAACTTTGCTGATAGCCGAGTGTGGAGTGTCGGGCTCAAAGCCATGTTGGTTCTCCGACAGCGCCTTCTTGTATGCTAGTGTGTGTTACTGGTGGTCCCTTCATAATGTGCTTTGGTTAGTTTGGATAGGCAGGAGAGGATACGTATAGGACGGCATGTCGAGGGCCTTCTTGCAAATTAATGGGTTTCGGTATAAGGGTCAAACGTGCTGTTTTCCAACGATTAAGACCATCTCCACTGATGAGCATTTTCCTCGTCATGCGTTTGAATACTTTTGGATGGTTATTTAGTAGTATATGCCTGCGTCCGGCGCTATATCCGGCGCTTTACGTGGTCGTGTGCGTTCGACCATTGAGGTCTGAAGTCTCCTCAAAGACCACCGGCTGCGGCCGGGATCTTCTACAGGTAGAAGCGGCTGCGCGTGGCGCATTTCGTTACGCGCAATCGTGTGCTCTTCGCTCTAAAGGTTTTCTCCAACCTAAAAACGATGAAACTAAAATATTTTACTATTCTTAAGTGTAGGACCCATTGTAGGGTTCTTCGCGCTTCTTGGTACTCTTCCCACAAATAGGAGAGTTCTGGCCGGCGTCTTGCACTGCGGCGCATGCATGCTCGTGGCAAGCGGTATCAGGTCTTTCGCTTTTTAGCAAGTTACCTGTTCCACCAGTACCACGGGGCGACTGGCTATTTTAGGATGTGGGCGGAAGCTGGATTTATCTCGCGGTGCAGAGATTTCCACTGAAGAACATCCGATAAAATTAGGTACATTTCTTTTAACGCTTTCTGTAGCAGGCGGGTATAATTTAGCTTGGCAAAGTGTTGCCGTTGTGTGGGGAGGAAGTGCTGCGAGCAAGTTAACGTGACGCTGACGTTAAAGTGACGGAGAACGACTTCATTTATATCCACAGTATAGTTTCGTACTTTTTCACTTAAACCCACCTTGCATATAACAAAAATGTTCAGTGGGCTTTACAGTGTAATTTTTGTCACGGCGTTTGTATCGCTGAGTGCATGCCCAAATTGACGATATCGGATTGGTCGAATCATAATAGACTACGGCGGTTGTCGCAGCCCCCTCCTCCCCAATATATATATATATATATATATATATATATATATATATATATTTATTAAATTATAAGTTTACATTTCGCGCCATTAAAATGCTAACACTGTCTCGCCCAATAAAAATACTTTAACGGGCAGGCGTATCAATTCAGTTGGGTAGACGTGTCATCGACAGCGCTTTGGTAGAGGCGAACAGCCGGAAGTGGCCCGGCGGGAATTTTTTTCTAGGAACGAGGGCTTCGTTTGAAAACAATCAGGCGAAATTTCTGCGAAATCACTTACTATGAGATTTCGCCCCACCTGGCATCGGTGGTGCCGCCATTTCTAACATCGTAGACTGCAGGCAAACACTATGGGGGCAATAAAGCCATCCTAAGGGACGCTGGCTAGCGAAGTCGTCCCCGCGTTGACGTCTATCTGCTTGACGCCTGTCTGGCCACAAAGGAAATGAGGAGACATGGCGAGAGAAGAGGGGATTCACCCGCGGACAAGGAAAAGAAACAGTCAGAAAGGGACCTAGAGAGTGAAGGAAGAACGCCAAGCGACAAAGCCCGAAGACAACGCTGTCCCATTTTGTCGTTCTTTGTTGCAGAAACTGCTTTGAACTGTATGGTTATTAGTTTTGGTATCATGCCGGGCCCGAATCCATATGATCTTCGTTCTTGTCTTAGAACTATCCGTTATGAGTTTCTATATATATATATATATATATATATATATATATATATATATATATATATATATATATATATATATATATATATATATATATATATACGTTACAAAAATGTTTCCGTTTATATATATATATATATATATATTCGCTACAATTGTTTTTCTATTTAAATGAAAATAAATTCCGTCTATACATTAACCAAATAAACCTTTAACTTGCGCCTTCTTAGATCTATGGTGGGCTAGTTATATCGCCAAGAGCTTCCTTGCAAGCTGTCGCCACCAAATAACATTGTGCCTGTGGCTACAGACATTTATCGACATTTATCTGTGCTCTCTGTGCGACTAATTCATTACAAGCACACAAGTCCCTTCAAGAGCTGACTGAGCCTTCGTTTACCGTCGCGGAGGTGAGGCAAGCTACGACAGAATTTAGACGACCATACATCTGTACCAAAATATGTATCAGCAAAGTGGCGTAACATCCATTCAAACCTCAGCAAGCCTTCCCTCCACCGATGACTTCGGCCAGCTGTAAACAGCTTGCGGGTGTACTGTCTGTCATCAGATTATCCCCATCATTATTATTATTATTATTATTATTATTATTATTATTATTATTATTATTATTATTATTATTATTATTATTATTATTATTATTATTATTGTCGTTACAACAATCGTGGCAGTTAGTTTAGTCAGGCTCATCTTGCTTGCTTTCCTTCTCTTCCTGCTTGTCTTGCCTGCTACTGTTGTTCCGGGTCCTACGTCCGCTAGGCTCCACAACCATTCGAATGTTTTGTTTGTGCCAAATGCCGTATCAGGTCCTACGAGCAGGACCACACAGCGTCATGGGCTGTGTGATCCTGCCTGAGGCTATTAGAGCGTCGTCATAGTCATCAAACGGGTAGTAACGACAGGTAGTACAAGCATACAGACTCAATGCTTCAGCTGCCTATGATGCGGTCGGTCGCGCTTGCTGGGTCCTATACTAACGCCAGCGGCGGCGCCGGCGGCGGCTGCCTCTGTTGTCTCCAAATGACAACGATACGATTGTTAATTTAACAACGATCGTTAAGCAAGTACGCGTGTACTCACATACCGCCAGCTATCATACAACAGCCACAAATACGGTAACAGGCACGTATGCATGCATACACACACACACACACACACACATAGGCCGAAACGCACAAGTCCTTATATATATGTATACAAATGGATTTACTTATGCACTTGTAGAAACATACAACACTATATAGGTGTATGCCATCTTGGTTTAGGAACGACCTTAGCCTAAAAGAGGCCCGCGCTCGTGATCCCATCGAACAGCCGGACGGCTTGTTGTAGCTGTTGACCTTGTTGGTGTTGTTGTTGTTGTTGTTGCTGTTGTCGTTGCTTCGGTCATCTTCTTTGCTATCATGTTATGGGAGTGGAGAGGCAGGGATTGGAGTTACCTGATTACTGCAAAGTCGATTTGTTTGTCTGTTCGATTATCTGCTACCCGTGTGCTTGCTGTTGTTGTTGTTGTTTTTATTGTTGTTGTTATTTTAGTTGTTGTTGTTGGTGTTGCTGCGGCTATTGTTTTTGCAAACGTTGATTAGATGATTGGCTAGCTGCACCCCGATTAGCGGAGGCGCTAAGCGTTGGTCCTCGGTCGTCGTTGACTTTGTCATAAACGCGTTCTGAAGACGAAACTAAGCTAACTAAACGAACTGAACGAGCGAACTAAACTGGCTTACGGGCTTTGCGGGCGAGTTGTTTCCACCCCTTCTAATTGCCGAAAGCTTTTCCAGATCGTGGCGGTCTGCAGTAACCGAAAGAGACACACAGAGAGAGAGAGAGAGAAATAGTGAGGGAAAAAAAACAGAGATAAACCTAGCAGACGAATCAATTTCCATGAGCGCACAGAGGGCGCGAGCAACCCGATAAAAAGAAACCCGTATACTTTTTGTGGTGGTTTTCCTTGAGGTTCCCACCCAGTGTAGGCCCGGGACAATGGCTGTGCTTTTGCGATCGAGGTTCCCTTAACATGGTATTTCCCTTTTGCGACTACAAGTCTCTGTGTCCAGTTTGTCGGAATTCGTCTCGTTGTGACGCTACGTAGTTCATTCAACGAGTACTCTCTGTATTACATACGGCATTAAAAACAACTTGGAAAACTAACTGGAAAAGCAAAATTAGTAAGAAATCTAGTATGGCCGTGGCACTGACGGCGATCATAATCATATTATTAAAAAAAAACAATGACCAGCAACAGTAACATGAAGGCAATGGGAATAGTTTGAGGTATCACAACAAAGTAACTTGTCTGGCATAAACTGCTGAATGAGAAGTATACGTTATCCACAATTTATTTCTCGTTTTCATGTATATAAAGAGTATCAATCAAAGTTTTAACCACTCTGGTAGGGGTCGCAAAACGTACAGGAATAGGTATTTTTCCCAATAGGGGCTTCCCCAATGGGACAGCTGAAAGGTCTTGTTTAGGAGTGCCAGCGAGCTCTGTTATGTATTACATCGACGTTGCTGACAGGACATAGCTTTACGAAATGTCCAATTTCGACAGGTTGCGTTGTTCGGCGGGGACACTGCCAACGCTGCTTAGAGGAAAATTCTGCTTCATTCAAAGGACATCAAAAGTTCCTCGATGCACCGAGAACCGATTACGTTGAGATATCTAGATGGTTTCCCTAACAGTTTTACCTTTTTTTAACAGCCTGACGGCGGTATATGGTGTATCCTCTATTCTCAATAAGCTTCGCTCAAGGAAAATTCTATTAACATCGGGAACCGAACCGGCGAAACCCCGTTAGATGACAATCAGGACTAGCGCACTAGTTCCCTAGACCACGCCACCACCACCACAATTTTATCCTATTAAACGTCAAGTCTGGCTAGTGGCTACATGTGTAACGTGTCCAACGCCGAGGCGGCATTTGCATGTCGTACTTCAAATTGCAGAACATTTCGTAGAAACGTTCACTTATTGGTGGCTAGTTTCAAGTGTTCGCAGCTTTTGTTCATAAGCGCAGTCATGGGTTCAGGCCTGCGCAAAGTTTTAAACGCAAAGGATACAGAAACATCCCCCTCAAGCACAAATGAAACAAGCAGAGAAGTAGTAAAGTACCACCACACGCATAAGATACAACTGCATTGTAATAACTCACGTCACCATTTCGAGCCACTTTATCTACCAATTCTTAAGGGCGAGATACCGTCGGAACCCTCGAAGCGGGTCTGCCTCACCGTCCCCGGCGGATTTAAGCAGTTATTCTCGTTGTTTTCGTCGTCTTTACAGCTCATGCTGTTATTGTTGTTGATGTTGCTGTTGTCAACGGTATATTGGCTATTCTTGATGTCGCTTTTGTTGACGGTATTTTGGCTGTTATTGATGACGCCGTTATTGGTAACATTTTGCTTGTTGCTGCTGTTGTTGTTATTGGTGGTGTTGCTGCTGCTGCTGCTGTTGTTCTTATGATTATTGTTATCGCAGCTTTTGCTAAAATAGTTGTGATTGTGCTTGTTGCTGTTATGGCAGCTTTTGCTATTGTTGTTGTTGTTGGTGTTGTTGTTGTTGCCGCTGCTTCTTGCCACTGCTGCGCTTACAGAGATAGATACATAGAGGCAGCCCTGCAAGATGTGGAAGACGTCCCCGGCACCACTACGCTAGATGATGACCGTGCAGGACGATTTATGCTGACCGGTCTTTCCCAAGCAATTAACGCGAACCTCGCGAACGAAGCAGTTCCACAGTACGAAACAAACGCATGCCACTTGTAGAGACGACAACGCCCACGCATACCGAAACAACCAACGCGTCCATTCACCCACCCACACGTCGTCTTCCGTAGATGCCGCTCTAATTGCAACAACAAGAAGCAATATTCTCAAAACGCATACATTATACGTTCATAAACTCGCATTATTATTATTATTATTATTATTATTATTATTATTATTATTATTATTATTATTATTATTATTATTATTATTATTATCATTATTATCATTATTATCATTATTAGTATTATTAGTATTATGTTGTCTATACGTAGTTATCTGCGTATTTCTACTAGACACATGAGCAAGGCCCACCGACGTAAAGTGCACTAAGGCCTGTTTTGCGGCCTGCCCTTCATCGAGTGTCAACTATGTTGGCAAGCCGGCTTCAATAAAAGTTCGAAGGTGTATCAGTCCTCGGCGACGTGTAAAAACAATTTCCGTCATAGTCAGAACAGGAATGCAAAGTCAGCTGTTGGATGAGCAGTTTGCGTGCTGAGCCGAACCGGCAACACAAGATAGGTGTTACGCTTTCCGTTAGTGAGTGGATTTGGCCGTTTCCGAATTCCTTCCAGAGTCCACCTGATTTACAGCGCAAAACATGATATGTTCTCTCTCTCTCTCTCTCTCCGGTGTGAGAATGGCTCATTTTTCTAGCCTTAGAACACTTACTCCACTAACGGCAAACATGCGACGTCACGCAGTTCAAAAGGGACAGCGTGACATATTAAATGCGTGTGAGCCCTCGGTCACGTCGAATAATCTGTACTAAACACTACATTATTTTATTTTTTTAACAAGGTTATTTATTATATACACAACTACAACCGTATGTTGTTTCATACCTTTACAATTTTTGCAAGAAGTCTATAGTAATTTAAACCTACCACAGTTACCATTGTGTTGATAACAAGTTGCAGCCGAAATGAAATTGCTTGTGGGTACCTCTATGCAAGAGGTATTGTGCTGTAACTACGACAGTTAAAGTGTGGACCCAACTGTTCTCACCGATATATTATTGTCCTTTGTCGGGAGCGGAATCTTTACGAACGGTCGTCGTTGATTCTGTGAAAATAGGTCCGCAACAAATCGAGGTTTTGCTACAACGCCAAAGACGAAACTGAAACGAGAGAAGTCAACAAGTATAACGCTATATCGCCCGCCTGTATTCGCCGCAACCTACATCACGAATCGTGACAGGGGCAACGAGTGCGGAAAGGCCGAAAAGTCCCCTGTCGACTCGCGCGCATGCATCTACAGCGCCTGCTCGTAGACGTACTTGAACGGATGCTCTATCTTTCTGTGGCCGGGTTGCATGGCTGACCACCTGGTACAGAGGTGTACCAGGTCCCCCCATTTATGTAGCGATTTTATCAAAACGGATTAGTGTGTCTAGGGACTAGATATAAAGGCGGACCTTAGCCGTACTCGGCTTCATTTATACAGCGTGGTCAGTGCAAAATTAACTAAACCTATAAACATCTACAAAACCAACATACAATTCGTCGAAAGCATGACAAATAGATAGAGATTCATGAAGAAACATTTTGAACCGTATATTATACTCAGTTTGACTGAAATAAACGTCATTGTAACTGTAATAAAACCAACATAATTAGTATATATGAGACGAGTGCTAGCTGCCATTGATTTGCCTCGAGCAGTAGCAAAATCAACAGTAGCAACAAGATATTAGGCAGTTCGCATTCAACGAAAAGTCATCACGACAAACGATCAAGCCTTGGAACACTTATCCCTTACAGGCGATTTAAATGCTTGGCACCTCCCTGTCGAACATAATTATCGAACAGTTTAGCTGTATGCTGTACAAATCACGAACAGAAGATTGGCTGTCAAGGGAAATTGTGATGAATAGATTGATAAATAGTGTTCCTTCTAAAAGGTTCTGACTGTGAGCACTAAATATATATATATATATATATACAGAAAAGCAGCAAATCTTTTAATTTATGCCTGCGCCGTCGATAACGTTATCAGTAACGGCCGTTGCCTATATAGAGCTACTGGCAATGGCACGGCTTAACTAGGATACAATACAAAAACAAACGCAAAACGATACAATAGGCTTAACCCATAGAAGAAAACGTGCGATATGATACGCCGTATCTAGATCAAGCGTCGGTTGCCACTGTCGTCTCTGCTATTTTAGTCGTTTGTAATATTGTTGACGTTGTTGTTTTTCTGTTTCTCAATGTCGCGTTTGTCTGTGTGGTTTGATATCGTTGTCGTTTGTCTGTGTCGTGATATCGCGTGTGTTGTTTCTGGGAGTGTTGCCGATGTTTTTGTTGCTTTCCTCATTGTCCGCATCGAAGTCTCATTGTTCCAGCTAATTACCAATATTGGGTGAACATTTTCTGCGCCTTATCGTCATCATCATGGACACCTCTCTGTTCTCCTCGTTCCATTCCTCCTCCGTTCTTCTTGTCGGTGCCACTGTCCATGCTAGTGCAATGCAATGCAATGCATTCGACACCGCCCGCAAGTTATATGTCGGCTATCGCTGCATCGATATGCATGCGTGCCACGAACGTGTCATGCTACTGCGAGCGAACGTGACAGGCAGTAGTCACGGGCGTACGACAAACGCCACACACACACACACAAGCCCACGTAGATATCGTAGCGATCGAACGTCGGCATCGCGTTTGACAGTCGTCGACTTCGACGCACGCGCCAAGCTGCCGTGAGGTGAGGGATTTTTCTGATCTGTGTGATGACTACACACACAGATCGAGGTACTACTGTGTGCCAGCCCAATTGAGCCGAGCGTCTGACGGACGGAGTGGACGGAGAGGAATGATTCGGATTAGGGCTTGAGCGGTGTGGTGCGGTGCGGTGTGAGTCCTACGCAGCGCTTACTGCTGGCTGTTGCTTGCCTACCGCTGACGCAGGTGCATCATCGTCATCATCATAAGCTTCAGAAACCTCACATATGAAGAAAACTAACTAAATAAATAAATAAATAAATGCATAAATACATACATACATACAAAAGTGACGTGAGATGAGGTGAGACACGACGTAAGAGTGAACGAGATAGCGAGGAGACAGCACACATGTCGGTAACGGAGGTGAAGCGAGGCCTCATTAGTGCCGTGAAGTGAAGACGACGACGAGCAACACCACATCCACGCCAACGATCAGCCCCGCCGCGCAATCAATCGAAAACCACCCGGTGGGCGTGCCCCCCCCCCCCCTCCTCATTCACGATCCGGCTCCCGGGCCCATGCCCGTGCCCGAACAAACAGCCCAGCAGTTTTGACAAATGGTCATAATCATCCCCAACGGTAGCAATATCTATATAGATATATATATATATATATAGGATAATCAATATGGTGAAAGAGCTAGCGCCCATCAATGCTACTACGCGTGTGAAAGCTATGACGGCAGGAACGCCAGCGCTGAAGGACGACGTCGTGTCGCAGTTGCTTCCACTTGTGGTGCGAGGCTATATATATAATATATATATATATGTATAGCCTCTGTTTGTCTAACGAAAACTTCGTCATTCAGCGGGGCGGCTGAACTGGCCATGGAAAGCGACAATATTCCGAATTAGGAGTTCCAAATATACTCGTATATATATATATATATATATATATATATATAAATATATATTATATAGTATATATAAAGTGCGTTGCCTTTATTAGATTGCCAAATCTAATATTTTGCAACACTGTTTTTTCACACATTTTTATTTTTTGTATGAACCGATTGTGAGATTGCAACAAAATTAACACCATACGTGTTTCGTCATGTACATGATGCCCTTAAAATTTCAAGAAAGTAATCAGATCTCAAGAAAGACTTCTAGTTGAAACTAAATCTGACATAATAGTTCACGCAGACATGTTAATCTGCTGAAACCAGCTCACTTGCAATTATCAAAGACCGAGTTTCTACTCAGAACAAATGGCCCATATTAGATTGACATCTACCTTACCACTGTAGATGCCTCGCTGCCAAAGAGCCTCTAGAATTAAAAACAGTTTTTAAGGAGATTGTTTTTAATTCTAGACTATCCTCCGGCCCCTACGGGCTCGGAACTTAACCTGAGCTGTATGTCCAATGCACCGAGGGCCATACATCTTAAGATATCTAGGGTTTTCCCAACAGTTCTTGAGGCAGCATGACTGTCACCACCGGTATGGTTTATCATCTATTCTCAATGAGCATCGCTCAAAGAAAATTCGATCAACAACAGGAATCTAGAATTAAAAACATTTTTTAAGGAGGTTGTTTTTAATTCTAGACTATCCTCCGTCCCCTACGGGCTTGGCACTTAACCTGAGGTATATCTTCAATGCACCGAGGGCCGGACATGTTAAGATATCTAGGGTTTCCCCAACAGTCCTTATGGCAGCATGGCCGCTGACTCTCAGCGGTATGGTTTATCATCTATTCTCAATGAGCATCGCTCAAAGAAAATTCGACCAACAACAGGAATCTAACCGGCAACACCCCGGTACCCGACACCCATGATTAGTGCACTAGCCCCCTAGAACGCGCCCCGCCACAAGGAGCCACTGGCTAAGCAAAACGCCGCGTTAGGAGACAGGGGGAGTGTTAGCAATCGCTCTGCTTCTCACACTTAAACAGCGGCTCATTCGGCTCCAATTCGACCAGCCTAATGAATCCATGAGAATCACCAAGCGACGGTTCAACGGTCTTAAACAAAGGCTCTGTCAATAATAACGTTAAACTTTATCAGTGGTTTCCAATGATAAAAAGCTCGTTCATCTCCGCGTCATACCTGCTAGATCGAGAGACATAGAAAACTACGAATTCTTCAAACGACCACAACTTCATCATAGAATAATGAACAATGCTCAATGCGCTGCTATTATGTTTAATTTTGTTGTTGTTGTTGTTGTTATCGGGCGCTCTCTTCGTTTCTGTACGCCACTATTGGGAGCGCGCCATGCTCTAGTATCTGCTAACGCCGACAATTCAAAAGCGTTCATCTCAAGAATGACTTTGATGTGTAAGCTCATTTTCTTGGTCGCTGGTCAAATTAAAACTCCTCATTTCGTCACTCCGTGGGAAGGCTGAAAAATTGCCGTTCTTGCCCGGCCTGCTATTTCTGGCTTTGCTGTTATTGTCAGCGACATTGTTACTATCGTTGTTGTAGTTTTTGAGGTTATAGTATCTGTGTTGCTGTTGTTGCTCTTGTTTTGGGCGGTGGTGTTGTTGTTGTTGTTTTTCTTCTTCTTCTTCTTCTACTTCTTCTTCTGAGTTATATATAGCTGATATTTTTGTAAGTCTTTCGATGCTCGGCTTTTGCTGCTATTTTACGGTATTATTCTTGCTGTGGTTTCTAAACCAAAATCATTTTCGCCACGCTGATACATTGTATCTTCTATACTGCGCGTATGCCATTATTATTATTAACGTTGCCATAAGAGGAAAGTAGTGTTTCACTCAGGCTCAGATAAGCTGGCACCGATGTCCGCCCGCTCGCACCGTTTCGGGCCCACTCAGACTGCTGTTCGTATTTCTCTGCACATATGAAGCGTCCACCGTATTCCGAATAACGGACCCCCACCACCACCAATCAATGCGATAACGGTCATCGTGGGCCAGCCAGGCCAAGACTTTAATAGAAAACGGCCGTAAGACAAAAACGAAAATTTAACACAACTAACAAATGCATCAATCAACGATCGCAATAAGAGTAGCAGCAGTAGTTCTAGTGCTTGTTGTAGTAGCGATAATAATAATAATAATAATAATAATAATAATAATTTATTGCATGTTAAGCAATGTTACAGTTGTGAGGTCTGAACGTATTATCGCAATTCTTTTAAAGATACTAATAAGTATTCTTATTATTATTATTATTGCTATGGTGATTACAGGTAACGAAAAAACGTACGTATACTCGGCTGAATATTAATATCGATGTTGATGACGGTTGCAGCGGCGGCGGCGGCGGCAGCGACGGCGGCAATGACGATGAGGGTGCTTTTTTTCGAGCTGAAGTAGACAACACTTCGGCACTTCGGTTTACGCAACGGCGTTTGGTTGGTGCGCAACACAGTCCGAAGACCGTCGCGTCGCCCACGTGCCGCGCTGCAGCCGTTTGGAGTGCTTCCCACAGTCCACGCACAGAATGCCGCCCACCACGGCCTACCACTGTAACAACCGCGCCAAAGATCAGAACCCATTTCGCCAGTGAATGCATTGTCGCTCGTTGGTATCATCGCTATGTCTTTCAACTCGGCAACGGATCACTGTCCTTTCTTTAATTGTTATTCAGTCCTATGTGTTCATATATTTATATATATATATATACATCATCAATCATATATATATATAGATTACAAGTATCGGTATAAACATTATATAATCATTCAGTGCCAAGGAATCCGGTTGGTATGCATGGTTGAAGCCATATGCTCTTACAACAAGTACGCACCGTACAAAAACGAATGTCACCACTACGACAGTAGCTAAACAAAGCCGTATCACCAATAACATGAATACGCCTCAACATCAGCAGCACTCGAAACCACGCCCACAGTTCGATCATAATAAAAATAGTATCAGTATACCGACAAAACGAACAACCGCAACAACAACAGCAACAACAACGACAACAACATTCCTAGCAGCAACGGCGGCAACAATGTTCAAAACTCCTCCTGCATTACGACGACAACAACAGCAGCAGCGGTGCTTGACAATGGAAGAAACGCTACAAATGGAACTATTGCCACAAAGCAGGCATCTAGCGATAGCTGAATTTACTGCAAGCTACAATCGCAAAAATAACGGTGACAAAAACGACAGCAACAACAACAACAATTACAATAGACAATGCCATTAACTTAGGCCGTAATAGAAGTAAAGCAAAAATGAACCTAACGGTACAAAAATCGACACTACGGGGACGGAATAACACCGCAGTAATAGTAGCAACGGAATCCTCGTGTCAATGACAACAACAGCAACAACAACAACAACTACAAAAGCAACAACAACAAAAACAACAACACCAACGGCAACAACAGAGATATCCCAACGCCGTACTGGCGTGAGCGAACATATGTGGTGCAGCGCCATAAAAAAAACGCCTCCGTAAAGCTGCTAGTAGGAGAATCAGCTAACACATCTATCTCTCTGCTTCAGCGAGTTCACGAACGTCGCGTGTCGCGGGAGACGAGATGCCGACAATCTCTGCAAAGTTAGTGGAGGAGACCAGATTTGAGCAGATCACTCAAATCTAAATCTCGCTAAATTCAAGCAACTTGTGGATTTTGGAATTCTATAAGCGGCTTATGTAGCAGCAGCAGCAGCACTTCAACAACAACATTGCTGGCTATTGCGAGGTGTTCAAATATTGCGCGCAGCGGTGTCGGCGGCGGCTTCCGCAGCTTCATTCAGCCAGCCAGCTGAAACTTCGAAACTAGATAGACTGCGATAACGACGCTGATCGACTCATACAGCCTCGTGTGTTCAATACGTGTGTGTCCTATATGATATGGTACGGCTTAAGGGCAAGATGACATTCAGTCGCCGACAGTGTTGCTGCTGCTGCACACGGGGGGCTCGGGCATGTGGGCAGAAAAGAACTGAGCTCAACGAGCGACCGTAAAGCCGGAAAACCGAGGAGTGCGTTGCGTGCGGCTGAGACCGACACAGCCAGAGTACACCGAGCGATGGGTACTATCACATGCTAAGCCACCTGACAGGTTCAGGTTCAGGCACAAAGGTCCGCAGAATCATCAAGGGGACGACGACGACGACGACAACATCAACAACACCAGCAGCCATTACAACAAAAGCAACAACAACAACAACCATTGCAACAAGAACAACAACAACCATTGCAACAAGAACAACAACAACCATTGCAACAAGAACAACAATAACAGCCATTACAGGAAGAAGGAGAACAACAACAACAACAAAAAACCATAACAACGACGTTAAATCTTGGCGTTTTTTGCTTTATAGAGCGACCCCCATAAATACAAATGTGCAACGGTGGGACTCGTTCCCCGCGCACCTCCTATGTGTCTTCTCCGGTCGCGAGGCGCAGCCGAATGCACCCACCTCGCCACCGGGCTCGACTCTGCAGAAACTTACCTAATCCACGATTGCTGAATTGCACGACAACTAATGCCCGGCCAACATACCATAGTTTTCTATCGGCCGACGGTTATATGATGGGCAGATGCGATCAATGGGCTTGTCTAATTACGAAAGCGAATTGCGGTTCCCGCAAAGGCGGCCGTTATCTTTTGTATAGTTTCTCCTTCTACGCAGTACCAGTATTAGTGTAATCAATAGTATAGATGCGAAGTTTTTACGTCCCCAATACATCACTGCGAGCCGTCGAGTGGTCGGCGAATCGGCATAGGTCGTCGTATCCACCGTATTTTCTTTTCGATTTTTTCAGCCATATAATAAAACGTTACGTAGGTGTGTATTCGTCGGTCGCCTCCGATGACGCCGTTACATCATCTCCATTCACAGCATAGGTGTTAAGGCTGTAGTCAATCAAAAGCCAACAACGGGCGTTTCTGATGGAACGCAGGCACACCGCACAAATTGTACAGCGGCTACCAATCGTGATTACGATAGCTACTCTGTGTATGCTTGCAATATGTGCAACCAGACCGGTGACTTGGTTGGGGTGGTACGTCTCGAAACGTTATTATTATTATTATTATTATTATTATTATTTCACACGCAAGTACAGGATATAAATGCATATATATATATATATATATATATATATATTTATATATATATATATATATAAGTAAGCAAATGTAAGTGGTCTAAAGTTGTGCACTTGCGACCACGCTTCAAGACCGACGAGACGCCGTCCTGTAGGCCTCGCCACACTTCGGCACCGATTGAAGTTCACCCCCACATGAAGGTACGTATGAAACATGCTAGCAGAACGCCAGGGGACAGCAATTGCAACAACTTGCATCACTATTGCTGCTTCTGCAATAGCAGCAGTAGCAATAGCAGTAGCAGTCGAAGAAGAACGGACGACCGTTATTCTGACCTAGACACCCCCACTAGGGGGGTGTTACTATTCATTCATTCGTACGCTGGCTACGATCTAGCGATAATAAAAATGATCATGTTCATGATAGGTTCGTCTAGCTCGCGCTGAAAGAGAGAGCTCGCGCTGAGAGTTGTTGTTGTTGTTGTTGTTGTTGTGTGGGGTGCGCTTTGGGTGTTGCTGATCGCGGGAGATGTGGTCGCCGGCCGTGAAAGCCCAGTTCTGGGCGGAAACACCACATTCGCAGCGCTGTCTATCTATCTGCATGCTTGCTTTCAATACTATTTATTGATCGTAGGTAACGTAGTCCCTCCCTCCCTCTGGGTGATGCTGCTGTTGATGGTTTGTTGTCGCTTTGGTGGATTGCGGCCACCAGATGCAGCTGCACAGCTATCCAGCAATCCAGCAATCCAGCAACCAAAGGGCAGGCAAACACTGCGTAACGCCGCTAACGATATTTATTGCCAACCAATCACATCAACAATATAGACAGACCAAGCACGCACGCACGCACGCAAGCAAGCTTCTACCGTCTACTGTATTTGTACCATTGGCCATCATCATCATCATCATCAGCTGATGATGACAGGTTGCCGACTGGATATTGGTCTTTTTCGCCACCGATATTTCGTCGGCTCCTCTCGACGTCTCCCTTTTCTCCTTCGCGTTCTTGCTCCAGCACTCACTCCCCTGGTATGCTTGGAGTATGTTCTATTGATGCTGCAGTTTTTGCTGAGCATTGTTGTTGTTGTTGTTTCTCCTTCTATTGTTGTTGTTGTTGTTTTTGCTACTAGTGTTCTCGTTGTTTTCTTGTCATTAGGTTGTTTTTTTCTCTTGCTATTGCTTACTATTGTCACTGTTATCGTTGTTGTTGTTGTTGTTGTTGTCGTCGTCGTCGTCGTCAGCATCATCATTATCAGCGTCGTTGTTGTGTCCTGTTTGTTGGCGATGGATATTTCTTAACGTTAGTTCATTTGTTCACGTTTGTATATATGTTTATGATGATGTGTATATATATATATATATATATATATTTACATACATATAGATGATGTAGATGTGCATGTGGATGTGGCCGTGCATGACTCTGTGTGTGTGTGTGCGCGGGGACGGCTGAAGCAGGCCGAATATCATCTCTTCTCGACGTGACGCCGCGCGCGTCGCAAATGAAGATGAAGTCTAAGAGAAACGCTCCCGCCGACCGAGCGGAGAGCGTCTAACCGAGACAGTCGATTTGCCTCTGATCTACCCCCCGCACACTCCCCACACCCCACAGCCCCCGCCCCAGCCCCGTTGGCCCCGACAGGCACCAAAGCCACCATGACCACATGCGACTGACTACAAGGTCCTCACGGCCGAAGTGACGGTGATGATGGCGACGGTTACAACGTGAGTGCATCATCATGAGGACGACGGGCGATCAGGACGGGACACGGGTGACGTCGACCACCTACGGTGTGGCAGGCGCCTCCAACCGACAACGCCGATCGTTGCCGGCCTGTTCGACTGCCGCCGCCACCGCCGCAGCAGCAGCGGCAGCACCACCGTTCGGCGATCTGACCCATAGTTATTAATAATAATAATAATAATAATAATACATGATGGCGTCGCCATACCAGCAAAAGAGCAATAGCGTGGTTCGGAGCAATCACTTCAACAGAGCTTCATTCGGCCGTCACAATCGGACACAACATGACGACGCGACGACAAGATGAAGACGCATATTGATGATGATGGTGGTGATGATGTCGATGATGGTGGTGATGATGTCGATGATGGTGGTGGTGGTGAAGTTGTTGATGGTGGTGATGGATGATGATGAGGAGGAGGACGGCGGCGATAAACATACGCAACGCGTCACGACGTTACAGTCAATAGCAGTACCGCCTAGAGGCAACGGCAACAACAACAACAACAACAACAACAAAAACCAATGACGACAGCAACAATGGTCATAGCAATACGAACAATAAGTACAACAACAACGGCAACAACAACAACAGCAACAAACACGATACGAAGACGATCAGGAATCGGCAGAAGCAAAAGTCGACAAATTGATCAGCCAACGGGCGACAACCAAAGTTGCTTCGACGCCGCGGCCCCAGCCGCCGCCATCCTGCACCGTCACCAAATCGGCGCGTCCTCCAAATCAAAGAGCTTACGCTTACAAAATGCTTTAAGAGCTTAAATGCTTCTTGGCGACGCCAAACCGATCGACGATGATGATGATGATAATGATGATGACGACAATGATTACCGAGCCGACAGACAACGAGAACAACAGCAGTAGCAGTAGCCGGACCAGTACTAACGAGAAACAACAGTCGCGAACAGTCGAAACCAAACGATCGAGATTGGCCAGGTGTGTTCGCGTACGTGTATACATCTTTTTTTTTTTTTTTTTTTAAGATTTCCCGTAAGGCAATTGCCCGTGTACGGATTTTTTATGTCATGGCTAAGTTAACCCCACTCCGGCATTTACCTTGTTTAAATTGGAAACCATGCAAACCAATTTAAGAGTGGCCGGTCTGGGGTTCGAACCCAGTCCCCCCGAATGCAAGGCAAAGGCTTTGCCACTAAGCCACCTTGCACGTGTATACATCTGCAGATATACAGTAGCAAATTGGACATCGAGCCATACGCACAGACCGAATAAAGTGAAAACGAAAACGCGACACAGTCAATGGCTAGCTGTATACAGGCAGCTCGGTATAATCGGTAACAATGTCATTGTTAGCTCAGCCTCAGCTTGCCTAGTACCGCCTAACAAACAGGAGGAATAATCGAGTACTCATGGAGCAAAGTAGCAAACATGTTATTGAACGATTTGACCTACAAAAATAGCAACAGAAACAACTGCAACAACGACTACTACTACTACTACAGCAATAACAAAACCAACAACAACAACAGCAGCAGCAGCAATACTATACTATTAATAAGACAGCAACATTAGCTATAAGCAGTATTAATTACGTAGAACTGTTAACGCTATGCTTATGTCTACCTAAGTATGTCAACCTAAGTGCATATATGGCACACACATACATGGAGTTGGCAAATATTCGTTGCAAACTGTCGTCAGTTTTAGAGCTCAGATATGTATCTCAGAATATACTCAGATCATTCTTCTTATATGGTATCATTCTGACATGGTCTTGTAACAGCATCAGTAAATTCAACAGACGTTAACAGCCAAAGTCGAGAACGAAACGAAAACATCAAAGGTACTGCACTCGTACCATTCCAATAACATATATATATATATATATATATATATATATATATATATATATATATATATATATATATATATATATATATATATACAGCCACAAAATCCCCACATCTGTTAACCTTCAACTCTATGGGAATCCGACATCGAAAGCGGGGGGAAACGGCTTACGGTCTTCATATCAGGAATTGAACCACCATAATTTCGTACCAAAATGATTTAATTCTTAATTGTTAAATTGATTCTTAATTATTTATTGCGCATTTTTCTGAATGCGTCTATTTTACGAGCGTAACGGCAACAAATTAGGGCTTTGAACGTAAGAGCTAAAAAAGAGGTCTTACGGGATTTAGATTTTTGCGAACAATAATTCTTCTTTTGCAAGCCACGTCTGAGCACCCAATTATGTGCAGTTTCTCCGACTGAATAGCTGGTTCTCTTACAACTGCACATGTTATGAAGTAATATATATCCTGCCATGCTGTATAAAGCAAATTGATAATTTCACTGTCACTTCTGTATATGGCCCGAGTGAAAGAAAAATATTGGTATTTTTACGAACTTAATTTTAGGGTTGCACACCAATATATAGTTGCTTTTTAGATTGCACACCGTATGTCGTACGTTGGCTAAACACCATGCTATTTTGACAGTGAGCTGGCTCCAGCGGTACAGTTATACACATAGCAGTGGTGGCCGCGCAGTCGCGATGCAGAACCGAGACGTCATGGTGCAGCCGCAGCGCAGAGAGCAATTTCGTAACGAAAGCAAAGGACAGCACTATTACAATGGAGCTGTAGGGACTTCTTCGGGTTCATTGGTTGACATTGGACATCACCATGTGCGCACTGAGAATTTGACTGATTTCGATGCTCTTCTGGTTGAGACTTGAAAATCGAATGCATTAACATTCAAGTTGTGTTCAAAAAGCGATCTTGGCTTTGTAACAGTGAAGTCAATTTAAGTATGGCGTAACTATTGTCGGGTGCCGCCCCTATAGTCAATTAGTGTGATGGGTGTGATGCGAGTCTTCGTTCCGAATTGACCACGCACGTATTTAACGCACGTAAACAGTATCTACGCATACGCGACCTCTCTATGCGTGTGCTATGCACGTGCTAGCACACCACTATGCTGGTGTTGTCGCCGTCGTTGTTGTCATCGTGGGCGTTGTCATCGTGGGTGTCGTTGCGGTCGTCGTTGTCGTCTAGGTCATGGTTGTTCAGACCCGATGTCTCGCTCGATCGAGCATCGTCGAGCATCTCGAGCCGAATCGACCGAGCTAACTGCTCTGGGCAAGCTGGGCGTCGGAGTCTCGGAATAATCGATCAGTCGGCCGACAAAACGAGAACAAGCGACAAAACAAAACAAAGCGCAAATGTGCGTCATGCACACGAATGTACAAACATGTACATGCACGCTCGCACACACAAACACCCCCACATACATACAAACATGCTACCCATGCGCTCTGAACCCTCGTGCATCACGATCGCACCGAAACAAAAGACGACGGTTCGAACACGACAGCGACGATATTTTTCTGCAGAAAGTCTTCAGCAGCGCGAAAGGGGGGAGATCCCGGGGGAGGATACGAATCCCGGGGGGAAGGATCCCGGAGAGGGCCGAGAGAAACGATAGATACCAACGGCTTGCCGGCGTTGCCATTCTTGTCTATGTCCGATGTCGCTATCGGCGTTACATTCATTTGCCGGCGACATGGTGAAGATGATCCTGGCCGTGAAGAGTGCGTGAGCGGGCGCGGCGGCTAACGCTGTATCATTTGCGTCGCCGCAATGGTATCCCGCCGCCATTGGAATGAGAGGGGGTTGCTCTGGTATTGCTGTCCCAAAAAGATAACACTGATCCGACTGATCCCATTCATACATATGACCTCTCCTTCTTTCCCCATATCTCTCTATCCTCCTCTGTCTCTATTTCGATTTCTATCTCTATCTATCTCTTGATTTATCTCTCTCGCTGGTCCGACCGTCTGCTTAGTCCCTGACACTGTTTCGCGCCATTTCGCTAGTTGTCTGTTCTTACATATGACTTATCCGACTTCGACGACTTTATCCATCCACCCATCGGTGTGATTTATTAATGGAAACATGGTAAGTGCGTTTCGGTGCACAAATGCAGAAGAGCATCTCCCTTCAGCAGAGGATGAATCGCAGTGGGGGGGGGGGGGGCACCCACGCATTGTCAACATCGTCGTCGTCAAAACAATCAAATTGTCTTAATTAGCAATAGTAGTAATAAGATATATAGATATATATATATAGATATATATATATATGTATATATATATAATAATATATGTATATACATATACATATATATATACGGCAGCCTATTTTGAATTATCTATAGACAAGACAACATACTCGGTGGTCTGAAATACCAACCAGCTAGACGTGAAAACGAACCCTTATTTTACAACTGTACCACAGGTAGCGTCAAGCTTGTCTTTGTTATGAATAGCACGTCAAAGTATCTATATAATAAACACAATAATCATTCTATTAAAAATGCAAGTGGAGCGACAATTGTCTCCCGAAAAAGATTACTTCATCTCGTAAATAGTGGGCTAGGACCACTTCAACAGCGTGCCCCGGACAGATGCCGCGTTCCCGCGTTGGACATCGAGATCGAGACGCTGCCTCAGATAAGCCGGCAGATCTCTTATCTCCGGTTGCGAGGTTTAGCTGCTCACCGACCCTGTAGAGGAGTTTGCGAGTGACGTTGCCTAGGGCGGCCAAGGCTGTTGGGTGGAGTGGAAAAAGAGTAACACGACCAGCGATATTGCACCCGCCCCCCTTCCGTCGATGTACTTATATGTCCCGGAGACTGGATTTAGCACTGCTAAAGCCTACCAGAAAAAAAATACTAAAGGAAAAATCCTCCACTCAGACGACGCCGGCAGGGGCTGGTGTTTCTGTCATTGTTGTTGTTGTGGTTGTTGTTGTTGTTGTTGTTGTTGTTGTTGTTATTATTGCCGAAGGCGCCCGCCCCGACGCACTGCCGAAACAAGCGGCAGTTGGGAGGGCCAGCAACAGCAAGAACTCTTCAAGGCCTCGGCTACAACCCCTCTATATTCTGCTACAACCCCTCTATATTCTGCTACAACCCTTCTAGCCCCACCCCCCCTGAACAAGTGAGGTCACGTAACGTACATGTGTCGAGCTGCTTAACTGCCAACAGTACCATCTATCACACAACAACAACAAAAAACCAACAATACCAACAACAACAACAACAACAATGCCTATTCCCTAATAGAATCATAATACTATCGTTTTGCTTAACAAGCGCTACTGCTCAGCTGATTGATGATGATGACGACGACGACGACAACAACGACGATCAGCCAGTTTTACATCGGTCGTATTTGCCGCTGGCTAGGGTTGTAATGGTAAAGGCGCCGCTGCATGCTGGAAGTGCGAGATTTGCTACTGGCACGCTAAATCCGGTATACTACGGATAAGAGCTATATGAAACGGCAGGATAATCACGTTCGTGGAACGTGGAACATGGTCGGGATTACACGTCTACGCATGTACACAACACAACACAAGACGTGCGCTCGAAACATTTCCATATTTCTACCGTCTCGCTGCAAACAAATCACTAGTTCCGAGATCAGCGATTTGCGGCATTTTTTGTTGCTAACGACGTCATCACAACGGCAAATAGTAGCAGCAGCAGCAGCGGCGTTAGCAGTAGCAAAAACACACAGATATCCTGCTACGCCTGTCAATCCAGATCAGTAGGTTAGTACGTGTGTTATAATGCTTGTGTAAGCGCTCCTAACCGGCTTAATCATCTAGCTATCGCTGCCAACAAGACATGAACAAGACTAAACACAAAGAACACGTGGCTAGACTAGAATTTGTTCTATTCGTCGTCTAGAAGAGAGAATGCAATCGAGCTAAATGTTCCTATATAATATATGTATATATTATATATATATATATATATATATATATATATATATATATATATATATATATATAGTATATATATATATATATATATATATATATATATATATATATATATATAGACAACAGAAGGTTGAACTTGGAAAAAAAACATGTTAAAATTATAGATTTTGCTTTCAGAATGGCTACCAGTCCTCATGAAATTCATGAAATTCGTGGACCCTACGCCTGCAAGCAGCTAGCTTCTAAATGACGGTCTTCCTGGGGTAAGTGTCAAACGCTGCTTTGTAGTCTATAAATACAGCGTACAAGACCTGGTGCTTCATGGTGACCGAGTCGTCTAAAAAACCCTTGATACGGTCATCATCGAACGTTCAACGCGAAATTCATGCTGTTCCCGAGAAATAACTCCTCGTATCTCGAGATAGAACCTGAGTCGTCGCGCCGGTAGACTTGCTAATATTTTGTAGATGCTGATTTCCACTGCAATGCTTTACCAAAACAATGGACAGAGCGGGTCACTTTTGCCGTTAGGGGTAACCTCAGGCGAGCATTTGGACCGGTATCCTGGAAAAGGTGATGCGACTTTAATTTCCCCTGGTGAACGAGAATTTCTTGAATTCTATCAGCTATCATTACGAGCGACGGTGTCCGCAGCAACTAAAAGTCTATCGGGAAACTCGGCTAAAGACGAGGGCTTGGATAACATTGTAGCACTTACACGATAGTAATGTGATTCAAACTACGACTTCCCCTTATGTACGCCTGTACTAGACAAGCAGGCCGCTAGTGGAGCATGTCGGAGAATAGATTCAGTGACCCCCAGTCAGCATGTAGTTGTGAACGCCTAGCACATAGTTCCATGAGTGGTTTATTTACCTGTAACCGTTAAATAAACTGAAACTTTTAGAACTAGTAATTACGAGGTCAATCACCTGTCTACTATGTTCGACGTCTCCTTCTGGACCTGAATAAGCAAATATATCGATAGTGGAAGACCCGCCCCTCTGATTCAAATCAGAATCGCAACGGTGCGGCCTATATTTTTCTAGATCCCCTCAACGAAGTCACGGCTGCCACTACCGTGCATTTCAATAGCAGGCAGTTGGAAGATGCTGGGAATGATGTTGTTGTCTTGGACCACTCGAATCCTCGCCTGTTTAAGACGGTACCGACCAGCAGTGTGACTCCTTCATTACATTGAAACGCTCAGTGGTGGTGAGCGTCTCCGCTAAAAGGGCAATATTTGAGGCTGGGAGGTCGTGGCTTGGGACGAACGGAAGAATTGTCCGCGTGCCCTCACAATTCCGCTAGTACACACTTCTTTGAGCAGTGAGCCTCTGGAACGATTTGGCCAGTAATTGCAGTTATGACCTCGTCAGTAAAAAAAATCAGTAGAGAAGAGTATTTGTGTTTAATACTAACATATGAATTCCAGATGACGTATGCAATGAATGGAACGAGCCCTTTTAGATTTAGATTACAAAGGTCAGCTCCGAATTAGGATACCCTTAGATATATTTTAGAATTATACTTAATAAACACAACATTTTATAGACCACTTTTTAAACTGGTCGAACCATCGAGCTAAGTTGTTCTTGCCGTTCCTCTTGACCTTGGTTAGCGATTTAACAGTCAATGAGAATCAAGAATAAATCTGCTCGACCAACGTTTCTTCCTACACGTGGCGACACCTTAGTTTTTTTTTTGGGAACCGAGCTTTAGCCTCTAAAGGCACTATTACCAATAGCCAGGGGCAAGCGGCTTTATTTGTGCGCAAAACTTTCTCCTGGTTCTAAACAGAAAGGTAACCATTACCGCTGCTCTCCCTGGAAGCTTCACGCATAGGAGCCGCAGAGGTTGAGTCCAGCCGCAGAGACGTTTTTATTCGGCCTCACCAATACAACCAATAACAATGGCAACGACGACGACGACAACAACAACAACAACAACATATTTAGCGATTTGCACAAACGATTGATCGGTTCACCTGTCTAATGAGCTACTTATCATTTGCGTTGCTATGCACTGCCAGGTTCGTCTGCGTCTGTTTGATTCGTTGGCTGGCAGGCTAACAATAACATAGCAGCATCAACAGTTTGTACGCATGATCGCTTTTCTGATGTCTGCCAATGTGCCTCGCATCGTCAACGTAGACGATTCCGCATGCCTGCTCTCATAACCTTCAACTTCACTGTTGTTGCTGTCGCCGCGACCGCAAAATTTTCATCACCATCATTCTCATTATGCACACCCACTATGAATACTCCTCATTGTTGGCGACACAGCCACGAGCCGCATAGGAAAATGGCTTTATCTCTCTCTCTCTCTCAATATATATATATATATATATATATATATAATTTTGCCGACGTAGAGATATGTATATATATATATATATATAATTTTGCCGACGTAGAGATATGTATATATATATATATATATATATATATATATATATATACATATACATATACATATTTCTACGTCGGCAAAATTACGCTGTCCGTTCCAACTATAGACACCGTTCATAATGTATCAGTCGGTCAGGGTCTGTCCAGGTCTGTCGCCCATTTTGCCAATGAACTTACTACCGCCGCCGCGTTGCGTCATTGCTCGTCAAAATTGAGAGCCTCTTCCAAACCAACTCGCCACTTTACATCATGGGGCTTCTAGGCCCTAACGTCTCAAGAGCAAACGCTGTTAAGTTGTTCTCGTGCCTAGCAATGGAATATCTATGACTCCTTCTTCCAATTTTCGCCTTACTCTGCTACGGAAATGCCCGTTTGGAATGCGCTGCATCGGACGCTAGATACAACAAGTATACCAGGGGCGTACCTGGCTCGAAGGGGCTGATTCTCATACTGTCGGGCAATTCCCAGCCCTTCCCCCGTGAGTCAAGCATCGCTGGGAAATTGCTGTTGCGAATGACTCGAGTGAGAGGTCTGTCCTTTTCCACGTGCAGTCGTCGCTTCTGAACTCTTGTAGACTGGCATCGCCTAGGATGGGCCCTATGCAGCCCTCATTCTGCGATATCAATAGCGCAATAGGGTAACCTAGCGTGTCAAGGTCGGAAACTCTAAAACCCCTTTTGACACCTGTAGAAGTGCATTTGTCTTAGAGACGTGCTGGAGCTCCGAATTGAGCAACTGGTCCACGTCGTTATGGCTACATCGTAGACGATTGGTTGACGGCTGTTGCATCCGTTGGAGCAGCACCCACTCCTTCCTGGGGCTCCTCCGCCCGGCGAAAACAAAGGGGTTTGCTTTCCTTGACGGGTTGGCGCCCAGTTATAAAATGTACTGTCGATATGTCGATTTATATGGATTCGCTGAGCAATTCATTAATCGATTAATCGATTCATTAATTAATTCATTAATCGATTCTCACGCATTATATATATATATATATATATATATATTTTTTTTTTTTTTCATAAATATATACTTACATTTATCACGACAGTCGATTGATAACTAACAGCCCGTGCTATCAATCAGCCGCATCGGCCAAAAGTAATTTTGCTGCTCTCGTTACTGACGCTGTTGTTGTTATGGTTGTTGTTGTTCTCTTGAGCGCCGTCGCCATGAACGTAATTGTTTGGACCAAGGCTATCTGTCTGTGTATCGAGCATGATTCGGTTGGTTCGCTCGTCGCTTACATTGATGAGGATCTCGCCCACGTTGCGACCGACCCGCTGGTGACGACGCTGTGATGAAGTTATTTATTTATTTATTTATTTAAAATTCACCCTGGTTGGGTATGTAAATACAAACATGGTATATATAACAAACATGGTAAAATGAGTTAAGAGCATTCTCGCTCAAGTTGAGAAAGCGACACGGATTCCGTACAATCAGGTAGGTGGTAGAGGGGACATGGGCCGCCACAACGACGGCATCTGCAGTCCTCCTTGGGTTCATGAAACCCAGCAGACCGGCATAGTAGATGATGAAATCCGTGAACACTGTAGCGAGTAGTGAGGTGACGACATGGCCGGAGAGCGTCCTTCCAGGCCTGGTTAGTCATAGCTGGTGATAGATAAAACTCTCTGGGAATTAGAGACACTTTTTGAGAATACTCATGCCGAAACGTTTCCAGAGCGACTGTCTGCGGCAAATTAAAGCGGTCTACGAGTTCATCAATAAATGATACTGAACCCGCGAGCATGTACACTAATCTGTTGCGCGAATTTGACGGAAGGCCAAGTACTCGCTTCAAGAAGGCTGGCTTCACCCTATCCAACTGCCATAACTGCGAAGTGCTAAGATGCTTCCATGTCACTTGAATTCCGTATGCAGCTACTGATGCCACTTTGAGCGTAAATAATGTCATGGCCGTCCGGACGGACAACTGTGTTGGGTTTCTGATACCCGCTGCCGCGATAAGTGCTTTTCTACAACGCTCAGTTACATGCTGTGAAAAAGTTGTACCTCGAGACGAGAAAATTACCCCGAGATAGCAAAAGGTCTCTACAAACTGCACTTGCTCACCGTGAAATCGCAGTTTATCTGCGCGGGCTCGTTGCCCGCCACGCCGAAACTTAACAGCCTTGGTTTTTGACACGTTTACTATGAGGCCATTCTGCGAGAAATATTCATCCAGTGTGCAAAGAGCAGCCTGCAGGTCAGTACGGATTCTGCTGAATATTACCAGATCATCTGCGTAGAGCAGGGTCATGACCGTTGAGTGGCGCTCTTTCATGATGCGTGGCAGATCACTGAGTAACGTTATAAATAGCAATGGGCTGAGATTGTCGCCTTGCGGATACCCAGTCGTCTGATCAAACGTGTTATGCTCGCACACACCATCATCGAGGATAATTTGGTTAGCCCTCAGAAGTGCATGCTGCTGTTGTCGTTGTTGTTGCGATTGTTTTTGCTGTAGTTGTAGCAATTGCGCCAGTCAGAGCATGAACAGCAGCTGCCATAACAGCAGCAACAACAACAATCAGCAATAACAACCACAATAGCAATGACAGCAACGTAAACGTTGCAGTGGCAAACGTTGCTGCTGCGACAACAACAACAATAACAACAACAACAGCAACAACAACAGCAACAACAGCAACAGCAACAACAACAAGTGGCGACTCCATCACGCTCTACAAAATTATTTTCCTTCTAAGAGCGAAATGAAATCGTCGACACACCGTAAGACCCATAGTCGAAATAGAGACAAACACGATTTATACAGCCTGGTAAGGTCGTCGAGAAGTTCTCGATTTCTCGTCCAAGATGGGTAAACAAACGATGCCTCCATAGGACACATATGGAGACACAACAACCACCACCACTCAGCAATCGAGACGTTCGGCGCTTCGCGTCCGCACATCTTCGCTTAGATGTGCGGAACCACCTCACCCACGTTCTTAGCCACGACTGGGAGAGGCGGCAAACTACAGTTGCATGCAAATTCGACTTGGCTGTTGAACGAAGGAAAGTTAACAATTTTGCCGCGTACGTACTGCAAACGCCACGTGCATTTAGGTGCATCAAACTTAACGTAACCTTGTTCTTCTTTACTTCCCCTTCTGCAAACGTGCAAGATGGTCGGGTGTGAACGCTCTCCGGTGGAAGCCAGCGGCAGCAGAAGCACGGCAGTCTTCTTCACAGCCTTCCACGGACAAATCCGCCACTCCGTTTATCTAGTCAGTGGTCACGCAGCGTCACGAACTTAATAACAGTAAGTTCTGGGGTAAACAACGGGCTAACAATACTAATAATATGTTTAGCCTATTTTTGTTATGAATAACAGCAACAGTTCCGACAGACGGCAATTAAACAAGAAGACAATATTGTTTTTTTTTGTCAACGGAACAGAGCGGACGGTGGTGGTGGAGATGGCTGACGATTCTGCTTGCAGAATTAGATGACAGCCATTTAAAAAAAACTCGTACAAAGCAAACTGCAAACACAAAATGAGCAAAAGCACCTAATTGCACTTCATGGTTTTACCGAAGTCATTGTAAACCAATCTTCACCGTGAATACCGTGATGTCATGGAACAGTTCACCTAGCTGATCACAGGGCCTAACAGTCCGCTGTCTCTACTTCTCTCTCTGTCTGTCTCTCTTGATAGTTTCCAATTTATATTTCTAAAGACAGTTAAACGTGTGCTTTCAAACGATGGCCAAAGAGTCTCATTTTGTTGGACAGCCACATCTAAATTATATATATATATATATATATATATATATTTATGCAACTCCTTTTACGCGGTCGCATGCCTATCTGTGTGCGTGTGTGTATCTGTCTATCTGTCTGCGCTTGTTTGTTGCTTTTGCCGCGGCGCAAACAAGGCCAAGGTTATAGAAAAGATTGTAGAAAACAACAGAGCACTATAGTAAACTTAGACATTCAGCACTCAACCGAAAGGAGAAACGCAAAGAGAGGAGAGGGAAAAGGAGGGAAAGAGAATGAAAAAGGGTGAAAGAGAACAGAGAGAGAGAGAGAGCGTGCGACAAAAATAATACTTACGACCTTATGTGAAAACAATACCCGTTCACTGTTTAAACGAAAAAGAAGTAGCCATATAGGAATACGGTGCACGGATTCGTATCGCCTTATAGAATAAAAGCTCCTCGGCTTGCCTGCCTCTCTGTCTGTCTGTCTGTCAATCTGTCTGTTTTGGTGATGGAAAGGTGGGTGTCTCTATGATTTGATCTAGGATGCGTGAATGAAAGCGTAGCGTGCGGCCTTTACGACATTGACAGCCTGCTCTGTTGATGCTGCTCGGTTGCCAAGCAAACGCGATAGACCAGACTAGAATATCTATCGGTTCGAACAAGCTCTCCCGCTTATCGGTCGTCGTCTGGATTCTGTCGCACTGGAATAGAATTCATTGTCCATTAAACTGGCTTCACTCTCTTCCCTTCTCTCTCTCTCTCTCTCTCTCTCAACCGATCTAGCCTTATTTTGCCCCCTTTTTTTGTCGCCGTATCTGTTCGCGACCTCGCGCTTGCACAGCGTTACACTAGAATGGGTAAGAAATGTAGCCAAATATAAACAATGCTAACCTTAGAACCATTGTTCGCCATACGCCACTATCACTTCCACTAGCTGCTATTTCTTCACGGAAATAGCGGGGGTCTATCATACTAGTAGTAGCAGTAGTAGTAGTAGATATATATATATATATATATATATATATATATATATATATGTCAGAATACCTGAAGTAGCAGAAGTAGCAGTAGCCGACACTAGATGACGACAGTACCACTCTGCTACCGATATTGTGACCCTGCCTGTGGCTCTGTAGCTCTCTCTCTTCCTCTGTGCGAGAGTTGAGATCCGCTGATAGGCAAGATGACGCCGCTTGGCAGTCGATGGCAATTGCCTGCCTCGACTGTCAAGCGGCAAAACAAAGTCGACGGAGAAGCGAAGTTAGACTTCCAATAGCAGTGAAGTCATAGAACGAATGAATGACGGCAACCGACGGCCGCTGCGCACGGTCGCAGAGAAGCGTCAAGTATCCTCACTCGACCCGATCCCCGACCGCCCGAGGAGGACGAACAACAAAAAGGGATCGGGGGTGGCCAGACCAACTCTTGGGGTGTTGCTGTCCTCGATAGCAATTGGGCGCACGCCCAAATGTAAACAATACTGTCTCGATTTGCCAAACATATATATACGTCGTGTGTTTACTGATCAATTCATTCATGAATCGATGATTCGCCCGCAAAACAGCGATGCAGAATACGTTGCGGCATAACACACACAGGCATACGCACATGCTGGCCGACAGGGGTCCACATATACGTAGGTATTTACATAAATACATATATGCATAGATACGTAAACACTGTGGCGGCGTGGTCTCGAGTAATGGGCGGAGGGTCTAATGCGCGAGTCATGGTTGTCATCAACGGGATGTCGCCGGTCTGATGATCCTTGTTGTTGTTGATCGAAGTTTTTTTGGGTGATGCTCATTGCAAATAGATGGCGCAAGCTATATCGCTGAAAGCTAACGGCAATGCTGCTGGTGCGGCCACAAGGGTTGTTGTGGATGTCCTAGACATCTCAAGATGTTCAGGCACTCAGTGCACTGAAGGTATCGCCTCACGGCGATGCCAAGCTTCGCCGTAGGGAACGATAGGGGGATGGTCTAGATTTAACGACAACCTGCCTAGAAGATAGTTATTAATTCTAGGTATTTAAAGTTAACTCTCGATACACAGCAACCATATACATCATGTCTCTGCAGACAGACGAACTGTCTGTCTGCCTGCAGACTATAGGAAGAGATCAGATCGACCGAGACAGTGAAATGTGAACGATGTAACGAGGAACTGGGATGGGGACTGGGTGTAGACCCATGATGCCACAGAAAAGGGAGGCAACGACGACCATAATTAAAAATTGTTGGAACACAAAGAAAAACACACACACACGCACACACGGGAATTCTGGCCTGGCTATCTTAGTTAGCCTGCGTTGGTCAGCTGGGTTAGTGAGCTAATTCGAGGTTAGCTAACAACTATTACCATCCATCATCATCATCAACAGCATCATCATCATCATCATTGTGATCGTCGTCATCATCATCATCATCGTGGTTCGCTATAGAAGCGTGCCGTTGCTACAGAATGAGTGAGTTGTAGAAGCAGCAAAAGTCGTCGTAAAGTCGTTGAAGTAGTAGCCGCAGCAGCAGCAGAAACAACGTCACCGTTGTATCGTCTACGTTGTCAGCGGCGCGCTCAATCTTTCCATAGACAGATAGTCGACATATAGAGCTATAAGGGTGGCAGAGAGACACAGGGAAGGAGGGGGGAGCTGGAGAGGGGGGGAGAAAGATAGAGGCATATACATACAAAAGAGAGAGAGAGTGGGGGGGAGAGAGAAGCGGTAGAGAGAGACGGACAGTCAGTCAGTTGGGGAGTTGTAGTTCCGAGCTGTCGTTGCTGCCTGACGAACGAAGATGGGCCGACAGACGAGAAGAAGGCGGCATAGAAGAAGGCCGGGGGTGGTGGTGGTGGTGGTGGATGGCAGATTCGTGGCCCTAGCTGAAAAAACGACTTGACGTCGGACGACGTAGGGGGGCGTACAGGTATTTGAGCGGCGGCGGCGGCGGCGTTCGTTTTCATCAGCGTTTCCGAATCAGTGGCTTGCCTCCTCCGTCCGAAACAGTTGCGTGACAAAATACAACCCGCCTCCTTCCAGCCAGTATCTAGTTCTGCTGTTGTTGTTGTTGTTGTTGTTTTTGTTGTTGCTATTGCCTCTGCTGCTGCTGAACAGGTTCCGAAGACCAGAAGCGGAAGCGGCCTCAGATCATATGAGAAACGTCGCACGTTACGCGCGAAGGTAGATAAGGTTTACAAATACATATGTATATATATATATATAAATATATATATATATATATCAATATATGTATATATATATATATATATACATAAACATGCAATCCTCTATAAAATAACGACAGCAACGACACCACGACGACGTTCATGTCTTTCACGATCACAGCGGGGGTGAACACGGTGGAAACCGCAACCACAGCGACAACAATAGCAACAACTGGAACAGCAATAACAGCACTAACAACGCAGCACCAGCAGCGACAAGAGCAGCTACAAAAGCAACATTTCACTACTCATATACTAGTTAAGTCTACAAATTGTGAATCTATCCATTCTGTCTATCCACTACTAACCAGCCGAACCGATCGAGTGAGCATCGTTTAGTCGACAATCGGCCTCATACGTTAAACAAACGTTCTGTTTGTATATATATATATATATATGTGGGTACACGCCTTAACCTTTCGACGGGAGACTCGAGAGCATCGGAATTTTGCCGACAGAGGCTGTCGCTCGACATTTAGCGAGGAAACGCAGCATCTGTTCGGGGCACATTGTTGAACTGTGCCTATCCTGGGTTAGAGAACCTGTGGCCACACGTTCACGCGGAGACAAATGTTCACTTCAGTGTGCTAACATAACAAAGTTATATAAATAAACCCGCAGGTGTATATATATATATATATATATATATATATATAGATGCTGAATCAGTAAACGCACAAAGCGCACAAATATCTAGCAACTTCCGTCATCAACATACTTAAAATGTTAGTTTAGCTGAGATTTGTCCTAACGATACTCTAACAGACCGGCGGAATTCTATATCTGTGCTTGCTGGCCAATTTGCTGACCAGTTACAGTTGATGAAAGTTGAAATGATGTCAGAGCGCTGGCGACGGTCATTACGGGCAATAGGAAAATTGCTCGTTGGGTCTCTCAAGCATAACGCTGTTAAAGGAGCGCGGCAAATGCGCCGCTCATAAGATTCCCGCTGCGGTCGAATTATTTACATTTATTGTTAGCCAATTTGGCTTAACCTAAAGCGCCTGCTGTGTTCATTCGACCTGACACCGCACGCCACAATGATAACAACGACAGCTCTTATGTCGATTTCGCTCGTAGACTCGTCACAAAAAGACTTGCCATTTCAGCAAGTCAGGCATCGTTCCAACAACTGTTCAACTGTCGCGTATATATATATATATATATATATTGTTCACTCGCTTGTCTGTACGCTTGGAGAGACAATAACTGGTCAATTTGTTATGTTCGCACGCTAATATCAACAACCAGCTTCCGTACAAGACGCATGACCAGAAGAAATCAGATCACTTGCCAAATGCTCTACCTGCCCTAAGGGCAACTGCCAGTGACTATCAGGCATGTGTGAAACCATATATATATATATATATATATATATATATATACAGGATCTTCCATAGCCATATGTACTTATTAGAGTTTGGTAAAACTCGGCAAAACATTTTTTTTTCAATAGAAGAGGGGGGCGGAAATGTCTTGTTTAGAAGTGAGGATAAAATCGATCAAATAAGGTATTTTGCCTTTTTACCATAGTAGTCAACGCACCGATCATACCGGTGTATTCGGCGGAAAATTCTGCATAATCTGAATGACACCAGACGCAAGCTAACGAAAGCCAAATAGCCAGGTTAAGAAACGTCATAAAACGTCGATTTGTTGTTATGTCTTGCGTTGAAGCTTTCATGTGCAGAACCGTAAATTGTTGCTATTATGACCAAAAATTTGCACCGCCTAAAAGGCTATTCTCAGGCAGTAGCAAACTTAATGTCCATCATTTTCGCACGAAAGTGATGGCGCTGCGTTACGTAGTTGCCGCGTAACTAAGCTGTTTCGACAGCCGACATCAAGAACGCGCAGAACGAGCGAGAGGCGACGTCGCTCACTCTCACAACAGACGGCAGCAACAGCAACTTACAGAGCCTCCTACCTCAACTTCAAGGGGACCGCCGATGTCAACCGGACGCCTACCGACTTGTCGACTGCGGCGCACGTCCTCTCAATGTTGCTGTGAGTTTCACCGTATCACGTCGACATCAAAGACAGCCTTTGAAAGTAAAGAAGAGAACCCATTAAAAGTAGTAACTTGCTTGGTGGTGGGGGGAAGTTTCTTCGGCTGAGAAGAGAGGCGCTTCATCTACTTCACCGCCCGAGTCGTTTTTTTTTTGTTGTTCCTGCATGGTCTCGGAAAAATGATGCGCCTACGTCCCCAGCAGCCAACTAGCAGCTACTAGCATGCTGGTGTGACTCGAGAACAAACGCACTGAAACCCCGATAATAAGCTCCCTCCACACTCTCAAGCTCGGAATCGCATGTCAGTACTTCGAGGGTTGCTCAAGCCTTATTATAGCCGTCTCCAGCCCATTCATCAGCGCCTACCTCTACCAACCGGCCTAAGACGAGACTAGCATGCAAGCATGCTACATATGTACCACACAGTCAGGAATGACATCCGGATCGGGCTGGCGCGCCAAAGAATGAGGTGGGGGGTCGACGAGGAAATAGTGAGTGCGATAGGGATAGAGGTGCACGTTTTTAAGCGGCACATGCATAATACGGACATACACGACCTGTTGCGTCGAGTTCCATCTGGCCGAACCCCTTCTCTATAGCGCGCATGTCCTCGGCGCTCACCTCGTCGAGAAGCCACGTCCGGAGGAGCTCTAGAACTGTGCGGCTAGTGTGAGATTGGCGTTAGCCGACCAAGAAGCATCGGCGGCAAAACAGTAACAAGACCATACGCAACAACAACACCAACATTTACAGCATCATCAGCAGCAGCAAACTATCAACAACGACACAACAACTACTACTACTACGAAAAAAGTAGTTTTTGGACTGACCCTCAGCCAAGATTTAACGTCCTACGAACTTCCTTTTCGCATTGCTTCATAGACGAACCCCCCATAAATACAAAGAGTGCAACGGTGGGACTCGAACCCGCGCACCTATGTGTCTCCTTCGGTTGCGAGGCGCAGACGAATGCCCCACGCCACCGGCTCGACACTACTACTACTATAATACTACATACTATTACTACTACTACTACTACTATAGCATCAGCAACAACAATCGCCCGCCAATTGTTGGCTTCAGGGTCTAGGTGATTTCGGCATCGTCATGGTCTTCACCGCGAGGTAGTCGTAGTTATAGGCAGTCGTCATTGAAGCAGCAGTGATAGTCGTACTGGTAGTAGCTAATGCGAGCAGATTCAACCGAAACCAACTTGGAATGTCTATCTCTCTCTCTCTCTTTATGTATGTATATATATATATCCCTTGCACTGTCTCTCTCTCTCTCTTTATATATATATATATATATATATATATATATATATATATAGAGAGAGAGAGAGAGGGAGAGAGAGAGCTCCTCAACTCTCCTTTGATCTGTCTAGCTTTGATCGGAATGCCTGCGTCCCCTCCTCCATTGAGCTTCGCGCCTGGCTAGGCTTCACACCTGTCGTCTGAGCGAATTCCACAACGTGGCCAGTATTCGAGCGTAGCTTTAAATTTTCCATTTGGTGAGTGTATCATATAGGTAGAAAGTTACATTTGCATTGCAATATATGACTTTTACTCGAATTACTAAATGAGAAATCAAGTTACGGTGCACACGTACCGTCACGCTACCGTCACGATCTAGTGCCGGGTAGTTACGTTAGTTAGTACTATATATATATATATATATATAGTACTAACTAAGTGATATGTGTACACACACTTATCAAGCGAATAAATCAATCAATATATATATATATATATATATATATATATATAATACATGTGTTTATTGCGTCAGGGTTCGTTAGTAAACTATGTTGGGTTCTTAAAGCAAATTCTAAGAATTTGTTTAGGGTGCTACTTCAGTCCTTCCCAAAAGTTTCATTTTTAGGTGCCAAAAGTGAGCAAGTTAGTTTTTGATAACCTTAAAACGTTCAAAATGTTCTCCTCTTACTGACCGCGCAGAGCAGGATTATAAGGTGAGCGGGGTAAAACTCCCATACAAAGTTCAAGCAATAATCCTATCCAATAATAATAAGAATTAATATTATTTGATAGGATTAAACGCAACATTTTCGACTTACTTAGCTGTCTCTTGATGAGCAGGGGTGGTAATTTTCGCCAATGACTATCGCACAGTAAAACAGTGTGAGCAATTTAACAAATAGTAGTGTGTAACTTCAATGATACCTGTATGTGTTATATCTTGCTCTAAAATAAAAACGATATATGTATACATATATATATATATATATATGTCGATGTGCATGCCTACTTCTCATTACAGACACGGTCGACGTTCCCCTCTTTCTTCGTTCAAGATAAACATTTACACTGCGGAGGAATAGATGACGCAAAAGCTTGCTATTACTCACAGCAACGAGGCAATTGGCGGTCGTTAGCGTGACTTCTACGAATAGCTTTGCCGCGTTTGAAATAAACATTCAGTTCCGTTCAACCATCCGTTTATTTTATGAACTTACATTACACACACACACACACACACATATATATATATATATATATATATATATATATATATAGAGAGAGAGAGAGAGAGAGAGAGAGAGAGCGGAAGAGAAGGGGAAAATAACGAGAGAAGAACGCAAAAAATAGGTAGGTTGAGGCAAAGGACAGCGAGTGAAGGCGTTGCATAAGATGGTGTTACGCCGGCCGCGTGTTCTCTGCGTGCGCATGCGTATTTTTCATGGTTGGCAGCTCTCTTTAAACTACTCTGTCTAGAATTAAAAGCAGCAGCAGCATTCGAGCGACTGAGGAAGTCTTTGAGTCAGTCATTCGATCTAAACTATCAACGTTTATTTATCCTATCCGGCGCTCTACTGGCGCATTTACCCTACCGATGCCGGCTGCAGTTGAGTGTACTCTGAATGTACTCGACGGTCAGCGGGCAGTCGGTGATCAAAAAGTCAACAATAAACAAAACGCTAACCCTAAGTCGCAGAAGGAAGACTAGTTGAATGAGTTTTGGTTAGAGTGGTTAAAGTGGTGGTAGTGGTGGTGATGGTGGCGGCGGCGGCGGCGGCGGTAGCAGCAACAGTAGTAGTAGTAGTAGTAGTTAGTAGTAGTTGTCGAGCCCGGTGGCGTAGTGGATTGAGTCTCCGCCTCGCAACCGGAGGAGACACATAGGTGCGCGGGTTCGAACCCCACCGCTGCACATTTGTATATATGGGGGTCCGTCTATGAAGCAATGTGAAAAACAGTTCCGTGGACGTTAAATCTTGGCTGAGGGTCAGCCCGAAAACTTTACTTTACTTAGTAGTTAGTGGAAATTCTAGAGCTAATCTTAGTTGAAATAGTAGTTTGTAGTAGTAGCTGTACTGTGTGTGAGTTTAACTGCAAGCGAACTTGGCTGCGAACGCCTCGAGTCGGCCTGCTGCGAGACTCGTCTGTTTATTTGTTCGGCTGCTCACCGCCTGCCTGCCTGGCCGTCTGGTCTCTTAGCCGTCTTGTGCCATCTTGTGTCGTCGCGGCCGAATGAATACAGCGTGAGTCTGCGCTGCGCTGCGGTCATTGCTTGTTGTTGTTGTTGTTGGAGTTGTTGGTGTTGCCATTCTTGTTCATAATCACATGACGATAAATGTGGTTGTGGTGTTGTTGTTGTTGGAATCGTTGTTCTCGTTACTTACTTACTTACTTACTTATGTTGTTATTGTTGTTGTTATTGTTGCTGCTGCTGTTGTTGTTGTTGTTGTTGTTGTTGTTGCTGCTGTTGCTGTTGTTTGTTTATTATTCTTGCTACTATTATGTTTCTAGTTTGTGGTTTGTTGTTCTTCACGTTGCGGTTCAAGTTGTTGTTGTTCTTATTGATAATGACAGAAGTGATGGAAATAGTTGTGTCGCTTTCGTTATAGTTGCTCGTACTACAGCTGTCCCCTTGTCGCTAAACTTTGCTGTAAGTCACAACGACAGCGCCTTACCACTGGCGGCGGCGCCGGCGGACACGACAAAAATAATATTACAACAACAACAGCCAACAACAACAACAACAAAAATTACAACAACAACAATCAACAACACACAACAACAACATTACAACAACGACAACAACAACATTACAACAAAAATTACAACAACGACGTTAACAAACGCTGTTAAGTGATATCTCCGCATAGGCTCCGCGTCGTTCACTAGTGTCGAACCCCTTCTCGCCTGGCCGGCTAGGGCCCGTTTTGTGTTGGCCCCCTCACAGCACAGACACAGCACAGCTTCCTCCAGGCGGCTCACGGCTGTCTGTTCGATCATTTACGATCCAGCACGGTTGTTTGTCTATGCTGGCTAAATCTGTAACCAGGAAAACTTCTTCTACGATTGGCGGTCGTCGTAGCGTCCGACGACCGCAGCGTTCTGCTGGCAGGGGTGGCGGCGGTGGCGCCAGCAAGCAAACAAGCAAGCATGTATGCACAATCGTCACGAGAGGATCAGCGAGATGACAGACCACAAACGAACAAAACGAACGATTTATAAAAAGAGAGAAGAAGGAGAAGAAGAAGAAGAAGGAGAAAGAATTAAAGCAAAGCGACAAATCATGGTGCCCCATGTTTTCCTCTGCGTGCCAATGTTGTTGTTTCTCGGCTGACACTGTCGCCTGCCGAAGCAACCTGCTGGCTCGTCACTACGATTGTTCACGTTACAAAAAACGCGTCTTCTATCCGCGTCCGTCCAGCTCCGCCGCCAGTATTTTCTATCTGCTGTTAAGGACGAAATAAACGAAGCGACTAACGCACACAACAAGCAGGACAGCAACAGCAATGCGCAACAATATGCAGTAACAACAACAGCAGCAGCAGCAATAAGAAGTAATAACAACAGCAACAATAAGCAGTAGTAACAACAGCAACAATAAGCAGTAATAACAACAGCAACAATAAGCTGTAATAACAACAGCAACAATAATAGAAACAGTAACAATAAGCAGCAATAACAACAACAACTATAACAACAATAAGCAGCAATAGCAACAACAACAATAACAACAACAACAACAACAACAGCTACGACGACACCAACCGCACAATGTGGTTGTAGCGGGCGATCGACGCCTGCCGGCCACTTAAATCAGACCACTAGTTAACAAAGAATTAGCTAAACAAACTAGACTACCATTTAACTATGTAGATGAACCAGCAACACCAATCGTATGATGACCTATGGCGAAACTCCTTGACCAGCATCGCGTTAACGTTATCTGCCCTGACGTCGTCATCTTCGTTCTGAACTAGCGTTTGGCGACCCCCACGACGGTAGCCAAGAACGTCGTTAACTACGACGATACCCCACCACGAGTCGAACCGGCTCGAACGAGAGAAAGCTTTCCTGCCACATGGTAGCGTGCTCTTCTCTTCAGCCACCCCGGTACTCCGTTCAGTCTCGAATCAAAAACATTATTTTAGCAAGTTCCTTTAGACTTCTAGACCATCTTCCGTCCCCTACGGGCTTGGAGCTCATCCTGAGGCATATGTATGTCTTCAATGAGGCACCGAGGGCCGGACATGTTGAGATATCTAGGGTTTCCCCAACAGTTCTTGTGGCAGAATGGCCGCTGACTGTCACCACTGGTATGGTTTATCATCTATTCTCAATGAGCTTATCGCTTAAGGAAAATTCGATCAACAATATGGATCGAACCGGCGACACCCGGTAGATGACTAGCGCATTAGTCCCCTATACCGCGGCGCCACACTTCCACACCGTTCAATCCCCACACTGTGTAGTGTGTATACGACGTGGCGCATTGGCACCTTCGAAGTGTCGCTCCTCCTAGAATAAAATCTTCAAAGCATATGTGAGACCTTTAAACGAGTGCTACGAATCTAAAAGTGTTGAATAAACGACGGTCGAGGGACAATATGTTAGCCAGCACGAGAGCAACCAACTCGCGAATCTGCAACATCCTTATTTCCCTAGCTGGCTGTTTTGCTTCGGGTGAGCCGTATGTATAGTCCAATGACAGTATCACCTTTTCGCCCGTCCTTCCCGCCGCCGGCCTGTAAGAGAAAGTGTTATCTAAAGCCAGCGACATAATACGCATAGCGTGTAACGTGAATGCTTGTATGTCACTTTCGTGTGCCTCTCGAGTGATCGGTTCGAGTTTCCCTGTTTAGACTGTCTCGCGTAGGAAGAGGCAAGTTTCGTGCGTTTCGAATCATTCGTTGTCGGTGTCAGACAGATGTTCAAACACATTTGTTCTAATCTGCTGCTCTCCGTTGTATCGCATTCCGTGTGTGTATTCACGGCTGCCACGACGTTCAACACATTCCCGCCTCGCACGATATCCTCTCGATTGGAGCTGCATGCATAGCTTATACTTCTATATATAGGTACACTCGTATATCTGTTACATGCACAAGATGACAGGAAAATCTGCCGACGATCGGCAAAGGAAAGCGAGACATGGATAACAATAACAGCAACAACAACAACAATGATAGCAACCACAACAACAACAATAGCAACAGAAGTACGGTGACAGTATGCACGAACAAAACAAGAGAAACATGATGATGACGACGATAAATAACCAAAATACAAGCAAATAAGGCAGAGATCTTTTGGAAAACGGACGTGTAAAAGAGCTACATCAGCAGCATGTGCGCCTTCACAGCCGCGGAGACAGCCGGAGAGGTCTCTACCCCCGCAGCTCGCTTTTTTGCTATCCAAGCGACAACGTGTTCTCTCTTCCGCCCGCTTTCTCGACATGTGATCGCCCCTAAATTTGGATGGTAGCTTGTCAACAAGAGTGTCGACTCACCACTCGAAACACTGTTTGTAATCATAGGGGGGGGGGGTGCGTAATGACAATGTCGTATCGCCGATCGACCTCGCGCATCACTAATAACTAATCCGTGACTAGTCAGCGTGACCAGTCATCAACAATCAACGATTCAGAGTCCTGACGCGGACCCTGGCCCCGACTTAAGCCAAAGGGACGATTCGATGCTATAGTACTGCTGGCTACTGCTGATGTTGCTGCGATTATTATTATTATTATTATTACTATGACTATTCGCCACAATGGTAATGTGGGAATAACAAACATGTGCAATCGAATTTGGACTTCTGTGACATGATGCCAAAAGGTGACAACGAAATCAAATATTGTATTACTGTCACTGGCTCGCGAATCTGCAGTCCGACGGCAAACAATGATAACCTATGGTGACGCGATTAACGACGACGTACTGCTAAATCCGGACGGTCGCCGATCTAATACCAACATAGGTAGGTTGCTGTTTATTGTTTTTCTTTCAAAGCTTAAACGATTCAAGAAATCGTGTACTCAGCAACGCAATCATTGAACGCAGATTCCCAACGGACTTGACTCACTGCTGTTGTGGCTGTTGCTGTTGTCGTTGATGTCTGCTGTTGTCATCATTTAGGGTCGTGTCGTATTTTTGTTTGTACTGCTGTCTTCATGTCTGTATTCTTATTAGTGTGTTTTCGTTTTGTTATTTGTTGTTATTACTCTTACTGTCGTTGTGATTGATGTTGTTGTGGTTGTTGTCTTTTTTGTTGTCGGCGGCTGTAGTTTATTGCAGTCGTGTTTAATATGCTTAATACAACTGTTAAGATTGTCCTGGCTTCTTTAATTGGGGCGTCGTCGTCGCTGTTGTTGTTGTTGTTGTGTTATCGTTGTTGTTGTTATCGTTGTTGTTGTTGTTGCTTTATCGTTATTGTTGTTGCCATTATTGTTATTGTGTTGTGGTTTTTGCCTACACCTGTCACCGTTGTTGTTGTTGTTGTCGGCCGACGTTGTTACAAGTCGATTCGTCGCCATCGGTTTCGTCGTCGTTCTGCACATTCTGTCTGCTCTGCCCGGCCACGCTGCCGACTAGCCTGGTCACTGCGTGAATAGTAGTGATGTCGTGGTGATTTGCGTGGTGGATTCGTTAGCTCACGCGTTGGCCCCAACAGCAGCAGCACAGCAGCGTTCGTTCGACTTGCGCTCGACCACGCCGTGCGGCCACGGTGCGACATACGATCGACGCAGCACCGTCGATCAACGATCGAAAGCGACCGAAATCGCCGTCCGTTGCTTGGCGCTAGTAGGCTTCTTTTTGTTGTTGTTGTTGTTGTTGTTGTTGTGTGTTGTGTTGTTGTTGCTGTTGTTGCTTGTTACTGTTGTGTTGTTGTCGTTTAGAAAACATTCCTACCGATCTTCCGTCCGATGATTACGGTCATGGCCATTACCATAGCCATTACCCCGATCGGATGTTCGTAAGTGTATGTAAGCATTAACTGGTCACTGTCGTAAGCTTTCTTCGTCTTGTTCGCACTTGAGAACACCGCGTCAACTCATATTATACTTGAAGATATTGAGAGATAGTAAACTAGTTATAGTTAATCACAAATTGTGCAATTTTCTTTCCCTGGCCACTTCTTATAGCTCTTCTACCTTGTTTTTGATCATCTACTGTCCCCCCCCCTCTCTCTCTCACTAACTTACTCAACCTATCGCTGTCTCTCTCGCTGGTCTATTTGTTCACGACTTGGTGGCATTCGCAGTTCATCCGAAATAAAAACGCACTAACAACAACAACAACAAAAATACAGCAACAACGATCCAAATGATTTCTTTGCCCCCACCTTCCTCGGTACCCACCCCCCCCCCCACCCCCGCCGCCTGCCATCCTCTCCACGAGTGCTGCTTACAAGGGCAGCTTGAAAAAGAACTTGTTCGAAGTAGCAGGGCCGCCGACATTGCCGGCGGTAGTGGTGCGAGACGCACACTGTCTTGAGACTGACCAACTGCTTGAGAACCAGACCGATATGGCGATACGAGAACGGCGGATCGACCGACCAAGAAGGGAGAGCGGGAGAGAGAGAGAGAGAGATCGAGAGGGAGGGAGGGACGGACGAAGAGAGAGATTGAGGATCAGCCAGCCATCAAAGGCATCAGTCGGTTGGGTTGGTCACTCGCTTGGCACGCACGCACACTGCAGGCACGCACCTTGCCAGCCGGCGTACCACAAGCGTAACAAAGGCCGAATGCAACAATCGCGGGTAGCCGATGACGATGACGACAACAACAACAACAACAACAACAACAACAACAACAACAACAACAACCACAACAACAACAACAACAAAAACGACAACGATGACGGTAACAGCGGCAACGTTAAGGCATGCCTCGTTGACTCCATCGTCCATCGTCGGTACGGACAGCTGAACGAATATGCTCTGTCTCTTCGACGACTTCTACGAAGATTATTATTACTACGAGGAGGGCACTACTGTTACTAATGCTACTACTACTACTACTACTTCTATTATTACTAATACTATTCCTACTTTGGATACTTTAGATAGCACTAATACTGCTACAGCTGCTGCTACTGTTACTACAGCTACTAAAACCACTAAAACTACTCCATTTATTTCCTCACTCATCCGATCTCTCCCACGGTTAGCCAACAACGAACGACTCGACGCGGCAGTGGCGATGACGTTCGGCGTTCGGCGTATGAATCTTAACCGATCAACAATCAACCGAGGACTGTGTGGCTGGCTTTCCTCCGGCTCAGTCGCGGCGGGAACTACTGAGCAGTCGAATAGGCAGCACCAGCCGACAGTACACAGCCTAGCCAGCCTGGCGCATGGCGAACAGCAAGTCATCTATCTGGCTCTGGCTATTTATCTGTTTCGCAGTAGCAGCAAAGGCAACTTCAAACTTCGTCTCGCCTACAGCCTACAGGAAACCCTGCCCTCCTCCGGCGCGAGTTGCCCATGGAGGCTCTGAACATCGAACTCGATCGAATTCGAATTCGATCGCATTCGTATTCGAGATCGGCATCGATCTCGGCAACATAGCGACACGGTGCCTTTATTGGCAAGATTCTCGAGTGTTTATTTGGCCGTTGCCATAGAATGATAATATGTAACCAAAAACAACAACACGACAAGTGTCTCAGTTCAGGGAAGGAATTCTGTTGCCGTGCTAACGGAAAACTCACCCACCACCACCACCACCACCATGGAGCGAGCTAACAGCAGCAGCAGTAGAAGCTGTTGGACACCGCGGTATTGGACTGACGTCAGCTAAGATCAGTCATCGTGTGTTGCTTTGGTTATTGCCTGTTGTTCTAGTTATGGAGGCCGCTGAATTTTCATCCATATATACTTTGTTTATGCTGACATTATGGTCACGCATTCACGTCGGAATCAAGCAGGGAGGGATATATATATATATATATATATATATATATATACATAATATATATATATATATATATATACAATAGAAATGAAGAAACCATGGTCACCATCAAGGATCGTCCATCTGTCTGCTCCATATAGGCATGCCATAGCCACACGACAGCGGCAGCTGAAATCACATCAGGTTGTGGCCGGATAGCAGTTCACATCACATGACCACCACCACTACCATCACCACGACCACCACCGTGTCCAATGAATGGGGGGGCAGTGTCGCCATCGGGCGCTTCGCTGAAATAGCGATTTGCAACTGAAGCAGCCGGTCGAGTTGTACTGACGGGCGTTGTTGCTGGGGGGGCGGGGGGGGGGGGGGGGAATTGCCGTTGCGGGAAGTTGACGTTGGATCCTAGCAGCTATTGGCAGCTACGGTGCAATTGCTGCTGCTGCTGTTGTTGCTACTGTTCTGAGGCTAGCTACTGCAACGTAACTTAACGAACCGTTACGCCGACGAACGAACGTAATTTCAAACGTGCAAAAAAAAGAGACTTCAAACATACGGACAGCAAACAAATAAACAAACAGACCGTCAGACACACACCAACATGCACCCGCCCACAGACAGACAGACAGATAGATAGATTAATTGATAGCTGCGTGATGACGATGCCTGCCAATTGCCGCAGCACCAAGGGCCCGACGATACTGGGGGCTGTTCCGCTTGCTGAAACCCCCAGAAACTCGTCAAGTAAGCTTGTGCAGGCACCGCTTGCGGCTGCAACAAGCAAACCCTCCTACAGCACCCGTTCGAAATGAAGGGCGGTCCGTTCAAATCTATATATGTGTCTATATATATATATATATATATATATATATATATATATATACAGGAAGCACATTGAACATCGACATTGCTATCGCTTGCCGGTATCACCGCGTCCCCGCCAGTCATTACTTTCTAGCTATCTGGTCGCTATTGACGGTGGTCCTAAGGGACAAATAACACAAGCAGTGGCTATCTATCAACTTGAGTGGCAAACCTATTCAATAGCTGTTTGTAATTCAATTCTGCGTTACTAGCTTACTCACACACACATGTTTATATATATATATATATATATATATATATATATACGGACGTTGGAAAAGAGTGCAGCCTATATTTAAGTGTTATTACTTATAGTACGCCCAAAGGAAGTGTAATATATATCTTATACAACGTATAAGTAATGCTGAATGCACGTTCCAGAAACAAGGCAATAAGTATAAGATTATGGTCTGAAATAAAACAAGTCTCGATAAAGGAAAATCTATACTGCAAATACTCCTGAAGGTTTTTAGTCTTAGTATATATTTATAATAAATTACCCTTAACTTAATTTACCCAATGTAAGTGTTAATAAATAATTATTAATGAGGATATAATAAGTATTAATGAGGGACATAACCGAATCTGCAGTGCAGCAGCGACAGATACATTCGTTTATACCCTAGAACATGACGCAGAAGATTATCTCCCCGTTAGACTTTTCTGGATCGCTTGATGATCACAGATCGTGGCCGCCGATACAATGCTACCAGCAAAATGCGGCGTTTATATGTCTGTTCCTCTTCCACGAAGAGAAGCGCTAAGATTTGTGTCGGCGCACATGAGTACATTAGTGACAAAATTGCAACAGCTGATGGCGTCATCGGGCCACCGCGGCAGTGTCCTAGCGGCACTGTGACCTAAATCATCCGGCAGTTAACTACAGAACTGAATACGGGGCATGCCTTCCATCACAAGAGCTTCATGATGGATCAGACGAACGATGATCAAAATGCCCGACTGTCATACACAAAACGTTTTTTTCTATTCGTACTATGAATGGGCTTCATCAGCCTATCGACGGTTTCAGGACGGGGACAACGTCTGCTTGATATCGTACTCGAAAATTACCACAATCAACGAGATTTCGAGAGAAAGATCTGCGGCAAGCAATTTGAGAAACTGATAAGCGTGTGTTCTTGCTCTGTTCCAATGAGTGCCAAGTGTTGACAATGTGGTAATAATTAACAAGCATTAAAAATATACTTGCATTGCTCAATGTTCTGGCTCCAGATCTGTACATAAATATGTCCTATAACAACGTGCGTGTTATGGTCCAAACCCTTAATTTAAATATATCTGCATCTAAATGCACGGTGGTACTGCACTTTGACAGCTGTATATGACTACTATGAACACGGAGATGAACAACTTCATTAAAAAAACTTCTATCACAAATGAAGGGGAGCTGACAAGTGCCATATTTAAATGCAGTTCACACATAACTGGTCTTATAGCGGTGACGCCTGTAAGAATTAAACAGTTTTAAAAAGGTTGTTTTTTGCAGTGCCGCCTGCTAGATTTAATTAGATCACACGCTCGCTTCGTCACAAAAAGGAAACACGAAAATCTGTACAGCGGTACAAACAGAATGAATAACACAACTTAGTTTGAATTACGCATCGCCTTATTCGAACACAGGTCCTCGTGGAGATGTAGACTTGATTATTTCCAAAGTACATAGAACGTTCGTAAGATGAGACAACCAAGCCGGCCCACGTTGCAGTATTTAGGTCGAAGCGGTAAAACGGTACGTTAACATCATAGAAGAATTGCTTGAAGAAAAACTATACGGAAGTGTTTGTCAAATTTGACTCTAGAATAGACATAGAGCTGCGAGCTGCAATGCATGTAATGTATGTATTTGTCAAAGCTGTGACTTCAGTCAAACGTTTGTCTTAAAGCCGAGTCAATCCCTAGGAAGAGTGTTGCAAACCAACTGTTGACGATTTGGCGCTCTGCAAATCATCGTAACCATTGAGCAACTCATTATATTCATCATATGGATGAACATTACTGCAGTACTACGTATGTCTATTGGGCAATAGCATTGCAATACCTTATGTACGGTTATTCACGATGTTGATGACAATATGCTAACCACATGTGGCTAACGTAGTCGACATAAGTAACGTCGTAGTTACTGTAGTTTTTGTACTGTCCCGTGTGTGTTGCTGTGGTGTTGTTGTCGTTGTTGTTGTTGTTGTTGTCGTTGTTGCTATCATTGTTGTTGTTGTTGTTGCCGCTGCTGGCTTTTTGCTGCTGTTGGTGTTGTTCTTGTAGTTAATCGTTGTTGCTACTCGTATTGTCACTCTAGCAGTGGTCGTGTGAGAACAATGCAAATCGTCGTCGTCGTCGTTGTCACTATCGTACTAACATTAGGACAGTCAAAACAATACTAGCGCGCTTACATGATTGAAATCGCACAGGTGACCGACCAAATGTGCGTCTGCTTATATGAGCATTCAGCTACGTAGTCACGTCACTATCATCATCATCATCATCATCATGCATCATCGTGCATATCAGCGAACGACAAAACTATAATACTTGTTTAGACTACGCTAGGCATATGGATCGACGGTAGTTGTCTGAATCTGTCATTGTTCATAATCGTTGCTGGTGGGTCGTCGTCGTCGTTGTTCTTGTTGTTGTTGTTGTTGTTGTTGTTGTTGTTGTTGTTGTTTGAGTTGTTGTTGTTGTTGTTCTATTTGTTGTTGTTGTTGTTGTTTAGTTGTTGTTGTTGTTGTTGTTGTTGTTGTTGTTGTTGTTGTTGTTGTTGTTGTTGTTGTTGTTGTTGTTGTTGTTGTTGTTGTTTGAGTTGTTGTTGTTGCTTTTCGAGTTGTTGTATCTGTTGTTGTTGTATTTGTTGTTGTTGTTGCTGTTTGTGTTGTTGTTGCTTTTGTTGTTGTCGTTTCCATTGCTTATTCGAGCTGAATCGGAATAATGAAAACCCTGCACCACCCACCCAGATCACCTCGTCGATAAAGACTACGAGACAACAGAAGCACAGAGGGAGAGAGAGGGAGAGACGGAGGGATGGAGCGGACCCCTATACGGAAAGATATTCTCTCCGATTGACCGGGGGCGTCGCTGTCTCCCGGGGCTAGCGCCTTTCTAGCGTATGTATGGCTTTATCGGTGGCCCTCGGCCAGCAGCTTCTTGCAACTTTGACAGGGTCTGTCTTTATCAGGGCGTCATCATCATCGTCAACATCAACATTATCGTCAACATCAACATTGTCGTCAAAGTCGTCTTTACCTTGATTTTGATACCGTGAGTATGATTAACGTCAGGGATCCACCCGTCGTCGGCACAATAGGCGATAAAGGTAAGCAGGTCAACAGCAGCAACAACAGCAACTACACAACAACAACAACAACAATCACCATGGGTACGACACCGGCAACAACAACAACAACAAAAGCAATAACAATAAACGGTGGCAACGACCATGATGATGATTCACTTTCTCTCCGCGACGACAGATCGGGTCTTCCGTTACGTTCTTGGCGCGTTTCATTTCATATTCATCTGTCTAGACGAGAAACGAGAGCGCCACTCGAACTGGACAGACAGCATCGAGCACCGAGCGGCGAAACGAAAGGGTGGGGCCGGGGAACACGCGTCGAAGCAATGGCTGCCTGCGCCCTTCGCGTACGCGTATAAGCGGCAGCGACGACGACAACGACGACGACGCGGACCTACTCGCTGTCAAAAACGCAGGCATTTCGACGCTACGACAGGTTGATGACGATAAACGCGTTGCCAGCAGCAATGACAGCAACAATAGCAATAACAAACAACAAGAGGGCAGCAGCAGCAACAACAACCAACTACAAACAACCAACAACAACACGGGGCAGAAACTACGACAAACATCACCAACAACAACAACAACGGGGCAGAAACAACGACAAAAAATCACCACCACCAACAACAACAACAACGGCAAGCAATACGAAGACAAAGCAGTCGAAGATGAGAGAAGAAGAGAAGGAAGAAAAAGAAAGCAAAACGAAGCAGAAAAACAACTGAAAACGAACAACAAGGTGAATCCGCAGCCATTTCAAACGTAGCCAAGTCAGACACTACTAAAAGAGAGACCGAATTGAAGCCGACGAAAACAGGCAGCCATTTTCTTCGTCGTTGTCGCCGACGCCGATGAAGTCTGCTCGCAGTCTGTTCGGATCGTGGGATCGTTGCTGCCTTGTGTGTTTTTCGGCTGTGTGTCGTCGACTCATCATCGGCTTTTCACGTCACACGGCGCCGTTCTTCCTCGGGACGCCTCGGGTCTACTGTTGCTGGCAATTGCGGGTCTGTCCATGATGCGATGCCGCGATCTGTCGATCGAACCGCCGCCGCCGCCGCTGAATCGTCTCCGCTAAATCGAGCGTGCGCCGCGGGCCACCGGAAACGTCCAGCCCGGTTTTTCCAGTCCGGCGCCTCGGGTAAGCTTGAACTGATAACCTAACTACCGCGGCTACAATAATTGCACTAGCCCAACTACAACTCTGCACTAACTACTGAACGATTAAAACAACAACAACAACAACGACCACTACATAAAAACTGCTTGTTGCATATTGGAAGGCCGCGGGTAGAATATTGTACAACTCTGCATTTACTACTAAACGATTAAAACAACAACAACAACAACAACGACCACTACATGAAAACTGCTTGTTGCATATTGGAAGGCCGCGGGTAGAATTTTGTATATTGCTTGCCATGATGATGATGATGATCTCTGCTTGTTCGCCACCGCCCACCCCTACGCGGCTCGCGTACTGTCACGATACCGGTTGTCAGCTGTATAAAAGGGATGCGCGCCATTTCATCTACCACCCCCTTGTTAGCTCGAGCGTTCGGCGTAACATGTACTCTGCAATTCCCTCAGCCCGGCGGCAACCGGGACGTCCTACGGCGTGGCAGCGACAGCGGCGTAAGCGTGGCAGTGAGACTGCTCTAGGGTGGTGAGTGAGCGTAGCAGGCAGGCGCAGGTAGATTGATATATATATATATATATATATATATATAGTTGAGTGATTGTATCTAGCGCAGCGGTGTTGAGAGTGTGTGGTCTGTATGAGTTTCGGCGGCGAAACAGCTTTGCACTAACCGCCGGGACATTGAGCAGAGTGCTCACCCCTACTTGTCTACTTGCCCCTACTTGCCCAAGTACTACGAAGAGGTCGAGCCCGGTGGCGTGGTGGCTTAAGTCTGCGCCTCGCGTCCGGAGGAGACACATAGGTGCGCGGGTTCGAGCCCCACCGTTGCACCGATTTGTATTTATGGGGGTGGTCCGTCTATGAAGCAATCTGTGAAAAACAGTTCCGTGGACGTTAAATTTTGGCTGAGGGTCAGCCAACCCGAAAACTTTACGTTAGTACTACGAAGAGAGGCGGCGCTGCCGTATTGCTCTCATTCGTATCGTGAATTATAATAAATCTAAATCACCGTCAGTGAAGCCGCGCATTTTCGACGGTCTTCATTCTACGGTTCCGTTGGCAACACTGCTGCTACTGTCGCCCCCACAAATGTTGCAGACACCGGAACTAGACGTTATGCAGCTGAGTTGACAGCTGAAAGTCATAGTGGGTTGGTGAGTAGAGTAAATGTCGTTCGTCGTTGTCGTCGTCGTCGTCGTGGTTTGGTCTGCTTCATCCATACATAGCAATCCACAGCCATATATCGATCTGCCAGCCTGTCGCAGCCAACAGACGTCGCCGAGCAGTAACAGAATCGTCGATATTCGACTTTGGCTGTTGTTGTTGTTACCGTTGTAGTACCTCGGCGCCACCCGTCCGCCAACGTCATTATTGCGGTCGGATGCTGGGCATCATCATCACCATCGTCGTCAAGGTAATTTGCATGTCTCCGTGGCAAAAAAAGAGTGGTACCAAAGAAAACAGCCCGATCCATGCCGGTTAAGGCAGCCAAACAAGTTGGTAGAAACAAAAAGTAAAAGAAGAAAAAAAAGATATATATATATATATATATATATGTGTGTACATAGACAGACAGAAAAAGAACGAAATTACGCGATAGTGAGCGGGAGAGAGAGATGAATTCGGTAGATGATCAGCGGCGACAGCAGAGAGAAAGAGGCAACTAACTTTTCAATCGGAGACGTCGTATCGAATCAAAGTAAGTCAAAGAATGTACGCAGTTCTCACGCGGCTGTGCCAATGAATAGTAACTGCCATTTCTCCTCTTCTCGAGCTCTCTACTAGCCAAGCGACGTCTAACCAATAAGAGAGAGAGAGAAAGAGAGAGAGAGAGATGTCTTGTTGCCGCCACAGCCGCGATGTCGTTACGTTAATGGTCGGTGGTTAGTGTTGTAGTTGGACTAGTAACAGAAGTCGAGGTATCTCAAGCGCCAGCACCTCCGTCGCATTGGGCCAGTTGTGGGCCAAGCCCAACTGCATGCGGCATAGGGCGTGCAGCTACCGAACGACCTTCAGAGGCGGAATGAGGCGTCCGGGCAGGCCAGAATAGATACTAGGCCGTTCAAAACGTCTTTCGAATGAAGGGTAAACGTTTTCGAATTAGTAACAAAAATGCATCTTATTCGACATACTCCCCGAGAATATACTCGATGCACTCTCCCCACAGAGAAATTTCAGAGCAGCATTTACAGCGGCTGAATAGAGATCCGCGAACGGCCAGCATCAGAAGCAACCAGTAGAAGCCATTTCTTCGCGAGTTCTTGCTGCAGGCGGTCCAACAGATCTGCATAATAATATTCTCCAGTTATCGTTTTACCACTCTTAGGGTAGTCGACTAGAGTTATTCCACGTTGGTTCCATAACCTTTCCGCCGTTGTTCCCACTCTCTTCGGAAATTCTTTACCGGTGCACACCATTGGCTTTTAAGTGCCGAAAGTGTAGTGATGAATCCAACTTTCATCGACGCTCGCGAATCTGCGCCAATAGTCTGACGTATTTTTCGACATATTCACCAAATTTCGCCGAGAAACGGAAATGCACATGTCTTTCTGCCCTGGATTGAACAGATGAAGCAAACGCAGCACCCATTTTGCTTTGAGCTGTTTCATCTTCAAGTGACTGCGCAGGATATGTGCACACCACCCAAACGGATATCGAAGGCCTCTTAACAAATTTTTTTTTGTAATTTTCCACGTTTTTCTTCAGTAGCCGTTATTGGTTATCCTAAACGTGGCTCCAGTTGGAAACAGTGGCAAAACATGACACAGAGTCACAGTGAATCCCGTATCATTTAGTTTTCACTTGAATCGCGTTCTATTTTTTCTGATAAAAAATACTTGATAACCGCTCGAATCTCTCTTTTATCGTTTTCTAAAATCACGCCGATAATTTGCACGGGAAAAATGGCCAAACAAAACGGTGCCAGCCAATTACCATTTTAACTGTTAGCAGTCGAGCTGCGCTTTCGAATAGCGATGAGAGTGCGCCAAAATTCTAATTTATTAGAATTCTAAGTAGTTTATTCTGAAAACATTTTAACTACATAGTATTATCAGTACAACAGCAGCAGCAGCAGCAACAATAACCGCAGTAGTAACTACAGAAACAACAACAACAATTGCCCACCAACCTGCCCAGCATCGAGTCACAGGGGGTCATCAGTGATGTAAAGCGGGCATTCCATCCCGAGGTGAAGACCTTGCAAAGACTTCTGACACGTTTACTGCGCTTGCTGTTTTTGCGTTTGATTGTCGTTATTGTTGTTCTCTTTGCTCTGACCTCCTTGTTCCCAAAGTACAGCAACAATAATGACAATAAGCATCAACAGCAGCAATAACACTAAAAGCAACAAGAAAATGAACAACAACAGCAGCAACAACAACAACAACAACAACACGATTTAGGCTAAGCATATGAACAGTTATGACGATGGTGCGAGAACAGTAACAATAACAACCGCAAGTGACGACAACAACAACAAGCCTTGTCAAAACCCCGTTCGGTCAGCTAAACGGCTAATGCAAACAATCACCAAATTGCATTAACCCCGCCGTTGCCATCGCTGCCGTTGATTGATGGACGAACGGACAGACGTCAAGGTTGACTTTAACATGAAAAATTTCGCATCCAGTCGTCATCCCAGCTGTCTCGGTCTCGCACTGTGTAGCGCTACTCATCTAGTTAGACGTAGCTTGTTTAGAGTAGTTTTGTCATCAAGTCGTCATTGTTATTGTCGGGCTGTGGTTTGATGTGGTGCGGGCATGGTGAGGAGCGTATGCATCTACATGCCTGCACATGCGATACATGCGCACGCCTGTACACGCGATACATGCGCATGTTGATACCTACCGGTCCGCTTGCCTGCCTGCTTGCCTGTTGCTTAAATGGTGCGATTTACCAGCGTCTACTGTTGTCGTTGTTATTCACAGTGAGATGGGAACCGATACCCCTCATCACCACCTCCGCATCGTCATCATAATCATTATCATCACTGCTGGCACTGGGGGACGATGACGACAACGCATCAAGCAGAGATCGCGCGTCAACGTAATGAAGACCAGACGGAACTCGTTGTACTTGTAGACAACGACTCGTGGAAAGATCCTACGCTCGAGGTGATTCACGGCTTCACGCGCTAGCATGAGGATGAGACGGTTAGTCCCACGGCGGAGCTGTTGTAGTTCGCCTTTGTACTGTTATTGCGTGATGATTTATCACTGTCGGCCAGTTGGTGATCGGATAGAATCCGTAGAGATCGATAATTAAAAAATCTTAATCACGGCAACGATCAAATATCGTTCATCATCAATCAGGCTGAATTCACCGACAACAACAACAACAACAACAAAAAGTACAACAGAAACAACAACAATAAGAAGTCACTGAATCAGTGAGAGTTCTCTTCGACAGTGAGCCGAAAACGAAAACGACCAACAGGGGAGATTGAAACAGAGTAAGCGGACGAACAAAAGAGAAATAGAGGGAACATATTCGGGAATATCATCATAGATGCGTCGAAGGAGCACAATCTCAGAGAAAGAGAAAACGAGAGGAATATGAAACAAGAAGTAGAGATGTTGCGGGCCGGCTTTCGTTAAGGCCGATGCCACTGAATCGATGACTTCATCATCAGCGTCGCCGTCGTCGCATCTCGGCAGGCGACAATGGGCTCGTTCGAATCGGCACGTTCGACCGTCCGTCGTCCGTTGATCGAGTCTGAATCCAATTGGAAACTTGAAGAGTCGTCACCCTTCACGCTGACAACAACAACAACAACCGGCGGCGGCAGCGGCTGTGACAACACACTTCACACGAACCACGACAGCAGTTCGTGAAGTTGTCGATTTTGGATTACCAGATGAAGAAATCAATTGAAGCTACCATTGGTGGCTCTTTGATAGAGGCTTACAGCCGAAGGAGGCGAGCTGCCGCTACTGCGGAAACCGCCTTGAGAGAGCCAGGTAACCAGACAGTCATACACAACAACAACAGCAACAACAATAGCAACAACAACGGCAACAACAACAACAACATCAGCAGCAGCAACAACAACAACAACAAGAAACAGCAGCAGCAAGCAACAACAACTAGTCAGGTCTAGTGGGGTGCGGGTATACCTTGCTGGGTTGCGCCAACACGCGAAACGTTAGTTACTAGTCGAGTCACAACGGACGGTTCGATTGACTGAAGACCGGGAGTGAAACGACCACAACGAGCAACCTCGGCGACAGGAATATCGGCCTGGCGACGATTCAATGAGTTCTCGCTGCTCGCAATAACGAACAACGAAACACTCATGGTTATTTGAGAGACCGATCATTTGCTTCATATGCATTCTCACGAGTGGATCCGCCGCCCGCTATGATGACGCAGAAATTCGCGAAATAAACAAACGTTAAAAGTACGCAATACCAAATTATCACTAACCACAGCATCAATAATGCGACCAACAACAGAAGCAATAAATAAGCAAAACACCTATACCGACGACAACCCGAAGAATGGCGAAAAAGTGTAGTCTACGTAAAACCGGACACAATTTAATAATACCTAAGTAAGTGTAAAGATGATTACGGATTTGAGAAATGCGCAAACACAAGGCGCACATTTTTTAGGAATAGGCACATCATCAGAATGTACAGACCAAAGAGCAACTTTGCAAACAGGTCCTTTCGCAATAACACTTGAAACACGCTTGAAGGCCAGACAAGATTAAAAACATGTACCATAGCTAGAATTCAAAGGACCCACCTGCAATGTTATCCAGCAAGCATAAAAATGGTTAATATCTAACAAAAACGACCGTCGACGAGTCTTCTGGTATGCAGTAACTTTGTCCACAATATTACTAAAGCATCAATTCAAGACCAGTAACACACTGAAGTCCTACCATAAACGGTTTCGGTTATGTATCCGGTTAGGGAATAAGCCGCTGTTTAGCGTGATTAAGGGTCTTATTCTACCCAGACTACTGGGAGTGCAATTGGCATCTTTGTTCCTGGCGTCCGTAAAAAAACAGATCAATATTAGCACATAAGCAGGCAAACCATTTAATATATATATATATATATATATATAAGGCTAGCACTGCCGAGTGTGCAAACGTATTGTAAATGCTTAATAAATCATCACAATACTTTCTATATATATATATATATATATATATATATATATATATATATTTGCATACTCATTAACAAACATGAACGTGACATCATGCTCACCACACTGCACCGTGTAGAAATTTAACCAGCAGTATTGTTTGCTTCTGGAAAAAAGTGCTGCAAGGACGAGCCCACTTCACACGTCTGAACGTGCCCGAAAGGCATGACAAAAAGGCAATCTTATTGCAAGCTCTTCGTTTGAAAAAATATTGCCCATACCATCGCAGAGATTAACCACTATCCTACAAGTCGTGCCCAATAGATTTTGGATTTGTTACACTGAATGTTGCATGAAGTTCATAACCACACAGGCTGACTGTATGTATATCAAATCATCGTAAGCGCCTAAAAGCGTCTTAAATTACATTCCAGTTCCCAAAACATTGATAAACCGTGATTGCGGAAGATAGGTCTATGCTCATTTGTATTGCTCTATATGGCAACGCATGACATAAACCTATAGTTTAAGCTTATTACAATGTGCGTTGTTTTTTGGAATCACACCAGACTTCAAAGATTTGACGCGCTTAGTAGACTAAAACTTGCTAAGCTTGTAAGGTGGTAACATAATTTTGTTAGGCGACAATTGTTGCTATGTTATTTAGAGACGGCATTGAGGTACTGCACAAAATGTTTTATTTTTTTTTAATTATAAGTTATTTTCAAAACGCGATACACACGCGATACATGCCGACGTATATATATATATACAAATATATATATATATATATATGCAAAAAAAAAAAAAATATATATATATATATATATCGAAGAGAAGATAGCACTCACATAGCTGAAATACTTTCAGCGCAGCGTCTATCTGTAATCCTGTTTGGTTTGTAGTTTCGCCGAACGCCGAAGGTCATCATACGTCAGCCGGGAAAGAGCTTTAATACATAGTGTTTCTTTTTCGGTATCATGACGAAAACATATCTACAAAAAGTGACCAGCAGATGCCGAGAGCCACAACAGTAACTCGAAAATGATAATACACGTACCCCGGTGTTGGCGTTTTTGCGGTGTTGCAGCTCCAGATCCTGACGACGACACCGAGGAGTAGATATTCTTGTCCGTCTAACAAACGGTGCACGCCAAGCACGTATTAATTACTGTGCTCGAGCTACTAACAGAAGCATCCACAGGCGTTTGTTAATCCTTTTGATGCTGCTGTTGCTGTTTCTCTTGTACTTCGCATGTCATATTGTCGCTGTCGTCGCAAATCCACCCCATGCAGATTTTTCTACTGCAAACACAGCTTCGCTTTCGCGGGCGGCTGGCTGAGGCTCTATTGACGGCTGTTGCTTTGCCTCAGCAACGAACGAACACTCGCCATACTCACTACACACCACACGTATCCGTTAGGTATTACTTAAGGCGGTGTTTATCTGTTCTACTGTTTCACTCAGTATTGCAACGTGTTGGTTTTTGGCCATTTATCCACAAGATTAGAAACCACTCGTTCGTGTGTGTATGGGCGTGTAATTTATATCCTCTTGGCACTTAAATCCGCTCGGCACTCATTGTCGTCGTCGTCGTTGTCGTCGTTGTTGTTCTGGGGAGAACGTCGTTGTCGTTGTCGTCGTCGTTGAACATTGATGATGACGCCGCTGCTCGCTACATGATGGACGTGCACATGAGACGGAGATATTTACCCATGCACAATACATGCCACCAATGATACACGACACGACCTTCTCCTCCACGGACCAGAAAGCACTGTCAGCCACGCTGTCCATGTAGTAGAAGTACCAAAAGGGCTCCAGGCTCCGAAAGGCGGTGCGCGCACCTGACTACTTTGGCTCACACAAGCGGCCTGCTCACAACGGGTCGTCGTATGATCCCAAATAGGCGCGGAAAAAATCCTCACGGAATTGTGTGAGAGCAGACTGCAGAGGAAACTGCAGAAGTGTGGCGGCGTTACTCAGCTTGTCAACAATTTACAACAACAACAACAACAACACAAATACCACGCACAAAACTCAGCGCACACACAAACAGATGACGTAACGACCGACCGGTTTAACCGCGATCGACACCTGCAGTATCCACCACGGCGCGAGGAGAGATGGCGGCGGAATCAGGCGCGAATAAAGGAAGCGTGATGATACGCACAGACACAAATTCACACCAGAACAGCAACAACAATAGCAGCAAAAACAATTACAGCAACAAAAACAACAACAACAACAACAACAACAACCACAACAACAAATTATCTACATATCAGTAGTATGTCGACTTGTTGCTGCTGCGGCTTCGCGGTCAAGAGGCTTTTGCTAGAGCTCCAATTGCTTAGGCTGGCCGGCGGGCCGACTTGGGTAGAGACAATTCGTTGTTGATCAGCAGCCCTTGATTAACCAAACGAATGCAAGCAACCACACACAACAACGCACTCAAACAAGTATCCGAACGAAATCTCCGGGAATAGACGTTTCCGCGCGCTCTCATCCGGACTTCAACGTGCGAATAAAGCATTCACATGCGCGACTCCATAGCACCAGCCGTGTCAGCCGGGACAGCAGCAGAAGCACTACCACCACCACCACCACCACCACCTGTAGAAACAGCAATAGAGAGGCGATTGCTAGTGACAATCATACCGGCACGCCATGTCATGTCATCACCTAACCGCCAACTACCCAGTCAGCCAGTCAAAGTGTCTCTGTCACTACAGCAGCGATGATAGTGGCTGGCGGCAACGGCGGCAGCAGCAGCAGCAGCAGCATCAACAGCACCACCACATGGAGTAGTAGTCGTAGTAGTATTATTAGCAGTATACATGGAGAGGGTCGAGCCAGTGCGGCCACTCGACGCACCTGGCGCCATCTGTCGGCAAGTGGCGGCATAGCGGGGAAAGGTTGGCGTACCGGCGGAGTGGTGCGGCGGCGGGCGCCACAACTAGCAAGCAGCTCGAGCATGGCCGAATGCAGGCAACAAATTGTCGCCGGCGGTCGATCGATTGGATCATTTCGACGGTTGGTGGCATTTGCATGTTGGGCAGGTTGTGGTTTCGTTTCGTTTGACACCAGTAGTGGGAGTGAGCGAGGGACGGCAAGAGCGAGAGAGAGAGAGAGAGAGAGAAAAGAAACGTATCCTGCACATGATGATGCAGAATACTGGCCTAAGAAGTGTTATATATATATATATATATATATATATATATATATTATCATAACGATCCATGATGACAGTGTTACGCTTATTACTATTAATTGCAGTAGAAGTGCTTCGACGGCGTGCTTGCCTACACATAGACGAGTACATGTGCCCGTATGGTGGCCAAAATGGTGTAACCAGTCCGGAGTGTTACTTGCGCCCATGCTGTTAAGAAACAAAAAAAGTTGTTGTTTAAACGATGCTGAATTATCAAATATAATGTCAGATTACGGGTGTACCCATATATATATATATATATATATATATATATATATATATATATGTATATATATTTTTTTTTAATATATATATATATATATATATATATATCCAATCCAACTCCAACCAATTATTCCCACACATGTCGACAAAAAGACATCACTTGCCTATCGTGTTGCCCTTTCCTGACTGCGTTTCGAGCAAAAAATAAAAGTTTTTGAACGAATTTAACGAAGGTATTTTTTCAAGCCAACTTTTTCAAAGTCTCCGACGAACCTTGTTTGAAATAAATCGCTCGCAACTAGTTAGTAAACAGGCCTACAAGGTCTCTAAAAGAGCAGCTACACTCTAAAACTACATTATATGCTGCATTAACAGCGGCGGTAGTACAGCCATGTTTAGATTTGCTGCTATTCTGACAGCAGGCTTCGTCAGCCAATTACTGCAGGGATGTTCGTCACGTAATATTGCGGCAGTTACTCCGTAAAGCGGATTAAAAAATATATTAAAATAAGTAGACATGTATCAAGTATTTAGTCCACTACAGTATTTCTGTCTTTATTGTTTTTCAAAAGTCGAGGAGATCTCATAAAGAAATTGATTTGCTGTAAAAAGATGCGTTACAGAACGATCTACGTAGATCTATAATTGTTCATGAAGACTAAACCTGTTGCTAGTGCATAGATAAAAAAAAACAAAGCATTTCCTCTACGAAGGCAGTACTATTATATATTACGCTGGACTGCTTTTCTATAAGGTCGGTTCACTTCTTCTTCTGCGGTAGGCAACGCTTGAGGGGTGGTAAATCACATCAACGCTCTCACCAGCCTCACCGCAAATATCGACACATAATAACGTGCTAACGAGCTTATGGCAAAACTACAAAGTTGTTTTAAAGACAATCAGCTTAAAAGAGACTTGTTAAGTTGAAGGGCAACTGACAAACTTGCACATGTTTTTAATGTCGTTTGATACGTAGGCCCCCCATTCTTAGCTGAAGTTAAAGTTTAAAAGCATGCAATTCCTACCTATAAGTGAATCGCTTCTGCGCACCTTAGACATTTTTTGCCGTGCGCGCTCTTAAGAAAACAAAACAAAAACGAGCAATTGTTAAAGGCGGCACTTTTGGACAATACAAAAATACTCGTACGGCGAAGGCATTTTACTATAGAACTTAATATTGACAATTTTCTCAATTTCAATGTTGAGGTTTACTTACGAAGCCACAATCTCCCAATGCTTAAGTTCTCACAAAAAAAATATTTAAAATATATAATAGCATCCCCAAATAGAGATACCTCAACTAAAGACACCACAACAGAGAACTGGCCAAATTTCTCAAATAAAGGTACCACCACAAAGGGATATTGGCACTAATGGCATCGAATATACCATAAGAAGGCACTCGTGGTTCTCGAAGACAACGACAAGCCGTTTTACTTTCATTTCTAGCGCCCATGTCTTTAAAAGACGACATTGCTTCAACAAAAGCTAAGATTGATGCCAATACAGACTGACGCAAAAAATTCCTGGCAGTAAACATTCATATTAACTGCGCAAATAATATCTCATGTTGGCTAGATGCATTTGTACAACAACAAGCAATGCGTGCCGGCGATTGTTTGTAATCTACAATACATATATATATATATATATATATATATATATTTTTTTTTTTTTTACGCGTGCCCAGTATTCGTCACTGGGTCACCAAGTCACCGCATTTTGCGGCATTGCACCAAGTGCATTCATTAATACTGTCTCGAGCGAAGAATTCACGCCATACCGGATGTGTAAACACCAGTCACGTGTCAGTATATGCCCCTACGGGACGAGACTATATATATATATTAGGTCAAGGTAGTCTCCAGATGCAGTGCCTACACGGATTACTGCCAACGGTTTTCAATTAACGCAGAAAATGCTCGCTGTGACTCAAATGGAAATACGAAGAATATTGCACTGCACGAAATGTAATTTCCTAAAATTGGTATATATATATATATATAGTCATATATATATATATAGTCATATATATATATATATATATATATTTGGAGTGACTACATGGCCGAGGCTGCGAAGCGTTGTAAAAAAATTATGATTTCTAACAATCGATGCCTAACGGTGTAGTGTAACGCGCTACTACTGTAGGTAAAATCGTTGAAAATATGCAAGTTTCCCATATATATATATATATATATATATATATATATATATATATATATATATATACATGACTTTAACTACAACGTCGTCTAACGTCGACAATATATATATATATATATATATACAGAAATTTAACTACAACGTTGTGTAACGTAGACTAAATATATACATATACATACATGCATGCATATACACACGTAGCATACAGATACCATGTGGTGTTCGACTTCTATGCAATAATTAGCCGTCGGCAAGGCTTATTCAGCGTTGTGACATAATTTAGACAGACGAATTGGTCGTGATCGGATGCAAAACGCTTAGAGATTCTTCGAATACTATCTGCTGGTTCGTTGAGCTTTGAGAAGCTAGCGAGCGATCTCTCGACGGCTCAGTGCTGCGAAAAAAAAAACAATTATAATACTAATAAGAGATAATGGATAATAATATGAGATTATAATTGACCGCAGAGATCAAACCTGTGCTGCTGCTGCTGCTGCTCTGCTGTTGCCCCCAAAGCCATATGACGTTTCTGGCACTCCAGAACACGCCGGAAAGAAGCAGCGATCGAGTCATCCTCGGCGCGCAGCCGTCACCATTGAAGGGTCGTTGCCCCTGCGTCCGGGCACCGGCGAGATTGCCGACATTGCGACACAGACCGCCATATCTCGAGCGGCGACAACAAAAAAAGAAAGGAAATCGGACAGAAAAGTGACATCAAACGAAACGAAAGAAACCACCAACCGACTGGACCACGGCGGCGTTCACAGCAGAAAAGTGCAGTAACGTCTGCAACGGCAACAGCCGAAATACGCTAGTCGCAGCAGCAAGATAGCCGTCTTATTGCTCGTCGATTATAATAATATATTTATTATTATTATTATTATTATTATTATTATTATTATTATCCTACGCCAAATACTGGTGTGAAATGCGATCTTAACCGACTCCTTAGCCCCTTTAATGGTCGGTGCGGGTACAGCCTGCTTTGAACACGCGGTCGCCCTAGCAGAACCGACGCTTGAATACCTTCTAAAGTGCAGAAAGTATTCAAGCGTCCAAGGTTACCCACACTTGTTCTCACCTCTTGCCTTCAACGCATTCGTCAACGTCTGTCATTGGATGTTCAGAGGGGGAATGCCGCATCGGTGAGAGGAACCCCGGCTAGGTGGATTAGCTCAAGCCTGGACCTAGTACCTTGATTGTGCTCCGAGCAGGCCGTGCACGCGTTCTGACATCACAAATGTACCTTATTATTAATATTATTATTACGCTCAGATAGTAATATCGAGCATTTTCCCCCGCTCACAAAACCACAACCATTGCTCAGCAAGTAAGGCAAGCAACCGCGGTTCAATATGCTTGAGAAATGCAGACTCAGAAGAGCCTAATGGAGGGATGAAGAGATTCATTGATGGCAGGCACACCTCGGGTTCAGATCTGGTGAGGTGTGTATGCGCATTTGGATGATTCTGTGGGCATATGTTGCCATCTTAGCCGCTCCACACATTTTAGGCCTGGTACAATCTCTGTTATATTTAGTTCGCTCCTTTTCTCTCGCCCCCTCTCTATCTCGCTCCATGTGCTCATAGGTTCGCTCTGCTCTCTTTGTAACAATTAGAGTAGAGCTCCCACACACTCAGTCAGTTAATCAGTTAGGCACCTATAACGATTGGTCGGCCACTATTAGACACAAAATTAGACGGAAGAGGAAACTATTGTACTGGAGTCTGTCCGAGTCAAGCTGCTGCCTTGAACCCACCCATTATCACGTACAGCGACAGTTGCCCTCCAATGACTCGCCACGTAAACTAATGTTGTCTCTTTTTTAACGCGTTGACAATCACGCGCTTATAGTGACTAAGTTGCCTGTGGTACGATATCGTCTAAAAGCATCTATCGTCATCGCGTTCTCATAACTGGATTTATTTAGGCTTTCTCCAGCAGAGGTATGTAACAGCAGCAGCAGGCCAAGGACAACCACGTTCAACAAATCCAACTAGCAAGGCCGGGGGTCGAACTCGCGATTGCCTGTTAATCATGGTTACCATTACAACGCCCTGTTTTAAACGCCTAAGCCGCTGTTGCTGTTCTTGTTGTTCGACAATAGGGACAAAAACAGCATCAATAACGCCAAGAAAAAGACGACGACGAAGAAGAGCGGGAGGCAGGAGAAAAACCTTTACACTCGATGCGAATTCTTTTTTCACGCCACGATTTACTACCACCATCACCTATTCGAAAACGACAACAGCAACAGCAGACGCGACAATAACAGCAAAATTAACAACAGCAGCAACACCAACATCGACAACAACAGCATCGAATACAGCAACAACAACAACAACAACAACAATAACAACAGCAACAACAGCGACAACAACAACACCAACAGCCACAACAACAACAAGAACAACAGTAACAACAACAAGAACAACAAGAGCAACAACAACAGCAACAACACCAAAAGCCACAACAACAACAAGAACAACAACAGCAACAACAACAACAACAACACCGACAACAACAACAATTGACGACGACCAGAAGCGACGCTGGCTGGCTGGCTAGCTATGTGGCAGATCGTGAGATCGGCAAAGACGACGGCGACGGTGGTGGCGATGGTGGTGGACGAAAGAAAAGACGACAAATCGTGTCTCCCGCCCGACGTGTGGATTCTGCTACTGACTGCGCTTCTGTTCGTTCGGCGGCTGCAGTTACATTGACTGACTGACTGACTGAGTGGCGTTGACTGTGTGTCACCTTCGCTCGCTGAATCAGCAGCCCAACCAAGCCCCCTTTGATTCGTTGATGACCTCCCTCGATTGACGCCGCCGGGTCGAACAATTGCTTATAGGTGGCTGTCTATTCTTTTCTTCTTTTCTCTCGTTTTTATGCACCCGTAAATATATATATATATATATATATATATGTGTGTGTGTGTGTGTGTATTGGCGTGTATTATTTTTTACTCGTGTTTGTTAACTTGAAACTTCTGTTTCACGTGTTTTCTTTTCACCTTTCCCTCTCTCTCTCTCTCTCTCTCCGTTGTCTTTGTGGCTCCCTTGTTTTTTTTGTCGTGTGGTTTTGGCCGATGTGCTTCGCATCGGTTTATTTTGCGGATCGAAACTGGCGACATTCGCCTCGAATTGCTGTCGTAGTCGCCGGTTGTTGCCTCTTAAGTGTGGTGATGTTGTGTGCGCACTAAACAGAAAGAGGCGGTCGATAATTCAGTTAATTATATATACACATATATATATATATATATATATATATATATATATATACCATCTCTTGGCCACAGCTGAACCCAGGAGCAAGTTATTTTCCTTTATTTCCGTCCTTTCTTCTTCTTGTTCGCCTTCTTTAACAGCCTCTGAGGCTACGTTCAATTCACGTCTTTGCAATCAAGAGAGCTCCGTAACATGTCGTATCATGTTAGTAATAGACAGTATTCGCTTTTTGCATAACGTAATTAAGTTAACGTAACTAGTAAGTAATAAAAGTCCAGTTGTCTTGTTTTTAATAAAACTCTATTCTTTTAAAATCAATAATAATAATTATACTAATAATTTTGATTAAGAGTACTTTGTGGGCACAGCTCCTTTGCGATATTGGCGGCCACGCAAAAGGTCCGATGGGTCTCCTTTTTGATTCCTGTTGTTGATCGAATTTTCTTTGAGCGATGCTCATTGAGAATACATAATAAACCATGTACCGCTGAGAGTCGGCGGCCATGCTGCCACAAGGACTGCTCTGAAAGTCCTAGATATGTCAACATGTCCGGCCCTCGGTGCATTGAAGATATACCTAACGGTGAGTGTCAAGCCCGTAGGGGACGGATAATTGTCTAGAGCAACCTTCTAAAAATGTTTTTAATTCCAGACTAGACGGCTCATAATAACAATAATAACAAGAGCGCTTAGCCGAAACAAAACCACCGAGGACTTTTCGTGAAGTGTGATGGAAGTCAATGAAGCCAACCTGCTGATAAACTCTCAATGCATGAGTACCTGTGTATGTATATATATGTATGTAATATATATATATGTATATATATATATATATGAAGTGTTCGATGGCCACCTATCGGTTTTGTCGCGCTGTCAAATGCATTTATGGCCGTTTGACAATCGATCGAGCTGGCTGGCGAGAATGATGACGGTGGTCATGGCGTTTTTGTTCTCGTTGTGTCGACACGGCTGCGATGAAGGCAGTCGACAAGTCGCAGCAGAACCCGACGAGATGCAGAAGGAGCCGCATGCGGATACGAACCGAAGCGAACGTGGTGTCAAATGCAAAAAGCCCACCACGAGGCATCGACAGGTGATATGTGTTGAATGACGCAATGCTGTAGCGTTGTTGTTGTTGCTGTTGTTGTTATTGTTGTTATTGTTGCTGTTGTTGTTGTTATTGTTGTTATTGTTGCTGTTGTTGTTGCTGCTGTTATTTTTGTTGTTGTAGTTGTTGTTGTTACTGTTGCTGTTGTTGTTGCTGTGGTGTGGAACGATCGGAAGCAGAAGATGTTTTCGGGCGGTTTTTGCTACGTTACTTTGTTGTTTGTAGCCCGGACTGGTAATAATAAGCAAAGTACTTACTGGTTTACGTAATAGCAAAAAAAAAACAAGTTCTTGGCTACAATTCGAGCCGTTATATAACGTATGGTGTGTCGCATTTATTCGTTTGCTCGTTTGTTTAGCGCGTTTTTTTACAAATGTATATATATACGTATTATACGGGATATTGCGAGACAGCAAAAATAGCCCGAGCTGGCGAAGACGTTAACTGCTCACCTTGGGAATGGGACTGTGGTGAACCTGCGTGGTTACGTCGCGCTATGTACGGGAGTTGCTGTTGACGTGGGAATTACTTGATATTTCCGAGGCCGTTTGACACCATAAAGCGTGCTTTGAAATGTCCGCTGTGTTAACTGATACTTTCAATTGTCTACGTACTAGATCCTAATGTCCCACTTAGCACCACTGAGTGTTCACAGACTATATTTGTTTTGAATCTGCTTCATCAGTTCAAGTGTTTGGCGGGGTACGCGAATTCAGCGTAATACGATTGTGCTTAGTCCTAAATACTTCTAGCGTCTAAATGAACATGTCACTAAAGTCGCGCCATTCTCGTCGGTGATCTGTAATCACGTATGTCCTTTATAAATAGCAAATTTAATTTGTTTAATGTTAAATTGCATACCTATTTTACTAAGGTTACTGTGATGTTTAGTTATGTGTATTCGATTTTTATCTGCGGTAAGACTCTAGAAGCTAGGCGTCAAACATTTGTCACCTGAGTGACTGCTGCAACATTTTCTGTTACACTAATTTGATTTAGAATGTCGTTGAGATGCATAGCACAGCCAGCGAACCGTGCAATATTTATATAGAGTTTATTATATAACTCTAATAATCTTTATATATACATATATAATATTGTAGATCATATATATATATATATATATATATATATAGTAGGTAGGTTAGTTTATTATATAACTTTAATAATCTTTATATATACATATATAATATTGTAGATCATATATATATATATATATATATATATATATAGTGAGAGAGGTCGTAGGAACCGTGCAACGTTGAACATTGGCCACCTGGCAAGGATTTTCTATCCAGATATCTGTACATAGCGTCGTATTTGCGGCGGGCGAGATAAGAAGGACGATTCACTTAAACCGCGAGAGTGGATTCGATAGACGGGGCGCTGTCGAACTGTAGATGATGGGTGTGATGATTTCCGATGCTCAGCGTGCTCCAGAGATGCAGCCATCGTACGTGTACACGCATTGGCAGGTCCGTCAATACCTTGACGCCAAACATAGGAAACTTGTCAAAGTGGCGGAGGTAATGTGGGCACGTTTCTTCAATTGTGACAAATTGAAAAGCGTGTTCAACTCCTGCAGAGTGTAGCAGAAAATGTTGCTACTGGTTGTTTTCTCTGTAAGGGCTGGCAGGCAAGACAAGCATAAGCAACGCACGGCTCGACGAAGGAGGGATCCAGGAGAAGATGAACAAACCAAGAAGTTGCTAAGAGAAGCAACGCATAATTTCCTTGGTTTGTCAAGCTTGCACCTTGTGGCTGGTCATTGTTTTCAATATATGTAAAAAGGTAAAAGCTTCTTTGTTTCCAGTATACGTAAAAAGGTAACGGCTTTTTTGTTTCCAATATACGTAAAAAAGGATAAAGCTGGTCCGCGAGCAGTCCACCTAGAGGAACTACTTCCGCCATCAAAGGACTCTAACGCGTCGACCTAACAGCTTTTAAAATCAAAGCATAAGAAGATGACGTCCACGTCTGGGTTCATGGCATACAGCCAGGCTGCACGTTGTTTGCGAAGGTAGGGTACGAATAGTTCTCAGTAACACTCTATTTTGAGTTGTAGTGACCACACTTCAACTTAGAATGGAGTTAAATGTCCTCCTTCTGGAGAAGAGCTACATCCGAAAACAAATCTTGCGTATGATTATTAATGCAATTAAAGTGTTGTGCTACGCTTCTAGGCGCATACATGCTAAACCGTCCAGGATCTAGTAAAATTCATTTACCTCATGTCGTCTTGACGTACGTGTAGCGCTATGAACTATTTCTAACTAGTGTTAAAGTCTTATAGAATATCTCCTGTCCTTGTCTTGTTTATCTTGAGAGGATGACCTGGCCTTATCAGGCTAATCTGATATTAAAGGGCTATTACTTCTAGCGTGTACAATGCTTTTCTGGAGAGTTGTTTTTGCGACCACGTTCTCACCATTTAGAATTCTCTCCCAAAATACATTGCTACTTTTCCTACGCCCGCCTTCTTCAAACAAAAGCTCCGCACATTTGTCTCTACCCCGCAGATGTTATAGTTTCTTCCTCGATAATTTCCTTTTAATATTTGAAGTTTACTGGTGCCGTCAAATTAAGCCGCAACAAGTGTTCGCAACTCACAATAATAGTAAAAATAATACGCATAGCTGCAAGTACAACTGGCACGCGACAACCGGTAATTCAGAGTTCGTATTTGCGAAGCAGTGTTAAAATCATTAATTATAGCTGGACAACAGCCACATTTTCTGCACGTGCAGACATGGCTCTGGTCACTCTCCGAGGTCACGTATCTATAGTTATGACACCACACGCATTGCAACAGAATCCCTGCAGTAACGCGCACTTCTGAACTCGAAAGTTCCTTCTGAAGGTCAATGCGCGCACTATGGAAACTGGAAACCTCACGTGCTTTAGAAACAAACGACTATTTGCCAATAGCAAAAAATCTAGATAATGTAATAATAATCGACATATGTAGTGTACACGTAGCCCACTGCGCAGAGACATCGATTTTCGGGGTGAGAATAATCAGACTGAAAACCGTAAATTCACCGACGAAGATCTTCTCGATTGGCGAAAATATCGGGGTACTGACGAAATGCCAAACGAAATCACTATGCTACAGCAGCACGAACTGATAAAAGCAGCACAACAACGGCTTGGAAAAAACTCGTCCTTCCTCCTTCAGCGTCTTCGTTAGCTTGGCTTCTAAGCGGTGGCGTTTTTCTTCAGCCATTGTTTTTTTACGAATGTCTCCATAGTATGACAGTTAGCTCGTCTGTTCGTTCTGCAGCAGAGGCGTTGAGGAGCAAACTGACCGGTGTGGGTGATTAGCACTTGTCTTTGAATCCTTCGGCAGCATGTGTAAGTTATCGCGGCCGATATTAAGACAAAAAGGAGATGTACGTAGCACTACATGATTCCTGCAACACCTCTCGTGTACTTACAACGTTGGAATGCTTGAGCTGTCCTGGCCTTTATGGACTGTTCCCTTGTGAGAGGATTCCAATATCCCAAGAAGGGATAACAATAGAGATAATAGCGCTTAAAGAAGAAGTAAGAGTAGATACCTTAAACATACGTAGAAGCTAAACTGTCGAGTGATTTGACTGATACTAACTCAGCTACAGCGTGAACAAACCCCAATAGTATTGATGACGTTCTCACTTAATACAAATGTGCACGCTTTTTGTTTTTTATCAAGAGCACGGGCAAATACACTTTAGTCTACTGCATTTAGACTACTTTAGCTTACGTCGGGTTTGACAAAGATTGAATTGAGCAATATGTGCCACTATAATTAGACTTGATTATGCCACAGTTCATAATAACCAAATTCAAACATAATAACGCCTGGTGTGTAAATTATCGGCTACCATGTTCACGTCGTCTTCTCGGCAACAACTTACTTTCAGTTTTGTCTCAAATGATTAATTCCTCTAATGCATTTTTAGCTACAGGACAAGCCGTAGTGAGGATGCGACAGCGCATACCATTAATAGATAACGTCCATTTGCTTTTGATTTTTCTCTCAAAGGCAATAAACAGCCGATCGGGTCGAAGAAGGACCACCTGAGTCTAGCTTATGCCGCGCATCAGAACACTTTAATGCGACATCATTTATCTGGGCTGTTAATGACGAGGGCTACTTCATCTTGTGTTTGATTTCTGCTATAAATTAGACTGCGTCATGCTAATTGGTCGTTATCCTACTAAATATATGGGCGTCGTTCCGAAGTTTTGGCAGTCTCTGATTAGCCCATAGTCGTACGGTTGCGCCTGTTTAATTAAAAATCATATATGAACATCAAACAGTGCCTTTACTGCAATGTGCAAAAAGATAAAGTCACGCAAAGAACTAAATTAATGTTTCCAATTTTGCTAGATTCTACTACACCTTTTCAAATTTCTAAAATAATATATACTACATCTCTGCTAGCTACTATATATATATATATATATATGTGATCGCGTGGCGCGTCTTCTCCACGAGAGGGGTCATGAGGTGGTTCGTGAGCGGGACCTCGCAAAAGCGCGGCAGGATAAGATCACCAAATATGACGTTGAGTTCCTAAGAGCGGCGCTCCCCGACCCGCAAAAACCTTGCAGATTCGGATCCATCACTATCTCTATGAGTTGTGTATGGGACTCTGAATCTGCGAGTACTCTCTTGGGGCACGGCGTCACGAAGAGGAATCTTATAGATCTTACCGTTTTAACGTTGCAAGGAACCTTGAGGATATACCGTTCGCACCGGGTCCATAAGAGCGGGGGCTACCATCAAGCAAGGACACGGACAGCTGATTCTTAACCTCACGTGACACCTTTTTACCGCCATTTTGAGTGTGCAAACGTATTGTAAATGATTAATAAATCATCACATTATTTTCTATATATATATATATATATATATAAAAGATATACTCTCTTTGCTAGCTACTGCACCCCCAAGACAAATGGCACCCTCTCAACCTACAAACAAGAAAGCAAGTTGCCATTGAGAGTTGCCGCAAGGCGTACCGAAGCAGGCAATGGGCTGCACGCCATCGGAAAGCTGTTAGCTGCACTTCTAATACACGGCATGTAGGTCCGGCCAGGCATTACCTTGTACTAGTGGGTGAGCAGCTGGTTTACCCACTCCTTCCGCATTGTCTACATAATGACGATCTTCTTTGCTTCGTTGATTATTGAAGCAATTCGAACGTTCCAGCGGACAGTGCACGCATAGCAGGGATCTTGATCTGCGTCGAATTGTAACTAACGTCGGCTGGTTGCAGATGCTTCCTTTTTTCCTGGCGAGAGGTCACGGTCGGTAAAACTGTGAATTCTGTTCACAATTTAAAGTGGCGAAAAGTCCTAGAGTCCATGTATTAGGTAAGTCAAAAAGTTCGTCGGCTTTCTGGGACCACATTTTTGAAATTCCCGCGCTCTGCAGCCGAGCCGCCTGAGAGTGCGGCTGGGTGTTTACATTCAGGAGCAGACCCGTGGCGGCGCGACGGTATACCGGTTCCAACTTTACCGTTTTGTTTGCGGAATTGGCAGCTGTTTGCAATGGAGGACAAAAATACGCATTTTCGATACATTATGTTGTTCTCCTACCGTGAAGGCATAAGTGCAGCGCAAACAACCCGGAGGATATGTGCAGTCTACGGCGAAAACGCAGTACATAAATCCACAGCCGAAAAGCGATTCGCCCGTTTCAAAGCTGGAAACTTCAATCTCGAAGATGAACCAAGGTCAGGACGACCCAATGTTGTGGAGACCGACGAAGTCATAAGCCTGGTTACTTCGAACCCAGGTTTGACCATAAAAGAAATTGAAGATGTAACGGGAGCCTCCCACGGAACCGTTTGGAATCGTCTCCATGATGCAGGTTTCTCGTGCAAGCGGAATATCTGGCTACCACACGACCTCAATGATAGGCAGCTTGAAGGGCGAGTCCATACCTGTCACGCACTTCTCCGGAAGAACTCGAATGAGCCATTTCTGAGGAGATTGATAACCGGCGATGAAATATGGATACTCTACAGAAACGTAACACAGAAAAGAAGTTGGGTCCCCAGAGGTTCTCAGGCCGCAGCTATCCCTAAACCCGAAATTCATCAGAAGAAGGTTATGCTGTGCTGCTGGTTGGACTGTAAGGGCGTCGTGTATTTTGAGCTGCTTCCAATGGGTCAGACGATCAACTCCGTCGTCTACTGCAGACAACTCGAAGATTTAAAGGCTGCAGTAGCAACGAAGCGCCCGGAATTGTCAAACAGGTGGGGCGTCACTTTTCATCATGATAAGGCGACACCACACAAAAGTTTGGCCACCCGGCAAAAATTGGCGGAGTTTGACTGGGATGTGCTGCCGCACCCAGCTTATAGTCCCGACCTCGCACCATCTGATTATCACTTGTTCAGGTCTCTCCAGAACTCCCTTGATGGCACAACATTTGAATCTTTGGAGGCTATAAAAAATCAACTCACTCAGTATTTCGACGAGAAGGACAAGACGTTCTGGGAGAAAGGAATCATGGATCTACCGAGGCGATGGGCGAAGGTTATCGAACAAAACGGTCAATATATCATTGAATAAAAATACTGTTGTCTGCATAAATAAGGCTCTTTAAAATCGGGTAAAAAAAGCCGACGAACTTTTTGACTTACCTAATAGTAGAGTGGAGCAGGGTAAGAAAACAGAAGCGAGAGACCAGAAGGAGACTACTTCGGGTAACAAGTTCGGGGCAATTGGGCCACATCGGGTGCCGGGTTAATTAGGCGTGGCCTACAACTTCTTGATTTAGCGCTGCCGGCAACAGGCGACTTTGACGCAAAAGCAAAAAAAGAAAAGGCTTATGTAAACTTAAGAGAGGAGATAAATAGTACAAGCTTCTTGGCCCTACATTTTTGTTATTGTCGCTCAAAAAAGCATGAAAACGTGACTAGCAAAATTAACGTGTCTCCTCCTGACAACGTTTCTGTTAACAATCAGAGTATACGCACACTATAGCAGAATACCGCAAACGGCTATCCACTTTGTCCTTACATTCACGCAGATTTACTAAGGAGCTTACTGAGGAGCACTTATGTTTTGGTCGTCATGCCTACAACAGGAAGATTTTTTCTCCTTATTGAGTAGCACATTTTAAGAGTCTCATGCCACTGTAATCAAACGAGATATACGCGTGCTTGAAAAGCGTGCTTTAATAGCGCCGTAAACCTTTCCCTTCGACGTGACTCAGAGATCAATCAAGATTAGTATATAAGCTGTTCTATTTTTAACCAATGTGTACGCCAGGCTGGCGCATGTCTTTTAGGTAAATGTTATGAACGGGCGCCCCGTATTCCAGGACCTCAGTGAGATAAATAGGTACACCGCAGAACTGTTGGGCCACAGACAGCGGCAGCGTGTCAATGCATACACGCTGCTGTTTATAACAGATAGGGTGAAGTACGACATAAAGGCCTTGACACGCCGACTCTTTACGAAACGGAGTCATCAGCCCTCCTGCCTCCGTCTTTGATAAGCCCTAAAGGTATCTGCTTTTATGTAAGCTTTCAAAGGAGCTACCGTGGAATGTCCTGTCATTCACACCCAATGGGAATTAAAAACCGGTCACGTTGTTGTTATTATTATTATATGACCCGTTGTGCCTGTGTCGAGCTCGCCCTCCCAACGAGGTGTGCGGCGAGGCTTCTAAAACTAAACTTGACTTTTTTTTACCAGCCGTAAAAACAATGCACCATTTTACCTCAGCCGCACAATTAATTATGTTCACGGAGATGTCATTCTAACCCACAGCAAACAATTCGAAATAAAAATGTCACTAACAGTGGTGGTACCGTAGGGCGTTTTTTTTTAGATAATTGTGTATCTCTGCAACTGCAACATTCTATAGCTAGATTATTGGCTGCTTGGGTTAGCTTTTCGTTTGCCTGTGACGACATATCGTACTTTTCTTACAATAAGGAGGCAATACATGCCAAAGAGGGTGTGCAAGACCATCGTCCATTGCCATCTTTGTGAGGAAAAGCAGCATGTATGTACAATATAGACTGTATATCTAAGGAAAAGACGAATCTACCTCCAACCCGCACTCTCTCTCTCTCCATATATATAATGTTTGTTTAAACAAATATACCAATTACATGAAATGCGAAAAAAAATGCCTGGTCCTTCCGAGTCCGGGGCGGATAGAAACGAATCCTGCGTTTAGTGAGTTTGTGAATCCCACAATAGATAATGCTAGATATGCCAGTGACGTATGTGCATCATTGCCCCGTTTCCCGACACCTTCTTTACACATATAATAAAAACTAAAGCAATTACCTGAGAAACTTAGTAGCAATGAGTCTCGAGAAACGAGCTTTTTCTCTTCCCGTCCTTTCTCCATCTCTCTCTCTCTCTCTCTATATATATATATATATATATATATATATATATATATATATATTATAAATATATATATATATATATATATATATATATATTTATATATATTTCTAAATCTTGTGCGTTCGCTTGATCTTTGTCTGTCATTTCTTTCGCGCGCGCCCTCTCTCCTCGCACGGCCTCCGCCCTTTTCCTTGCATGTTCTACGTGACACGTTCATGTCGGTAGGCACAAGCAGACGCGTCCGTCCTTCTGTACGAACGTACGGAATACGCACATCAATCAGTCAGTCGTGATGAGTGAGTGAGTGAGTGAATAAGTCGCTTTTCGTAAGGCAGCGAGAGGGCGACAGATAAACGACAGCGTTTGCCACCAGAGAGAGATAGACGGAGAGCCATGGCGTCTCATCACCGCAAAGGGTGTTTTCTGCACTGCTTTTTGGCGTCACCGGTCATACAATAAACAAGAAACGGACGCGCGAGTCGACGTCCATGACGACGACAACGACGACGACGGTCGTCTCATACTGCTGGTGCTGCTGATGCTGCATTACGCTCATCAATGTTGCCATCGCCAACGTAATTACGCAGGCTGCTGATGCTTCTTCAATGCGGTGATGAAGCGATGGCCAATCGCCGACCATGCGCTTCGCTCCTGCTCGAGTCTGTTTTCGGTTGCGTCTGTTTGATAAGTATGACGGTGTTGTGTTGTTGTTGTTGTTGTTGCTAATAATGTTGTTGTTGTTGTTGCTGATGCTGGTGTTGATGCTGCTGATGCTGGTGTTGTTGCTGCTGATGTTGGTGTTGTTGTTGCTGCTGATGCTGGTGTTGTTGTTGTTGCTGTTGCCGTTATAATTGTTCCGGATGCACAACAAGGTGTTCGATGTGCTCTCCATCTACCACCAGCTGCCTCTTGGCCATCTTCTTTTTGTTTGTCTTTATCATATTCTTCTTCGGTCTGTTACTTGTCTTATTCCCTCGTTTAATTAACAAACAAACTAAAATTAATTAAATTATTACTATTAAAAAAAATCAAACTGCAACACGTTTTTCTTCTAATACTGCTACTTGGGCTACCAGGGTAATGGCTGTCGCTGCCGCTCACGATGAATCGGCTCTCTAACGCTTACCGCTGAAATGGTAGTTGGAGACGTCTATATAATGTGTCTACTACCGCCCTTACTAAAACTAATACGACAACATGCGACGACATGCGCTACTACTGGTCCTACTTCTACTGTTACAGCAGTACTACAACTTGGTAACAGCGACGGCGCGTCAATTGATTTCAGTTACCGTTTTTAATTGCTACGAAACATCGCTGCGCCCAACAGTTACTAATTTTCTGTACGTCGTTATTGCGTGCATAATATGCTGGGTGTGGTCGTTATATATATATATATATATATATATATATAAATATATAACGACCACTTATGTTCCTATATATATATATATATATATATGCCCAATTGCCTGCTCCTGAGTCGTTCGCCGATTGGCGACCAAGATCGGCGGTCACGATAATAAGGATCCTATTGCAGCAACCCTAAGCCAACACCAGCTAGGATTCGCTTGGCGATTCTACCTGGCGGTATCGAGAACACATCTCACTGTCCCCGTGCATTTTTGCAATTACACAAAAAGTCAACGGTAACGGTCAAACTCTATTCTCGGAACGTCGGGGAAGACAATTTACATGCAGCCCTCAAGTCGTGGACACCCTTACTGTTTCATCAAATGAGCCTGGCCTATGGTCAGATATTGATTATAATTAATCATCTCTGGTCATCTCCGATGCCTCATAACGCCATGTTGTCGCAGACAGGCCTTCAGCAAAGTGATTTATTGGGTTCTCCACTTTACTGTTTGTGTATAAATGGCTACTTCAGTGCGGTTCCTTCTTACTCCCGGTTATACGTGGCTTGTTTTTTTGATCCTGCTTTTCAGCCACGAGGTTGACATACATGCTCAAATGTCGTAACATATCCGCGGAGCTTTTACATCCATTTAATAGCCTTAGCCTAAATATTTGGAGGATATACTAGATCTTAGGCTGATTGCTGAAGCAAGCGATTAGGTAATGTTCCTGATCTCGTAAGGCGGTCTGGGTGTGCCGGACGCGGGCTTGACAGCAAAACTCGCAATTGTCTCGTTATTAACCGAGGTTGTGGACAGGGTTGGGCCATTCTTGGATAATGATGGGTGGGACGTTTATACGTTGAAGTTCAAAGGCTGAGGTTGTGGTACTCATTCGACTCGCCCCTTCAGACGGAAAAACTAACAGAGCAGTTGGACATTTGCCTCACAAGAAAAGCAATTAGCAAGCCCGACTGCTAAAGTCCCTCCTGCTGCTGGCAAAGCCAGGCTTCGAGCCGTTGGTAGTCAAGCTTGGTAACACGCCCTACCATGTCCGCTAAATTGGGCTTTTTTGGACGAGGAGTCGACGCGCATTCGCGCAGGACTGCGGCTTGATGGTGACCTTCACGAGTCCATCACGTTGGCCCATCATGGGCTGCCATGCGCCTCAGTGAAAACACTCAGGCATTGGTTATCCGCACCAGTTCGTTAGTGTTCGGGACAATAGGAGGCCCACGCCCCTTACACTCAAGCTGATTCAGCTGGTGGGTAGGAGTCTTAACCTTTCGATGAGAGACTCGCTTGCGAGGAAATGCAGCATCTGTTCGGGGTATATAGCTGAACTGGGCACATAAAAACATCAAATCGCTTAAAACATCATACATATTTTAATGAGGGCATCTTAATGGTAGACGGTGAGCGTAGTGTATTTGACATTAAGAAAGTGTAGAAACTCCGCAAGGAGGCCGGCTAAGTTACATCTCGTTTACCCTTCTCCTCGCTGACCTTGTTAGCCCGACAGGAATATCAGAAACCGTAATCGTGATCTATGTTGATCTAATCGCGACCTAGATGTCATCAAGCGCGCTACCTCTATAATAGAGTTTTTTTTTTATGGGGGGAGTTGGATGGTAATGCACCATCTCTTTTTATTGAGGGATATATTTGGAACCATGAAAACCAATTTAGAAGTGGCCGGTCTGGGTCTCGAACCCAGGCCTCCCGAACGCAAGGCAAAGGCTTTTGCCACTAAGCCATGTTGCTCGGTGAGTCGTTCCTTGTTTCGAAGGGACTTGAATAAACATATATATATATATATACATACATACACACGTACGGATAAACATCCATGCATTTAGATACATAAATATATATATATATATATATATATATATATATATATATATATATATATATATATATATATATATATATATATAACATTTAGCAACTGGTGGACGTGCCTTAGATATGTAATAGTTTTTCGCTTTTATTTGTCTCGATTCTTGACATACATTCCGTATTTGTAGACGTATTTATTTGTAGAGGTTGCTTCAACCCTGGTTTTCTGCAGCCTCTCGACCTTCATTCGTAATGAAAGCTCGCACGTTCTCTGCTGATAGGACTCAGAGGCCTTTGCTTGTTACGTGAAGTTTCGTGAACGCTTGATGCACACACGTCACGGCCAGCTAGCGTGACCAGTAGGAGACTCAAGAATCCACTAAGCTTATACTCCTGCCACGGAGAGACATAAAGAGAGAAAGGTAGCGCAAAGCTAAGAGCATGGCGATTTCATCATGCTTTTAGCAACTTGCGAGCTCAATAACTTCTTTTTGCATGAGCCATTTAAATCACTTAATATATTTTGTTTTATTCTGGAAGGGGCTCATAAATCCACTAAACGCGAATTAAATCTCACCCCTCCAGACTCGACAAATCATTAATATATTGCTTCAGAGACTAAAGAAGCTAACTAGTAGATGTTGGCACGACGTAACTACGACGTGGCGGTCATTAGAGGCAGAAAACGGAATCTCGGAACGCAGATTGGTATATATACACGTCGGTAGGGTATTGTCACTACAGCGTACTGGTAAATAAAACCAAACACCTCTCTGGGGAGCCGTCAACACACAAAAACGACGTAAATATATATATATATATATATAAGCGTCCTAGGGTCCATGTTTTCTACAAACTGTTCCTAATATAACTGTGATTAAGTAACGCGTTTTCGTAGGCCTTTATCACGTTGTAGTTTTATTTATATAACTTTGCTATGTTAGCACTTTGGACAATTGTCTCCGCGCGAACGTGTGGTCACGGGTTCTCTAACCAGTGGTTAGCCCAGTTCAACAATGTGGCCCTTCTTTTCTCATGCTTTCTTTCTTCTTTGCTTAGTTATTTTACATGTTGGATAGACACTTGTTAGGCAAAACGCATTAGGTTTGCTTGTGGCGGTCTGGTCGAATTTTTCACCACGGCCGCACGCTCCTCGAGTATGATCTTCACCGAATCGAGCGTGCGCCGGGCAAAGTCACGTAGGCTAGAAGTGGTCTTAACTCGTCAAGTCAAGGCTTGTTCAGCTCTCGATATATCTACAAGTGAGAACAAGTGTGAGACACAAAATGAGGGCAGCCACTTCACGCCTTTACTTGCTAGCTTCGCTTCATCGCAGCGTAGCGCCTAAATATGAAACTTCGTCTTCGGACAATCTCCTCGTCACAGCTCCTCGCTCACTCGCACCTATCATCGTCGTTATACAACTGCGGAAAACTGTGGCCAACAAAGGTAAACTTCACCCGGACTTTAGTCTGGATGCATCAAGCAGCATGTTCTTTCTACCCGTGGATTTCCAATTTCGTTCACACAGAGACCGGCTGGGCCTATGAGCATATATGACCCTACGGAGCTATATGTAACACTAAAATATGTATATACTACATTGTACGTTAGGTGACTGCTAACGTTCACTTCGTAGAGTAGTGGATTTTCTATTTAGGTTGTTCCACTCGAGATGGTCGATGGCTGCACTTCGGGTTGGCTGGTGTTCGAGACGCTTTCCACACTTTTAATGAAATTAGCTGCGGATCAAGGGCTGGTTCGAACAGCCAGACACTTAGCAACTCGCATAGGTGCCAACGCATAGGTGTCGTGGCTGACACATCATAGGCATTTCTAGCCCGCCCGACGATTAATTAACTAGTTCGTGGGTAAGTGGGTAGCGGCTGTACGAGAAGGTGTCAATCGTGCTTTAGAATGACGAGCGCTAATTTATGATGATGATTATGATGATATTATTATTATTATTTACTCTTGTAATATCAATTGCTGCATGCTGAAAATAAAACAGTCCCTCGCAACTCTCCATTTTTTGAACCGACAACCAAAGTAATAGCCAGGTCTAAGGCATGGCAATGATGCGTACCCCATCGCCGCTCGAAACCCAGCAAGATCTTTACCCGAACGTAGTATTGTTGTTAGTTTTCATACGTTTTTTTGTTTACGAAATTGGCATTGGTTATCGAAGATACAAAATTGTATCACTCCAGGAATAAAAAAACATGCAACTTGTATGTCGCGCGCTTTGACCAACCAACCGTCCAGCAGTCAAGCTTGCTGCTCTGTCGTTTACAGCGCACCACACATTTCCGTATGAAAAACATCGGCATGTTTGGACTTCCTTCTGAAGTGCATTTACACCGCACGGTGAAACTGGGAGTCGGACAGCACCAACCACCTTTATTAATGCATTAAACTACGAGATGACAGGCAACAAGTTTCTAATGACAAGTAGCCCAAATAACGTACGTTTCCGTTGGCAGGTGGATGTACAGATACAAATGTATGTGTACATATAATAACATTGACAAATCACCTAAATAACATACGATTTGACAGCTGGCTGTGCAAATAAATGTATGATGTATATATACATAAATATATATATATATATATATAAACATACATACATATATAAATATATATATAGTATACCTACCGCGCACAACATAATTAATATATATATATATATATATATATATATATATATATATATATTTATATATATATAAATATATATATATATGTGTGTGTGTTTGCCAATGATATATTGAGTTTTTGGGCTCTCCTCATATTTGTCTTCACCGAAAATTATCTACGTGGCTCGAATCAGTTCCCATGGATCAGGCCCGAAAAGAATGCTCGCTTGGTATGTATCGGCAAATGTGTACGCCATCCATCGGTATGCGAGAGGGACCGACGGAATCTTATCTCGGTCCGACCGCGCCCATATGTCTTAACTTACTGATTAGATGTACGAAAAGGCAAGATCATCTGCCTAAACTCATCTCGGCACGTATTAAGGCACGTTCAAGCCTCGATATATCGGCATGTCCCCCGCACTGTTCTTTTTTCTGTGTATATATATATATAGATTTTTTTTAAGCAAATAAATTAATTCGAGTATATATATTTATATATACATATATATATGTATAAAGAACAGAAGGGGAAAATGCCAAGAAATCGAGGCATGAGCATCTTTTTTAATGTATAATGGGATGAATATACTGGTGTATATATATATATATATATATATATGCATACATAGTACACGTTGCTATCAAGCGCGATATCTCGACCAATGGCGGTTTCACTAATCCTGCAGCTAGTGTTTCTGCTTTGATAAAGGGCCAAGACCAGTAATCGAACAGAAGCCGTTATACCGTACGTAGTAATAGTAGTAGTAGTAGTAGTAGTAATCTCTACGCGGCGATACTGTTTTTGTTGTTGTTGTTGTTGTTGTTGTTGCTAGTCGCTATTTCTGGCTGTCAATGTTGTGGCTGTTGCGACGATTCGCGCTGGGTGGCCGCAATGGATAAAGCGAACACCGGGCGTATTAGTTGTGTTACAACGAACACCCAAGATCAGCACTTTTTTTCTCATTGTCGTCTCTGTTGGTGCCTGTTGTCGACTTCATTGCCGTGGGAGCACCAGTAACACAACTAAGGCAGTAATTGAAGTAGTAGTGTTGACTTCGTGCAGGTAGGACGTGTTAGTGTCGTTCTCCCGGAAAAATACCGCTAAATTTAGTTTAAGCGCGGACATTTCGGTGGGTACACCAAACAACTACCTTATGTTTGTGATCGGCAAAAAAACACAAGTTTTGTATGGAAATACTGCCCTTTTCATACAGAAGTAAGACTCTGGAAGAGAGAGAGAACGAGGGAGAGAGGGAGAGAGACGGGCGGGCGGGCGGGCGGGGAGAGAGACTGAATAAACTACACAGAAGGCCAACTTCAACGCTATAGTTGGATAGTTCACCGCCAAGAAGTGTTTTGAATGATGAAACAACTCATCTAGCGCAATAATTTCGTGAGTGAGGATGTTTACTCAGAAACCTTGTGCTTTTAAGCGCAAAGCGGGACCAGCTGAGTGCTCCGTAGTGAAAGCCGACCAGCCATACAAGCAAGTTTATGTGAGAAAGACACCAGCAACTGAAAGGAAAAGCAAGCCATCATGCCTGCTAGGTGTCCCTAGACGCAGCCTTAAAATTTTAACTCGAAAATATTTCGTCTTTGACGTAAACAGAGGTTATTAACAGACGCACACGGCGCGGCCAAAAGGCCAGCCTCGATTGGCATAGAAAATGGACAAGGAGATAAGGTTTCTTGTCCCCCTTGAAGCCCCTCGAAGTCATCCTCGTAAACTGAACCGCTAGGCAGGACCAGCTCGGCACCAGACTTATTGGACAGGCGAGCAACAAGAATGAAAATGGAGAAAACCGTCAACATCGAAACGCTTAACCTGTCCAAGGAAAGCGCTAAAAAGCCAAAACAAGAGAAGGACACAACCTTCGAGGTGCAAGAAAACAGGGAAGCGACGATAAGGGGTAGCAAGGAACTAGGCAAGCCTCTAAACGCGGCGCGAAAAGTATTGTAAAAGTATTTGTGTAACAAAAGTATTGCAAAAGTAATTGTGTAACAAAAACTAGCTTGGGAAATGAATTGCGTAACAAAAAGTAGCTTGTAGAAGTAATTGTGTAACAAAAAGTAGCTTGTAAAAGGAATTGTCTAATAAAAAGTAGCTTGTAAAAGTATTTGCGTAACAAACACCAATGTAAACATAAAAATGCAGTAAATGCTCTCCAAACTAGCCTGATAGCGCTAAAGAACAGACGCCAACTGTCATCCCCCGTAACCGCGCTCTATAAGTAAAACTAATATTGCTCACAGTTAAGGGGAGGGGTCTCTAATACTAGCACAACCTATCGTGTAACACTCCGCACCGGCTCTTGTTTAAAACTCTGTAAATTAAATGTTCTTGCAAATCAATCATCAGCCCATAAAGCTCATATCTGGATGCCATCCGTTAGATCGACCGCCGCCGAGACCACAGTCACCATCACGCCAATAACTTCGCCAACCGCATCGTTTACACTGAAGTCGGCGGCGCGCCGTCGTACAGGCGCCTCCTTGGCCATCATAATCCCTGTTATTGCGCGCGCAAGTCTGTTCCACTGTTCTCGAGACTCCAACATACGTGCGACAACGTCCTTTAGATCAGAAGTATCTCCGAGCAGCCCGCCTCTTGGTACTCTCCATGCCGGGCAGTGGAACACCGTATGTTCCGGTGTGTCTCGGGTTAACACGTTGCAGAAAGTTCAGATGTCCAAATTCGTCTTTCCAATCCTCTTCAAGTACGCCTGAAATTCCGAGCGAAAACAAAACATACAACAGATTGTTGAAGCAGCAACTGTTGAGCCAAAAAGAAGTTATTAAACTACTTCAGGAGTACATCAAGCAGCTTAAGGAAGCGCTCAAGCAAAGACGCACATCGGAGGAGATCAAACAGGCCGAAGAACAGGGAAAGTGTCAGGAAATACTGCAGAACCTACAAATCGCTGTTACCATAGAACAGATTAAAACAGAGCTAGTGAAAGGATGGTCGCGGAAAGCCTACAAGAAAACGCGGCCAGTCAAAAATAACATTAGAGGAGACCGAAAAAAGAGATGACTCCTCGTTCAAGACTTAAGAACCAAGGGCACAGACCTCACACGGCGGCTGAGACAAAAATTCCCGGAAGTAAATCGTTTAGGAGAACTGCCGGTCGGAAAGGTATGCCTGATTGAGATTCATCATGCCAAGATAGATTTGGGAGAGTCAGGAATCAACAATGAGACAACAGGCGGCATATCGAGAACCCTGATCGTGGGCAAGGTAAGCGCCCTGTACATTACAGAAGGATTAAATATTGACTATGTAAGAAAAGCCTGTGAAGGTTGGCTGACGAGGGCAGGAGGTGACATAGATCTCTGCACAAAGCGCAAAGTCGCGCAAACAGAAGGTCGAATGAAGGCGAGATTCACCAAAGATCAAACTAGAGTCCATCGTCATGGACACGACCAACGCAAGAAGACGCAAGCGGAATGGTTGGCCATTCTCCAATGGAATGTGGACAAAGAATAAGCCGGCGACTCAGTGAGGAACGTCGTCCAAAAATACCTGCATAGAATAGGTAAGGCTCCGGAGTGGATCCGCCAACTGGATCGTATGCGACACAGGCGAGGGGAATAATGCATACCATACAATCTCAAGCCTCTGCCTAGCATTTGAACGCATAGGATAGAGCTCACCGGCGATGACATCTCCAAACATGACGCTCACGGACTTAGTCACAGCTATGCTCGACAATGAGTGCAAATGGGAGCAGAATGTCTTACTGGTAGAGGACATAATGAGAAGGAAAAACGAGTTGGAAACACAACAAGCTAGGAAGATAAGCCGACGACGAGATAGAATGGCGGCTGAAAACGTTAGAAGGAAATAATTATACACGGAATGCATGGAAGACAGTCAACGATGTTCAACAAAGTAAAACGAAAGTAGTTTCGATAAGAATGACTGAAACATATATTCAATAGAAAAAAAGTAGCATAAACAGTATTAGTGTAGCCAGATTAAGGAAATAACAAGAATAGCCAGATTAAGAAAAAAAAGAATAGCCAGATTAAGGAAATTAACAAGTCGATATGTTGTTATGTTAACGCTTTTTCGTGAAAAATTGCAACACTTTTTTAATTACGGTTCCAAAAAGACTAGTCTCACACAATAGCAAATTTAGTGCCCACCATCTTCGTACCAAAGTGATGGTGCTGCGTTACGTAGTTGTCAAGTAACTAAGCTTTTTCGATAGCCATATATAGAAAGCGAAGGCATGCATACTTGCATAGAATGTATAAGAAAGTTAGGGACATATTTTGAGGTTTGGTAGAACTCGGCAAGAGAATAGTTTTTCCTAGTGGAAGGAGGGGGCCGAAACGACTTGGCAAATGTTACGGTTCTAAACGTAAACGCTTTAACGTTAGACATAACAACTATGACTGCCGAAAGGCTTAGTTACTTGGAAACTACGTAACGTAGCATCATCACTTTGGTACGAAAATGGTGGACATTCAATTTGCCATTGCCTAACAGTAGTCTTTTGGACGTACATGTTTGGTCGTAGTAGAGACATTTTACGATTTTGCACATAAAAACCTTAACGTACAACATAACAACATATCAACTTTTATGACTTTCGTTTCTGACTATTCGCTTTTTGCTACGCAAGCTAGCGAAGTGTCTTCCATTGTGCAGAATTTTCCGCCGAACATGCCTGTATGATCGGTTCCTTCATGCGTTGTAGTTCTCCCGTAAACATAGATATTGCACAACTATGTACGAGAAAACAAAAGCAGGAATAACTACTTTTATAAATTTCATTCTCTCTCCTAAACAAAACACTCTCGCCCCTTCCTTCCATTGGGAAAAACTATTTTTTGCCGAGTTCTACCAAGCCTTAACATAAGTACATATTATTATGAATGACCCTGTATATACAGTGTAGTAATCACTGACCCTGTATATACAGTGTAGTAGTCACTGACCCTGTATCTACACTGTAGTAGTTACATCGCTAATGCAATGTGACTACTACAATGTACATCATGCATAATATTGCTGATTAATTGATTTGTTTGCTTGATAGGTGTGTGTCCTTTTATAGCAGGGGCGCATAACGCTGCAGCAATGACGTTAACATATGCAGCATGTGCATTTAACCGTAACGTTGGTTATTGAACAACTGCAATGGCATCTAGTAGATAAACCGTCATCATTGTCACCATCATCATAATCCTATATGTATTAACAAAAAAAATGTACACATATCCACAATTAAAAGCGGACTCTCAGGGCCACTGGAACCTTATTATTCGTTAACCAATATTACCAAGACATCTGTGCTCTAGCTTCGCTACATCTACGAAGCCGCTGACTTTCAGTTTGTTGGCGGCCTTACATGTGGTGCTGTTTCTGTTCCGCCACCTTTGTCTGGGCGGAATGGTCAGCACTCTCTGCAGCTTGCTCAGCTATTTTTCTATTCTTGTTTGTTGGTTTTAAGTGCCGCCAGTTTCTATCCTGATGACTCGTAGAGAAAAATAGAGTCAGCAACCAACAGTAGAATGTCTCATGGTTTTTGTCGAGCGACGCAAAGCCCTATGACACGCCTGCAATGGACTCGTACGCTTCGCCGTTGTCGCTGTCTCTATAACGCACAGCATGGCCAGGTACGAATCTATTAGAAAACGGAGGTCCGCTTATACCTACTTTTCTCTGTCCTCTGAACTATTTGCTAATTAGCATTGCTAGACCCGTGTTCTTTGTATCTATGGGACGGTACCAAAAAGCAGAAGCTCCCAGCATTAGGGCTTCCCTGTCTTTCCTTAGAGCTATATACAGCACTTCATTGACAGTGCTAAACGTTAACTTTTGGCAAACACATACCACTTTATCGTGAGGCTACGCGTGACGAACGTCCATAAACAGCGATCGATGATGAAAGTGTGAAACTTGTGAGGATAGGTCTACGGAGACGCACCGATATGCCATTCGCTGCATAGAACACTACATGGCCGCCGAAATGGAGTCTACTATATTTAGACCGCCTTGGAGTAGGTAGAAAGTATGCTGAGTCCATGGAAGAGTTGCTCGTTGAGTGCATCCATACTTAACGCACGGTAAAAAACAACATCGTGTCAGTTTCGCCCAGGCATTTCATAAGACCTTCGAAAATTGACTTTCAACTAACATTAAGCCGGTCACAGGTGATGAGACCAAAATAAATTTTAGAACTTGCTTTTACTGTGCCGGATTATGGCTAAGTGATTAGGCGTCTACGCAGGTGTTCTCTGAGGTCACGAAGCGGCCCCCCAAGTGCATCTATGTCAGGCAGTGACGCCAGTGTCACAAACTTTAGTAACTTCACTCTTACTCCGTAACAGAGCTTCTTCAACAACGTGTGCCATTAAAAAAAATTATTTGCTTGAACGAGCTTTATATATATATATATATATATATATATATATATATATTTATATACTTCTCAAAACTCTCTAAGCTGGTCAGATGCGGACAAATGGTCACCTCAAAAAAATAATATCTGGCATGATCTGAATTATTGTTTGTATTGAGCCGCCAGGAGGTGGAGGCGTGATGAGCGGCTTGCACAAGCTTTTCGGCAATTTCTAAATCTTTGTGAACTGTGGGACACAATGAACATGTACTGAGAACAGGTACTTCGGTCTTATGGTATTATGCAAACCAAGTGAAAACCCTGTGGATTCTCATACACTCATTGAATTGTCTCAAAAACATCGATATACTTCCCAGACACGCGGAATTCAACAGCGTGGACTACAGGGCTCTTAGGAGAGATGGTATTTTATCCACACCCGAACTAAGAATATGGTACGGCAACTACCGGTGAAGCCAGGCCTGATAATGTACGAGTAACTATCGGCATAATCGGCATATGGAAGATAGCTTAGCATAGAACCGCACGGTCTCATGCAGGGTGGCTATACCTTACTTGCACACACACACAACTCAGTCGACCCAGGATGGAGTATGCGAAAGCCGTGGAAAATAGTATATATTTTATTCTGAATGAGTTAGGAAATACATTTTCATACCTATCGCAATGAACACAATGGAACCCATCAGTAAGGGCTCACTGACTTCACCATCAAATAGTATTTAGTTGAACGAATTCAGCAGGCGCTGTCTCTGTCTATCTGCAGGCGGAGCGCGGCGGTTTCCATTGTGCGGGGTCAACAGCTAGTAAACAGTAAGCATTAAGCAGATGTGCACACCTTACAATTGTGGTAATTGAACAATAAAAGTGTTAGCAATTATCAGAGTCCCCCTCCCCACCGCCTCTTCCGCCTCATTTAGTTGAATGAACATGTAAATGAACATGCTGTTGAACTAATTTTGCAATCGATCGTTTTAAAAATAGTAAAGCGAAAGCCCTGACACCGCAAACACATTTGTACCAGAACAGAGAAAGGTATTCGCTCAAATCGTTTCTCGAAGACAAATAGTCAAAAGTGGAAGATGAAAAGATGAAAAGATGAAAAAGCAATGATCGTAATGCTGATGACGATGATGGTGTTTATGGTGGTGGTGGTGGGGGTGGGGGTGATGTCACCGGTAGCGATCGAAACACACTATGGAAACGAGTAATGCCTTCAGGAGCACCAGTTGAGGCGAACGGCGCAAAGCAAGTGTCGACGCTGAGATCGGTCCCGCAAACGCCAGGCAATACCCAATCTGATGTTCTCACCGTGATACGGTGAAGATTTCCGTCGAGAAGGCGATACACAGCGTTCTGCTGCGGCTCTACGAGATATCGGCATCTCGCTAAAAGCATTATGTGTGTGTGTGTGTGCACGTGTGTATCTGTGCATCGCCGTGTATTACCCACTTTCCTCGGTTTTATCGTTGTTGAGAGGTAACTGATAATTTTGACCGCCCGACTTCTCTCACCGCCGATGTTCATCTGAAACAGTACTTCTGGCCATTCAAGGCCGTTTATTCAAACGCTTATTGAACTCTTCGTCGATTATCTGCTTTCATCGCTCTCTCATCTCTTTCTGTCTGTCTGTCTGCCTCATTCGATCATTTTTTCTTACCACACTAGCTTTGTCTTTCTCGTCGGGGCCACCAGAGCCAATGTGGTTAAGTTTGTCGCTGCCGCCGCCACATATGTTGCTGTCGTAGTTCTGAAAACGCTAGAACGCCTCGAGTTACTCAGCTGAAGACCACTGCCGTCTCCCCAAGCGTCAAGATTCACCCCATCGTCACTATGTTTTCCTGACACGGTCTCCCTTAAGGCGAGAAACGCGTCGCCTACCTAGAACCGCCGCCAATGAACGGTCCGACACGTGTCTGTGACGAGGCATTATATCATTTTCTATACGTAAGACGCGTACACCGCAATGACATACACGCACACACACACACACACACAGACACACGTAAACTCAACATACCCAGCTAGTGGTATGTATCCTTTCGTTCAACCGACGGCCTTTCAAAAAACCTCAACATCAATAGCAGTAGCAACAAACAACATCAACGTCATTAGCAGCAATAAACAACATCAACAGTAACAACAGGACGAACAGGTACAAACGTCACCGACATCTAAGGATTCGTTTTGCTTTGCTGTTCTTTTTGTCCTAATTCGTGCTCATCTTCGTTTGTGCTGCTCGTTGTGCTCGTGTGGTTCTTCTGTTGCGGATACGGCCCAGTGGGAAATGAAATGTTTCTTTTTTCCTTCGACAGGAACCGACGAAACGAAAAAAAACCCTTACTGTGTATGTACTGCTGCATCAGCAGAGCAATAGTAGCTTAAAGTGTGACGTCGGTACGATACGCAGGATATTGGAAAAGTCGGGAGCACCGCTCCGGTAGCCGTCCCAGAATAGAGAGTAGACACTGGCGAATACTTTCACAATAAGTGTTTCTTTTTCTCTGTATATATATATATATATATATATATATATATATAGATTTTTTTAGAAAGTATTTGCAAGCTTCCTAACAAACGCAAATAATTATTTTTATCATTGAGCCACCAAGAGGAGGCGGCGTGATGGGCGGTCTATCTCGCATGTTGCTGCCGTTCTTCTAAATACACTAGAACAACGGAAGGTTGTGGTATGATATACATTATTATTGGTTGTGGAATGACCCAACGCTACGGTAGAGAGCCACATCGTTATTGATCTCAACTGCCGAGTTTCTAAATAGTATGTGCGCCAAAAGTGCTGCGAAAGAGTGGCACGTTGACTTGATGCAGCAACTTAAGGCAAAAACCGCGTTTGTGAATGACGTGGCGCGTTCGATTATATATCATCAGCAATTTCATGCGCGGACTCGGGGCAAACGCGTGCTTCAAAGAGGTTCAAGCGACGATAGGGGATACAAATTATACGAGGTGACTGTGTATCGCTTAGAATTGCTGATTTTCAAGATTAACCCTCTGACGAATATCCAAAAACAAATTGCGGAAACAGTAAAAATTACGTGGAAATATTTACTGAAATTATGCTCTTTATGTGTAGTAAAAGTACTGTTTGCAGAATTCAGTATATATATATATATATATATTAGAGAGGCACATATGTGAGAACAATCGATTTGTGTAATCGTTGCGTTTGACTGGCCTGGGCCTGGGCGCGAGTAATGTTTCTACGACAACAGCCATATGTGTTTGGCACGTACAAAAATTCGACTCACATAAACACAAAATGGGATATCTGTCCATTTTGACTTTTTTTTTGTTGAGGACAATCAAACTCAGCCGTTGCCGCTCGCCGTCAACGGGACACGGCTGCAGAGATCATAACATTGAGTCATTAATGCAACCATTTAGCTGCGTTTTAACCGCAGACAAGGCAAGCGACCGCCGCAAAGCGCCAAGTTTCACCCTGATGAGCCGAGAGAACACGCGTGTGTTTTCTCCGTGTCTTCCGCTCTTCAAATACTCTTCCTCTTTCTCTTTCACTTTTCTCTGCTTGTGTGTTCACCTAAAATAAACTTTCTGTACTGACCCTCAGCCAATATTGAACGTCCACGGTACTGCTTTTCGCATTGCTTCATAGACGGACATGCCCCATAAATACAAATGAGCAACGGTGGGGTTCGAACCTGCGCACCTGTCCCGTGTCTCCTCCGGTCGCGAGGCGCAGGCGAACGCGCCCAGCACGCCACCGGGCTCGACTGTGTGTTCACCTGTATCTGTGTGCCCGTCTACCGGCGACGTTCCAGCGTTAAACTCGGTTTACTCAGTGGACGAGAAGAAGCCAGTGATGAGCGGCCGATTCATTCGACCGTACCACACCGGTGGTGCGACAACGGCACGATCTGTCTATCTAGAGCATTCCGTTTCATCTGGGAAATTTCCTCAGTAGTTTTTCCATCGTTAGCGTCCTCGTCTTTGTCGTCGTCGTCGTCGCCGCCGCCATCATCATCAACGTCGTCATCAGGAGCGTATTTGTTTGTGGATACGGACTGTTTAGCAAACAAAGAGCACTACAACTAATTAGTCTAAATGCGTAGTCGAGGAGAAACCAATCAACCGTCAATATCATCGAGGAGAGACCGCGGAAAAGCGAGCGAGCGAGCCAGCGCAGAAGAGAAACTGCAAGTGTGCAAAACAACGCATTTCACACCAGCGACGACAGTAATTGTTGATAACACAACAACAAAAACAACAGCAGCAGCAGTCACAGAAAGCGACGCCGATTAGTCAATACAAAAGTAAATCATGTGAATAGCAACAGTAAAAGAAACAACAGGAACATCAACAAGAACAACAGAAGCATCATCAACAACAACAGGCGCACCATCAACAACAACAAAAGCTGCAACTGTAATAAAACTAGCAAAAAATAGAGCTGTAACAATGACAGCGAGAACAATAGTGGCGTTGGCAACAGTAAAGTCGCACACACAGGACAGAAGGTCGATCGAGGCCACAGCAGCATCGTCCATGCTATGGCGGACCGCGATCCGGTCGGATCGGAAAAACACGCAGGTACAGCATACAGGTTGAGCATGAGACTTCCCTTCTTCACTGCGCCCCAGGCCAGTACATTTCCGAACTCAGGGAGCTGAGGATTCTAGTGAGTCGGATTGATGAAAGGATTGAGGTTTTTACGGGTAGGAAAGTCCCACACTAAGGGCTGTTGATTGCCAGTATTGATAATGTATTAGCGTTTCCAAACAACGCATAAAAAAGACACCACAGACCCACACAGATGTAGAGGACACTGTCGAGAGTTGCACCGGCCAAGCATTTGGCTCATTCGGAAATAGCGAACGACAGTGCAAACAGGGTGCCGATGCCAAATGTATCATCGGCTAGCGAAGTCAGGCAAGCACAGCTACATCGCAGAATAAAGCAAATCTAATTTTCACTATAGTGACCGGGAATTCTACCGGGAAATTTCCGTTGCCCAGTTCGAACAAGGACAGTTGGACAGTCTTTTTTCGAAGTTTATCTCAGCCACTCAAGCGAGCGAGACTGGAAAAGCCCCACTTTTTAGATATAGACTCAGTAGTCGTCTTTCGTCAACTGGTCCTCTAGTTTCTCAATTATCTTTGCAGATTCTGTACGCTTAACAAGCGGGTTGGGGTACAACAGCAGACCGTCTCATGAGTTGATTTGGCTTTTTCAAATTACTATCTTCCATCCAGCCGGTAGTGATTGGTGATTATGTTCACTTACCCGTTGATGTACAACAAGTTTTTTTTAAATTATAAATGTAGTCGGAGAACAGCAGAAGACATCTACACATGACAACTACAGCCAGCTATCTGAATAATTCATTAAAAATGCATACATCATCTAGCGACCGTCCGATGCACAAATCGTCAGTGAAGGCCAGCAGTAAAAATCTAAGTGATCATCCCTATAGTTATTACGACAATGAAACGCATTAGGTTCATTAGCCTAAGTGCAAATGACGTATTATTAATTAAAGACTTGAAAAGTGACTAGTCAAATGCTTTTGGCCGCGCGAATATTTTAGAGCAAACTTGAACTGCCCTGCATCGGCAAAGTCTACTGTGACAGTACTCGAGATTTCCTGGATCGAGAGCACTTCACATTTGTATACCTTCGCATGTATATCATTGTATACACTTTGGTTCTTAGAAGTACGCGCCAACTCAGACAGAAGGTTCCGTCTGAACGCTGTGGTATTATTTGTTGTTTTATGCTTCCTATCAAGATAGCATGCCATTTCCTACAATGTCCGAAGAGTTTTGCCAACGTTTGAAGGTGAACCGCTTTGCGGGGCAACGAAGGATGTTGCAGTTGTCCGTTGTTTGCTCCCTTGAAGCACTAGAATCGGTTGACGTTTTGAAAACGGCATGGTTTACGCCGCAGCAAGTCTGGACATCTTCCTGGCTTGAGGTGGCGTGCTTCATCCGTGTGGAGGCTCTCTTCAGTGTCTGGATTAGAGTATATGAACACACGGCAGTAGCAGACAAGATCTCATTCAAGATCCGGTCAGGAAGACTTTTACACAACCAATGCACGTTATTTTTTTTAGATTATTTTTTAGAGAATACAGTACATTTTTATTGAAAAAGGAGATGTACAAAGCCACCGTATTCTTCAGATAGTGGGATACGGCGCAATGTCCGCCAAGCAAATGTTTGTCTTTTATATATATATATATATATATATATATATATATATATTATTTAGGTCGGCAGCATACGTCCACGTGTTGAGACATCTAGGCTTTTCCCAACAGTCACTGTGGCAGCAGGGTCGCTGAGCTCCAGTCAATATTTGGAGAGTTAAAATCTCCCGCAACTATTTAAACCAAGCTTACGTTAGGGAGTTTAAGGGGCAGTTGGATCGTCGTTGTCGTGTTCGTCACTACATAGTTACGCGTGCGGTCTGCTAATGCGCGTAGGCAGTTGTTCCCGTAGCGCAAAAATAGATACAAACTACAGCATACATTTATTGCGCTATGGTCTAGAACCATACCAACGTCTTTGCCGATCCGTAATGCAGATAACATCTATCGTCAGATGTATCAGCACACAGGTGCAACGCATCATATTCACTAGTTTTAGCAAGCGGGAGGGCATTATATCCTAAAAAGTAACAACGCGTAAAGCACTATACGTATGAATTTATTTTTCTTGTCTACACAAATCCTGTCTAATTGAAGTCACGAACTACATGGGGGGGGAGGGTGTCTTTGCAATAGCATTTTTTGTTACCTCGACCTAAAAAAAATCGTATTTCCAAGTCTCAAACACCTTCGTTGCCTTCGCTTGAAGCCGTAATCACAAAGTCACACAATCACACTGCGGATGGCGCATGCTGAAACAATCATATGTTTCCCAAAGCTGGCAAGGAGTACGTCTTACTCTACGCGTAGCGGAGATAACCGATCATTTGTGACTCGCTTTCTTTTACTAATGTTCTTCCACATCGCTTATATCTGACAATACTGATGCTATTTGTGTATTTACTCGATGAGACGATAGTTAACTTTTTGACGTTTGCCCTAATATTTTCTGAACAGACTGGTTGACACGGCTAAGCGCGGCAGTTTAGCATGAGCCTTTAGTGCGCGTGTTTCGACTTGATCTCTACTTGCCTCTGAAATGCAAGAGTTCTACTATGAGATCAGGATGAATAAGTAACCGTAACCAAAACAGATAGAGAACGAACGTCCTTCTTCCTTTGTGTAGCCGCTGCAATACATATATGTAGCAACGTGATTTTTTTTATTGATGTGCCTTTGTTGTCAAACTTACTTGCGCACGCGCCCGTGTTTATGTGTGTTTGTGTGGAGCGTGTAGGAAACAAATGTAAACAGTAGATAGAAAAACAAAAAAAGGGTATTTTACTTTAAGCCTTGAAGCCCGGCATTACCACGTGTTCATCCTCAACACACGATATCTTTCGCTATTTCCAGCAGCGAAGGTAATCCATTAAATCTCTATCTCTAACACTAAATTAGACGTACGCATTTAAGCGAGCAAACAGTCTTTCTGAAAGTACATCTTTGCTGCTAGTTGAACTGTTGCATGCACTCTCAAAGAACATAGTGTCATGCCAACAACTGCGCTAGAAAAAATCGCCGAGATGCATATTTTACGATCCTGCCAACGATACCGCACGTGCATGCGATTCTGCTGAGATGCTCAATATTCAACGTCTTTGCAGCTATAGGATTAGAGTGGCGGCAGCAGCTGCAGTTGTCATCGGAGATCTGCATATATTTAATTATATATAATTAAGTTTTACCATTATAGATTTGTCAAAATTGTTATTTAAAATTCTATATAACATTTAGACGCGGTTGAATAAAATTCACGAAACAATATAGTATGTATTTATATTTTTATATCTTTCATTAAATTACAATCGCGCTTAAAAGTGACACCAGTAAGTGCATATACGTGGTCTAGGAGGCTAGTGCGCTAGCCATGGTTGTCATCTACCGAAGTACCGCCGGTAGATGACAAACAGGACTAGCGCCGGTTAATACCCCGTTTGTCGTCGGTTGTTGATCAAATTTTCTTTGCTCATTGAGATGATAGGCCATAACGCGCTGAAAGTCAGCGACCATGCTGTCACAAGGACTGTTGGGAAAACCCTAGATATTTGAACATATCCCTTATGCTGCTGCCCTAGATGTCTCTAATATTATCTGGTGACATATGTCAGGTATACATGCCAAGCTATATATATATAAAGTGTTGCAGATATATATATATATATATATAAAATATTGTAGATAAAGATATTGACCCGAAACTGCCGTAGCGTACGAACGTGTTTTGTGAGTGCTGCGTGATAAAGAGTGATAGTAGAAGTTCGACATCTCTGCGGCAAACCCAACCACTATTTCTCGGCATTACCGGTCAGCATAGAGTTCCAGACTACCCATCCGCAACAGTAGCAATTTCTCGGGTGAGAAATTTCTATTTTCGTACTTCCGAATACCCATTAAGGAGGTGGCAATTCGAACGGCACTACTTCCGACAATCTGAACATAGTTACGTGCAAACAGCTGCCACGCACAACAGTTCGAACCGCCGCCACGTACAGTGATTCAAAACATCGCCATATACAGCGTGACTCGAATGTCACTACCCGCGAAAAATTCAAACATTGCGAAACGGCTTCTAATCAACAGAATAGGGAGTGTGTGTAATGCTCGCACACTAGCTAACTCAGGAACGGGAATATTTAAGCCCTATAGGTGGCCTCCCACTTGGCCCCTTAGCCCTTTCCCCACCCACCGAGATGGCTGTCGACGGGACCATCTACTACCCAAAAGTCCGGTGACGAGGAAATCGCTAACATGCTTGATGGATTATGAAGTTCTGCATCAGAGAGAGCTTAGGAGATGTAACTCTCGCACGCAGAATCGACGAGCGAGCCTTGAATCGAAACAGGCCAACGGAACAGCCGCCGCTACCAGTAGCAAAGAGTGACAAAGCAACGTTCCCATGAAGCTATAGACATGCGTCGCTTAATAGGAAAGCTGATTACACGCTGAAACGAAACCTCGCGCGCCTACTAATCCTGAGCGAGGGGACCTCTTCCGCCCAACTTTGTAAACGAGAGGGACCTACAGTTTTTACGTAGGGCAGTAGCTGACGATGAAAAACTAGCTAGCAATTGCCGGGCTACGCACACACCTATAGATAGAGCAGTACGAACGATGGGCCTAAATATACGTAAAATGTGCCACAAAGCGCTTGAAGTAGATTACACCCCCACTAGAACAAAAGGACAGTTCGTAGAGACAAATGTCGACCTACCCTCAGAGCTCTCTCCTCTTCCACCATGAGGGAAAGTCATAGCTGCAGAGATACAGGCCCCTTCCTTAAAGAGGAACTAACCAAAAAACAATATGCAGATCATATGCAAGGGATCGTATGAGCGCACCTATACTGCTATTGCTACGAGAGTTTTATTGCTACCACAGAGGTTCGACAAAGAGAATCGCCTTATCGAGCGACTGCCGCCACAATTTCCCAGACTACAAGATGCAATGCCGCACTTCAAGCAAGGGAAGGCTTTATGTCAAGGAATGCTGATACTACCGCTCTACGTCCTATTAGAAACAATTATGGCCCAGCGACGGGTGGAGTGAACGTCAAAAGAGATTTAAAAGCAGCTACAGGCGAAATCTGCCTGATTATGCGAGACACTACTCCCGATGCCACTGGTAAGTTCCTCTAACAAATAGAAGAAGAAAGCATTGTTGAGCGTGATCGCAATATCACAGATCAAGGCTGTCATAATCCGAGACTCCTAGTTGACTTTGAGAAAAACATTCTCAAAGGTTTCACTAAGGACAGGGTACCTCCTAAGGCAAACTCGTGCAGACGACTACTAAATGAGAGAAATACTTACACTCCCGCCGCCCGCGATTTAATACGCGCGAGCCTTTGACGGGAGTGCCCGCCAGCCCGAATAGACAGGCCAGCAGCTCCCCCACCCTCTCCACTATCGAAGTTCGGGATGAGGGTACCACACTACTCCACCGTACCGATAAGACGCGTTCACCTCGCGATTCCGCGTTACACACTAGAATATTACGCGCCCCCCCGAAGGGGAGTTTGACCCACTCCAGCGCAGGGGTTCCCCGTGATTACGGGGCCAGAAGGTCCTCTCGACCGGTGGTCTGCTTTCATGTGGCCACTTCTCACTCATTTTGCCTATTAAGCCAAGGCAGCAGGCGTCCCGGACGGTACCACCGGGTGTCACCCGGGGCATTAACCGTCCAGCCCGGGGGTCCTCGTGCAGAACGGTCCCCCCGTATTGGCAATAGCCTTAACAGCCCTCGAATGGGCCACGACAGGATGACAATATAAATTCGTTGCCAACCAATCTTTATCATATGCCTTACTCATGCAATGCCAAAACATCCCCGAGGAAGCTCAAAGGCTCCTATGATAAAGAGCCATACAGGTCTTAGTTGGACCCGTGCCGCAAAGTCGAAATAATCTCGGTACCACAGTGTTCACTGTGTCCGAGCTTTAACCACACGGCTCAGGACCGTACCGCGGCCGACCAACATAACCTCGCTGCGGGGCTGCACGGCCAATTTTAGGTGCTTTGTATGTAATATAGATGGACACTACGCCAATACGACACAGTGCCCCGCCCCGCACACAGGCAACGGGTCACAAAACTCCCAAAAAACCGTAAGAAAATTATGAGTAACACTAAAATACTGCAAATAAGCATTCGCAGAACCACTAGAGCATAATATTTGGTGTTTCTATTCGCGGTAGAAAATAACATAAATGTCTTACCACTCTCCAGTACCCTTATAACACCTTATAGCTTCCTCAACCTGTACCCAACGCCACGAACAAGTTATTTCCAATCAACGTGTTCCATGGGACATCATACGCCACCTCAGTCGGGACAAGTAAACACTTCTCTCTTATTACCACTTGCAACTTCGCGATCTACTCAGCTTTTATTTTTTTTGAACTCCACCATCCAGGAATACAACAACTTGCTCAAAGAGCTAGAATTAAGCATGAGCACCTGCGGTCACCGAGAGGCGCGCTTTCACCGCTCCTGGAAACGGAAGCTTTTCGACTGCTTATGGTGATTGGCCGTTGCGATTTCGTTTGATCGCTTTTCCCGTGCAACGTATTGGCGTGATTTTGAAAAATGGAGAAAAACAAGCTTCGAGTGGTTATCAAGCATTTTTATTTCAAAGGTTGGAATGCGACCCAAGTGAAAACTGAGTTAGACGAGGTGTACGGTGACTCTGCGCCATGTTTTGCTACTGTTTCTAACTGGATTAATGAGTTAAAAAGAGGTCGCAGGAGCACCGAGGATGAACTACATTCAGGACGCCCAAAAACGGCAACTGATAAAGAAAACGTGGAAAAAGTGCGGAAAATCGTTGCCGCAGATAAGCGAGTGAACATTAGGGAGATAGCGGAGGCTTTTGGGATCAGTTTGGGTAGAGTGCATTTCATCCTGCACGAGAACTTGAAGAGGAAAAGCTCAGAGCAAAATGGGTGCTGCATTTGCTCAACCAAGGCCAAAAAGACGCGCGTGTATCCGCTTCACAGCAAAATTTGGCCAAGAGTCGAAAAATCCGTCGGATTTTTGGCGCAGATTCGTGACCGTCGATGAAAGCTGGGTCCATCACTACACTCCCGAGACTCAAGAAGCATCTCGCCAATGGTGTGTACCTGGTGAAGGACCTCCGAAGAGGGTGCGGACAACGGCATCGGCCGGAAAGATGATGGCTACGGTTTTTTGGGACCAACGTGGAATAATTCTGTTCGACTACCTTGAGAGCGGTAAAACGATCACGGGAGATTTTTATGCAAGACTGCTGGACTGCCTGAAGCAAGAGCTCATCGTGAAACGACCCGCTTTGCAGAAGAAGGTTGTCCTGTTTCACCAGGACAATGCTCCTGCACACAAGTTGCGGCAAGCATCGGCAAAACTGGCCCAACGTAGGTTCGAACTTATTGAACAACCTTCCTATTCTCCGGACTTGACCCCCTCTGATTATTTTCTCTTCGGACATTTGAAGAACAGTCTCGGTGGAAAGCGTTTTTTTAGCAATGAAGAGGTTAAGGCTGCTGTCAAAGCCTAATTGCAGTAATAAGACGCGGAATTCTACTCAAGAGGTATAAATGCTCTGAAATCTCGTTGGGAAAAGTGTGAGCTTCTCGGGGAGTATATCGAATAGGAAAAATTAAAAACAAGATTTAGAAAATGCTTGGTTTTTATTTTAAGAACTTGTTGAGCTACCTGTACAACTCATGATCACCCCGGGGTATATCCTCGATAAAGGCACGCACACCCCAATGCTAGATTTGATGTTTGTATCAGAAGAATTAACTCACCAAATAACCGACTAAATTATCAAAAAAGAGCAAGAAAGCCTATCCGATTAATTCTACGTAAGTTCTCCGTTATTTTAGTTTTCTCCCTACACAACGGCAACGCTTTCCCAGGTTAAATTGTACCAGCCTAGAGCCGGTTTGCGAGCCTCACACTCAACACAATTGGTGATTAGCAAAGTTCTATATATGGCTGAAGTATAGAGAAATGTGTCGAGAAAAAAACTGATCACATTGTCTGGCTATTCTTCTAGGTGTCAAACACGCGTTCATATATATATATATATATATATATACGACCTCTCAGAATTCGTTCAACAAACTTTGGAATCTAGTCTTAGTTAGTAGTTAGACAACCCGGCAAACATCTTTCTTTCAAGGGGACAAGGGGCGGAAATGTCCGTTTTTTTGGAGTGAAAGAAAGCTTACCAAAAGTGGTTGTATTAAGTTATCTATCCTAACTTATCTTCACTAAGTCCAGTCCTCCTATCGACAAACCAGTCATACCCGCGTGTTTAGAGGAAAATTTTGCATCTGTTGAGTTGCATTCTACGCTTGCTCAAAGCAGAACAAATGTTGTATTGAAGATCATTATTAGGAAACGAAATTCTTTGCAACGCTCAATTACTAATTTTCTAGAAGACATTCTCACCCCTTGTCCCATTGAAAAACATATTTTTTGCGAGATTGTACTGGATTCTAAAGTTTGTATTTTTGTAGACCCTGTGTATATATATATATATACACACTTGTGTCTGGCCATATACACTCCGTACACAAGCCGACCCGCCGCGTTAAAAGGCGCGTGTACGTCGAAAAAAAACCGTGATTGACGGCGCTTACCAGCAGCGGCAATGGTGGCGTTGCAACGTATAACCTCTGCTCATCAACGGCGACGACGACGATAACAACAACAACAATTCTGACAGCAGCAGTAGCCTTAACACCACCACCACCACATAATACCGCTCCCATCGTCAACCTTGGTATCTTCCGATGGCCGTCATCATCATCATTACTACTACTACTGCTATCACCATTTAACAACGAGCATGCGAATCGCCCCACGTTACTGACCACGACCGTATTGGCGTCAGCAGCGGCGTCTTTGCAGCGGCCGCCCACTGAACCTGGTCCAGCAACAACAGCAGCAGCAGCAGCAACAACAACGATGGCGCAGAGGAATGGGTACCGTTCGTTGGCAGTGGATATGAATCTCACACAGGCACCTCCACTTGCGTTCTTCTCGTTTGCTCGTTCGTTTGTCCATGATTGGTCTTTGGAGCGTTCAGAGCGTTCGTTGATCGCCTGCTTCCCGCCAGCCCGACCCACCGACCGAAGAACGGTTGGCTCGCTCGGCTGACGCATGGATATCTGGCTGGGTCGATCGCGAACGAGCGAGTCAGCGTCCCACGCAGGAACTTCCTCTTGCCGGAATCAGTGGCCCAGGAGTCAGCAGTAACAGAAGAAGAAGCTCCTCCAGCAGCAGCAGCTTCAGTCACTCGGCCACAGCTCTACCACATTGCTTTGGCTAGCAATCAGCGCCCGCAGACAATACATATCGGCCGGTGGTTAACAAAGCAACAAATTTCGTCATTAGACAGCCGACAAGAAGTAGGAGAAAGGAATGAGACCGGAGAATAGGAGGAGGGGTGCGGCTGCATGGAGAGATAGAGCTGAGAGACTCAGTCATTTCGTCGTACAATCTAAAATTGTAACGTTTGTATACGAAACGAATAAGCCATATAAACACACAGACACGCAAACACACACACACACCCTGAACATCCACGTGACATGCCACGTGGTCGTCAGCGTGTGAGGAACGAGCTGACAATATGGTGGATAAATAAATGAATGGTCAGAAGTCCAGAGCAATCCAACAAAGCTCCCCGCCTAACAACTACTGTTGGAACAGACACACAGTATCTGTCAACGAGCATTTGTTATTTTGCTGCCTTGATTTGGTTGGAGGGGGGAGGCTGGTTGCAGCAGTAGCGAACACAATAACAGCAGCAGGACAACAAACAATAATAACAACAAGAACAACATTACCAACAACACTAACACAAACAACAACAACAGCTGCTGCAGCAACAACAACAACAAAAACAACAGACTAAAATTGAACACCGCGGCGCCAGCACCTTCAATGTCAGCAGGGCCACCCTTGCAATGAGACGAGAACCATCAATCGTGGTTATTTATTTATTCAATCGTCATATCGTGGGGCTATCTATAAATCAGCGTGATAGACACGACACCCAACTTTTACATCATCGTCCGTGCGTTCGCGTTCGGTGATGCCGAACCGGTCCACAAGTCCGCCCACCAATTGGCACCCATCCAAACGTCACCCCTATCGGCGGTGGCTCACGAACTCCAATCAGTGGTCATAGCTATGACGAAAGCTGCCGCCGCTACAACAACTATAACGACCATGTATCCACCCATAGCCATTACGGGTTTTTTTCTCATCTTGACAACAACCTACTACACTTAGTGCTACCGTCGAGTAAACGAATATATACTGTTATCGCTACCTCGCAATGACTATATACTCGTACATACATATAAAAAAAAAAAAGTATATATATATATGTGTATATATGTATATGTATATATATATATATATATATATACATATATATATATATATATATATATATATATATATATATATATATATATATGAACCGAATCCAAAAATTCTAATACGTAAGTTTAAAAAAAAATTATTTGTGTATATATATATATGTGTATATATGTATATGTATATATATATATATATATATATATATATATATATATATATATATACATATATATATATATATATATATATATATATATGAACCGAATCCAAAAATTCTAATACGTAAGTTTAAAAAAAAATTATTTATTCTTGCAAAGTGTTTTTGGAAACAGTTTTTGTTTCTTATCAAAATAGCTCCCACCCACCGCAATGCACGTGTGCCACCTTCTCTCTCACTTGTTTCGGAATCGAGTTGAGTTGCTCCTATGATTATTTCTTTATATACTCTCTAGTCTAGAAACGTTGCCCCTTTACTTTTTTTAGTCAATGGGAACAGGATAAAGTGGCACGAAGCCAGATCCGGCGAATAGGGAGGTTGCGGAAAAATGTAAACGATGTGTGCGGCGATGCATTGTAGCCGATGAAGAATCCAAGAATTGTTTGCCCACGATTCAGACTTCTTGCGTCGGACGATCTCGCGCAATCTTAAGTTTCGTGGTAATACTCCTAGACCGGGCGGCAGAGTTAGATGGTAAACATTCGTGGACGCTGATTCACTTACAATAAAAATTAAGCTGTCCTCAGTGCTGGACCTTATTTGTCAGGTTTGTCTTCGATCAACTCTATTTTTGAAAGCATCACTGTGAAAATTAGGCTTTGATCGATAGATCAAGATGATAGAAATTTATATCGTAACCATATACCCCTGGCTATGGTAGGAAATGAGAGCCTTCTACAGTCACTCTCCGAAGCAACACATGGCTTCTGCAACCGTCTGAAGATTCAAATATATATATATATATATATAAGATGGAAAATAACTAACATTTTTATGTGTGTTTAACTGCCCGCCACACATCTAAGAAATACGTTACATTTTACAAAGCATAATCATGTAACCGCAACAGACTATGGAAGCTTGAGAGCTTCCTTAAATGATCTCATTCGTTGTTTTTGCTACATAGTTCTTATACGACAATGTGAAAGCGGAAACCCTTGAAGCATCCGCTTACTTTATGCCGCATCCACTTTACTCACCGAGCATTGCATTGTCTGCTGTTGAGACCACCACCTATTCAGATGTTTCCAGAACTATTTGCAGGGAGATAACTTTACTTTATCATTAAATAAATCGCCTAAGTGTTTGTTTCGAATATTGCAATCACATCGAAATGATGGTAAAGTGTTTGCAAACATCGTTTTAGACGCTCGATTGCTGTATACGACATGGCGGAAAAGAAATAGGAAACTGGGCCAGTACACGATTCCCCACGCTCGAGGTGTCCACGTACCGCTCGCTCGGAAACTCTAATGCTGCGCACGTATTACAAAATCGAATCACCTCGACTCGTCAACGACTGCTGCACGAAGACCTCGGCATGCCTTAACTTTGTGGGCCAAAACTTACTCAATTAAACTAAAAAACAACTAAAAAAAAAACTAAATTATGTGGTTTCAACAGGACGGTGCAACCTGCCACACAACGTACCCTACAGCAGAAATTTGGTACGGTGGGACCGGAAAGTATTTTCAGTGAGGTTTTTGAAAGGCTAGTAAACCCGCTACTATTGACGAGTGGAGGAAATTTATATATAACGAACATAACGCCCAAGTTATGCCAAAATCAATCATCACAAATTGTGTATCTCGTACAGATGATGCCTAAGAAATTCGAGGCAACTATCTTCCTCACCTCATTTTTCAGACATTCAAGGTGCTGCCTAATAAAACTCGAATTTTCGTCGCGACTCGTCGCAAACGACAAGCAACCTCAATGGTCATTGTTGCTGTCAGTCATCTCCGCCACGAACTCAAATTGTATTTACAAAAGTTAGTGTTCCGTTCTTATAGATTTTCTTTTAACATGTTGCTGCATTTTTGTTAGGAGTGTTCTTGCTGTTTCAGTTCTTGTTACTACTGATATCATTGTTCGACGCAAATCGACGTTCTTAAAAAGAGTTCTTGGCGTCCACACAAATACGCGAAATCGTATGGTCTACCTCCTGACGGGAGAAAAGCGATTTGCGGAGGAGATCCAACAAAGTTCAAGCTTGAGGAGACGACGGCATTCGTGAACTTCATGAACAAGAAAAGAGAGGAGATCAGCGACGTGAGCCCACAGTTCTTCACTTCGCCAGCAATGACAGACGACACATGGAAGAATCCGGATCGGGCAAACAGGCACGTGGTGGTCAAATTCTCGACCCACGGCTATCATCATGTGGTCTGTCGAACGGAGTCCTTTCACGACCCAGTCGAGTCGTATATCTGTAAATATTGCGAAGGCCCTGATCTGTATCATGCCCAAACTTGTACATACCCACAGTCTCTGAATCAGCTCGAGAGACTTAAGAGTAAGCTGGGGGGACTTTCTTGATTAGCCGGAGTACTTGTGTACTCCAATTTTAACTAGATAGAGTATTACACAGACAGTGTGAATAAAAGAAATTGAGATATCATTGTTGCAATTACTGTTTTGTTTTTACTGATGTTGGCATTGTTGCTGTTTTTGTTGTTGCTGCTGCCCCCACCTTTTCTGCTAGCGAGTGTTATTGTCACTATCGGTCTTATTACTCTTCCTGTCGTTGTTGATGCGTGTTTTTCATTTATTATTATTATTATTATTATTGAAACGTAGGTACGTGATTAAGGAAACACGGTGCACAGTAGTACACAGTATTAAAGACAAACTTTATGTATCGGATGTTTCACTATTCTTGTATCGAATTATTACATCTTGTATCGAAAAATGGTTCTTATTCAACAATGTGAAAGCGGAAAAAGCCCTGGTGCAATTGAGCTGACATGCCCTTTCGTTTGCAGTTAGTATTATCGCCTTGAGATAGGCCCAATCATTAATACGATTGACCGACTCTTTTTCAATGCTGGACTGGTGCATCTGTCTATGTACATATTCGTCGACCGCTGATCCCTGCTGATCAACCAATCTACAATGATGTATCGATCAATCAATAAAGATCCCTGATTCGTCTATCTCGGTTGAGTGAGTAGTGTTGCCACCGTTATCGGCGCACGCCACCAAACGCAGATATTGGATCGCTTAAAGAGCATTTTCCTAGTTTGGGCCGCTTGCCGATCGGACAATGTCAGCGCTGATGTTACTCCACGAGCTCAATCATGACTGACTCGCTCTGACTGGCTGACTGATGGCTGCTGCCGTAGAGAGTTAGTGAAGGAGGAGTGGCTACGTGTCCATGGGCTACTAATGGGCGAGGGTTTGCCAACAACTGCTTTTAGGTGTGTGTGTGTGTTCGTGACCGATTGTTGTATCAATTGTTGTTTATGTTTGTTGTGATGGTTGTGATGGCGGTGTTGGCTGACATCTTCTTGCTGACGCTGGCGTCACCATCATTGTGATGCTGCTGTTGTTCGCGCTTTTGTTGTTGTTGTTGTTGTTGTTGTTGTCGCTGCTACAGCTGCTGTCGTCATCGTCGCTGTTGTTGTTATCGTCGTTGTCGTTGTTATTATTGTTATCGTCGTTGTCGTTGTTATTGTTGTTATCGTCGTTGTCGTTGTTGTTGTTGTTGTTGTTATCGTCGTTGTTGTTGTTTTTGTTGTTATCGTCGTTGTCGTTGTTGTTATCGTCGTTGTCGTTGTTGTTGTTGTTGTTATCGTCGTTGTCGTTGTTGTTGTTATCGTCGTTGTCGTTGTTGTTATCGTCGTTGTCGTTGTTGCTGTTGTCGTTAGTTTTGCTAATGTTGTTACCTAAGCTTCTTCACGTCCACGTTCCCGACAACAATGTCGACCTCAAACAGGACGCGGACACCTCAAATAGTAGTGAACCAACGAGGCTAGACTGGGGGGAAGACAGTCAGTCTGTTAGTTAGCTAACTAGCTCGAACACGACGTAGACTCGGTTTGTTAGGGAGATTTCAACGAAAAATTGCAAACACCGGGCGAAACATTTGAAGTGACAGCCAGCACGTAGATAGCGGTGAGGCCAAAGCCAATGACGGACTGACACGCAGGCAAAAACAACGGTTGTGACACCCATAGTGGTGATGTGTGTATATATATATATATATATATAAAGCGACACCTGTGGTAACTACACCATATATAGCACACACACATATGAAAAAAATATATATGTGTAAAAACATCAAGTTCGACGTCATCCATGACATATGAAGCCAGCACCAACGATCGAATTGCGCCTCATCTCAAACGTCGTTCAAGTTGGACGACGAACGAAGAAGGCGTTTTTACGGTTCTCCCTAATCGTGATTCCTCCGATGCGGTAGCTTTAGTGGCTTTAGTAGCTGTGCGCAGAGCAGAGAAAGAGAGCAGTAGAAATCGAAGTTAATGACGGTTGTGACAGACAATCAGAGCGACAGTTTGATATGCGAAAGTACTAATTAACGGTGCGGCTGCTGCTACTGCTGTCGTTAATGCTATTTCGTTTTAGTTGTTGATATGTTTGAGTTGTCGCTGCTTCTGCTGTCGCTGCTGTTTTGTTGATGTTGTCGTTGGTATTATTGCTGCCGTTGTACTTGCCTTACATTTATATTCATTTGGTTGTTGTTGCTGTTGTTGTTGCTGCTATTGTTGTTGCTACCACGATTACTGTTACCGTTATATCGCCACCGTTGTTGTTGTTGTTGTTGTTGCTACAGTTATTGCTGTAATTATCACTAGTCAGCAATGACTGACTGTACTGTGGGGGTTGTCTGGCTTGCGTCACACTATTTTGAACAGCTTCGAACGTTTGTCTGTCAATACCGCGTTTGTCTGCATGAGCCCGTCCGTATATGGAGCGTTCATTTCCTTACCTTATATGACTGACGATCTATAATGGATCCTCCAAATTCGTGCTAATTAGTCGCCGACGAACGATAGCATCCGTTTACATTTGCTATAGTTAGTTTGCAATGCTTCATTGGGTGCCCCCGATTTGAGTTTCCCCCCGTCAGAGACATTTCTGTCTTCCTGCCTCCGCTGTTGCAGATAGGCAAAGCTTGCCCACATTTTTCCCAACTTTGTAGAAATGGCTTTCGAACGAATCTCATGTGCAAACTGTATTTGGTGCACAGCGTACTTAATTTGTGAGATAGTCCTAACATGACTTTATATATATATATACAGAGTAAGAAAAACAACAGCACTTAGAGCAAATACCCCCCGCCCCCTCGATGAACTTTCAGAGTGTTGAGCTTGGTTTGGCTCCGACAACAGACACATTGTCACTTTCGCACCTGTTGAGCTTCACCCCTTAATCTTATTCTTTTTTCAGCAACATTTAGTGCATTCCTTCTATGCATAAGTCTGCTCCCTTGCTGTTCCCTCTTTTCTCTGTAGGTCTCATCCTGAGCCAAAAGTCCACTACCGTGCGAGTCTCTATAATCGACAATCATCGCCTATTTCGAAGAACTGCATAAACAGCACTCGGGAACAAGCGACAAATAAGGCACGAAGACCTCAAATTTCAGCCACATTTTCGTCTTCATAAGTAGTTTGCTTCTGCAGGTCGCCCATTGTATAAACGCGGCTTTAGGCATCTAGGCGGGTCTTTACCAACTGCCATTTTTAATTTATGTTTAGTCATATATTTTTGCTGATTCTGCTGCAAAATGTGTAGACATGTATTGCGCAGCCGGTTGTACGCTTACCAAGTGTGATTGGAAGTACGCTTACTTGAAAACTCGATAAAACTGAATAATGTATTCTCAGCTACGTTCTTATGGTATTAGTTGATACTTTCTGGATCGCCGGAACTGGAAGCCACCGATACCCATATCATATTTGTAAGGCTACATGGTTTCCGCTGCCAAAACCAAACAGAAGCGAAAAGTATAAAGGGGCTCTAACCGAGGTAGTAGGTAGGGATGCGCCTGCTTTTGAAGCCTGCATTTCGATCGAAAGCTGTGTTTGCAGGGGTACGTGTGATTTTTATGTTGGTTAACGGTATCAAGCTGCAACGACGTAAATACTAACAACCACTCTAGTTAAAATTTACCATCTAAACGCTCCACCATCATTCATATCGTCTCACGTCGTTTAACCCGTAAAGTGCCAACATGCAATGCCCCAAACTGGTATAACAGAGTATACGCTGAACAAAACGACTCTTGACACGTCTATGTATATCGGCGACAGCGACACAATTATACTAATTACGATTAACGGCTCACTAGAATCGGTCAAGCAAGGTGGTTTATCGACGAAGTACTTGCGCCGCGTTTATGTTCATTCAATTTTCAGGTTCAACAAAAGGACCGTATATGCTTAGCTTGCCATCATTGGTTTCCAGTTTATAAATGGTGAATTCCTTTGTCCAGTCTCCAGCAACTGCCTATGACTAAAGAGCGGGAAATGTAAAAGTTTCATTAAAAAATATGGTGCATGACAATCCTCCCAATGTTAGCACTATCATTATGACGATAGTGATGGTGATGATTATAACGATGATTATTATTATCATTATTATTAGCAAGCGCACATGAACTTCGTTTTATGTAGCAAGAGCAGATGATCTTCGTTCTGGATAACCTCCGCAGTACAGAGGCTATATGATTTCGAGTGTATTTGCAAGTACTCATAAATAAAGCTATGTGTTTCATTCATTCATTAAAGAGAAGGACGCTCTGCTCTAACCACAGCATTTATAAGATTACCAAACTCAAGTGAGTCTAGCAGTAGTAGTAGTAGTAGTAGATATTAGAATATTATGTAATGAATAAATCGTGTCGTCGGGGACCAGAGTGCGTTCTAGCTGACATTATACAACCTGCTCAGCTGAGCCCTCTTATGAAAACGAGTTAGAGTCGTCATCGTTACTCAATAGATAAAATTTTACCTAATCTGGGTGTTAATAATAATAATAATAATAATAATAATAATAATAATAATAATAATAATAATAATAATAATAATTAAGAACATCGGGCTCCTAGCGGCTGTCCACAACTAACAGTTCTAAGACGCCTACCATTTATGCTTTTCACTGGTTATGCCAAATATGTTATTCCACCTCTAGTGCGATGCGAACGTGGCCTACGTTATCTATGCCTAACTGTTGCTCATACAAGATGAAAGTCGCCCACATTCAGTGCAATCTGTACCCGGTGGCCTGGTTCTGTAGTCGAGAAGTGTGAGGCCGAAACTACTGCCACAAAATTATGGTGTTCTACATTTAGGAGTACAAGTATTATACGTAAACAGATAGGTGATACACGCTACAGCAAGATTTTCAATGTTATCTAATTGGGCTTTGCGCGCGCTTATTTGTGGTTCGGAACGCGTCTGAGAGGGTCTTAAGTGCAGTATTTTGGCTGAATTGTAACGCATGAAAAGATCTTACACGTATTTCTTTGTCAAATGATCAGAAGCCGTGCTGGCTTTGTGATACGCTAACTCTAATTATCAACGCCAAAGTTGCTCTTAAGTATATATACAGACAAATGGAAATTTGTGATGAGTTCCAGATCAAGTTCGGCAACTATATATGGAAAGGAAAAGCGGAAAAGGGGCGGGGTAGAATGGGTATACGATCATTCAAGAGCGAGTGAGCTATTGGCAGATGCCAGGGCAGGGATGTTGGATACAAGGATACATAGAGCTAAACATAAGGAGAGGCAAAGTACAGAATGTCGAGCATGTGGGCTAGAGAATAAGCTAATCGAGCATATTACTAAAGAATGTATAGCCTTAGGGGGGGGGGGGCAGAGATATAGGGCTGTCGGAGTCCCTAACTCTAGGACCAAATGTAGGAAATTATCTGATCGATATTACAACGAAGAGGTTGTCCCAATGAAAAGCAAATACTCAGCATGTATTGAAGTAGACATGGATTATATGAATGCGTAGGTAATATATATGCTGCCGCTCTAAGCGCCCCTGAAATAAAAGGTAGTATTTTGGTATAAATGCCAAACAATATATATATTTATATAAGGTCCCTCTGAACGTGGGCACCGTTACCGGAAGCGTCCACTTTGGGAACCAGCCATTTCTAGGGGCCGCATCGTGAGCTGAAACATGCCAGCATTGATTGTTGAAGTATAATTATTCATTAAGTGTCGCGTCCCGAAAGAGCATGCAATTGCTTTTGAACAGGTATAAGGTCAGACCGTCAGGTCACTTCCCACCCTACTTGTCACGTCCGACGAGTTCCAGGACGTGCGGTAGGCCACTCGAGCTCCGCGGAACGTGTTTTTCAAGGCTTGGCGCCATGCTCGCTTTCCTGCGCTGACGACACAGCACAGCCCGTGGCATGCGCCTGCTCGTGTTCAACCCTTTGCTCATCAAAGTTAAGACGTACATCTGTTCATCAAGGTTCCACAAATCGAGTCAGCGGAACTGCTCTGTCTCATTATTGGGGGTAATCTAGACACTGTCGCCGGAGTTTACACAACCATAACGCGAGCATTTTATGGAATTTCTCTCGGATACAGACTCCTCAGGTTTAAGCGATACACAGCAAATCGTGTGATTAGGTGTCTATCCTCATAACTGCAGCGCTTCAACGAACTACGCGTCATTGCCTGGATTTCATAGAAGAGCGGGTCAATGTCTGCCATCTTATTCTTCTATTCAGACATGTACTCGTTGCAAGCCGCCGTTTTTGGTAAAACGTGTATCTCTGTAAATCTTCAACAAATCGCGGAGACAACGCTAGTAAATAGACTAGTCTGTTGAGACTAGTGCGGTGGACTCTATGCGCCTTCTTCAGAAAATTGGCCTTAGTTTAACTTCGATAGATAAGGCCGTATCACATGGATACCGTAAGAAACAGTAAATGCAATCTTCAGGCTAAAGAGACTAACGACAAAGCCCAGTGATAGTTTATGAAGGCCTCGGATACTATGAACGGATTGTAGTCCTTTCTGAATTATTTCATCAGAAAGGACTACAATCCGTTCATTTCTCTCTATATGTTCTTAGTCATTGCCCTATGGCCAATCCAAACATATTTTGTATGCACCTTTTCTGAAGAGTTACTATTTGTTCGACACTCGGCTTGAATTAGGCACCGTACAACAAGGTACCATATTTCAAGTGTGAAAAAAGAATTGCATTATAACACGATTTTATTTAATTTAATGAAGGCAATATGTGGTTACTTATGCAGAAGTAAGGCTCCTGCCCTAAGCTTGCTTATCATATGTTTAATCTATATTTCCCATTCGATGGTATTCTGGAACGCCAGACCAAAACATTTATAGTTGTGTACCTCACCAATTATCGGACAACTGCAGTCTACCTCAAAACGTAAGCTTGCGCCGGCAATAAAAGCGAAGCATTGCCTGATATCATTACATCCGTTTAATGGCAGGTTTTCAGCTTTCGGATTAGCATAACAACCCAAGGAAGCACATGAGTGACGGGCGATATTGAGTGGTGGTTTAGCAGTGTACCATCTTGATTTTCATAATTTTCATGTTTCACATTTAGACATACATTGTTGATTTATAGCCAGGGATTGATCCTAGCCAATTGTTATCTTCTCTATTAGTTCATTTCTCTATTACTGTCTCCTTTAGCGGTACACTGTAGTAAGTTGTGTATCATCAGGCTCACCCTCCTCAGCACACTGTACTTCTTTTCTGCTTCGTTCTTTGCGTTCGCGTTTGATCCGGGAGTCCTCAAGCGATACACGGCAATCTTTAACTCGCACGTTCTCGACGGATGATTGCTCGACGAAGAGGTCAATCAGATGATTGCTCAGAGAAGTAACCAAAGCGCCTCTGAGCGTAGATCGTGCCCCGATAATCACCTAACCACGCACGCTCCCATTAATTAGCAGTCTCCGAGAAAGTCTTACTCAGACCGCGATAAGTACACTATTTTGTAGGAGCATCATCTCAACACATCAGCACGATTCAATCAAACCGACAAACCATTCATATATATATATATATATATATATATATATTTTTTTTTAGATTTTCCGTAAGGCTAATGCCCGTGTACGGGTTTTTTCGTGTCGTGGCTAATCTTTAATCCTCTCCGGCATTTATCTTGTCTAAATTGGAAACCATGCAAACCAATTTAAGAGTGGCCGGTCTGAGTCTCCAACCCAGTCCTCCCGAATGCAAGGCAAAGGCTTTGGCACTAAGCCGTCTTGCTCGGTTATTCTATTATATCATATTTTAAATTAAGGCAAATACGAGGTGCTACGTAAGTCTGCAAGATAATTTTGGTCCTCTACAAAAACAATAAGCTTCAAGTCTGCCATACATATCCTATGATTAATTAACTGCTTGGTTGGGTTAATTATACACATTAGACATAGCTCGTAGTTCTTGTACATCACTGGATTTCCGGCCGTCTTGTTAACTCGGCTCTCGACTGCCTACTGGACATACTGCGTAGTGGACTCTGCCGCACTGGGACTCTTGAATCCAGCTGCTTGCCAGGTGCCATACATCTCTGATCCCGGGAGCCTGGATGTACCGGCAAGGTGGCGAATTGATGTTCTATATCACTCAGGTCCTTACCGGAGACGGTATTTTCCGGTCATAATTGTTCAGAATTGGGAAGATCACATCTCCATTCTGCCAGTACTGCCAAAGCAAAACCGAGGACACGCCTGAACATAAAATTTTGTGGTGCCCGGAAGGAGCCTCTCAACGTGCGAGTCTACCTGACGACGGCACCCTTGGAACGCTCACACAGCTTATGATTAAGATACGCGACGACTGGACCTGCATTGCTTGCACTATGGAGAGCATCCTGCGCGTCAAAACGGACCGTTATTACATGACATCATCCCGCGGGGCATCCCGGGATAGCTAAATTCTTAAGCTACTTTCCCCATTCGATCGTTTGAAGTTATGCTCACGCAGTTCCCGATCGATTGCGGGGATTAGGACATGATTGGTTTTTACTGGGTTGGAGCCCCACACTACCGGCCCACACTTGCAGACGAGTTCCCTGCGGTGGGCATCTCATCGCTACCGTAGTATAGATTCCTATCTAGATTCTCTTATATAGGTGTTATACTGAATGATGTTATTGATTCTGATTTAATCATTAAAAAAGCAAACGCGGTACTTATTGGGTACTTGTGGGTTTAAATGTTACTGCCGCTCCTACTCTTTTTCTCACTCGACTGTTTAGAGTCTTTAAATCCAGTCATTGAAGTAATATAAACAATACCCTGAAATCATTTGGCACTAAAGATCAATAACGTGGATAAACACGACAAAATTGATAAAATATATCAACTATAACAAATCAGTAATTAAATTGATTTCCCTCGCTAAGTGCTATTTTATTTTATTTTTTAAATCCTTTAAACAGCCAATACTACACATCTGCTTCACCCTTAAACCAATATCTTTATGACGTTTATCTCAGGTAGTTTGTATGAAACGTATATATCAAGTGTTACAACTACCATTATTATGTGTTTTTCAAGAAAAGCTTAGTCTGTCAACATCGAGATTCCATGGAGTTGACAGGACCGTGAACCTATGGTTCAGAATTCGTGTCTTACAACGAACTTTGGAGGAATATTCTTCCCACGACGCGTGCCATGTGGATAACGTGTAACATCCCACCAGTATGACTTTTCTCAACAGTAATATCACTTTTTCTTCAATCTTTTAAATATATCGGAAGCTAAACGAGATCGCTGTCGAATCTATACTTATATGCGTCCAATTGATCCCACTGATATATACTTTAACTGCGCACATTAACTTAGTCTATTGAGCCTAAGCTAGTCGAGTACGTAGGAAAGAAAGCACGATCGCCTGCAGTTACTTGTGATGCGGCCTTACACATCGTATTTACTGCATGCTTTGACTGAGAGCCGATGAACTTTCTTCAGACATGGGCTTCAGACTGTGGCTGCATATGTTAACATAGATAGTACGTACTCAATTAGTTTAGAGAATATATGTCGATCCCAAAAAGTAAACGAGCTTGTCTTTGTCCTTTGACCTCTAGGATGGGTTCTAGGCTTGGTCCAACATTAGTGGAGCTGCTCAGTCAACCAAATACCTCAATGGCGCTCCCTTTCTGAATACCCAGTGATGACCGCTTTAAAAGGAATTAGCCGATTCTGATTAATCGAGGTTAACAGAATCAAAGGACAAAATATAGCACATCGGCCAACCTTGAGGCGCCTTAAGGGCTCAGCCCGGCCACTTGTACCGAAAGAAACGTCGACTTAATGTAATTTTAGGCCATTTGTCGGTCAAGTATAACAGCAACTAGATCATTCAATATTTTGAGAGGACCTGTCTTCTTGCGTACCATTGGCTCAGGAGGCGCTGTATGCGAGCGGCTCATGATGATGAGAATTGAAGTTGGGGGGGGAGGTTCAGTGAAGGAGGTCCAAGTTTTTTGGTAGCACGGCTGCTCGCTTCGGCCTCCTTTCGAAAAATGCGCCTCATTCAACACTTTTCCTAGAGGTTCCAGATCTTTGGCGATACCAACTATAGAACCCGCTAGGATCCTTCCAACCTTGACAGCCACGCGTTTACATGAGAGCAGTAGGTAAATATTTATACGGAAAGCTGTAATACAACTCTGTATAAAACCAAATGGTGGGTTATAAAATAAATATGTAATACCTTTGTTATTGGGTACCTATGTTGTTTTTTTTCGTGCTTTGATTTTTCTTGTACAATTCTGCTGCGTGTTACTTCTTGTGACAGTTGTAGAGAGGCGATCGGTAGCCGCTTCCACGTCACTCAGCGCATCTATCAGTTTGTGCTCTGAACCTATCAAATTCTCCAGTTTGTGCTCTGAATCGGCGACTTTTTGCCTTTTAAACTTTCTTCCTTCAAATTTGGCGCCGATATATTCCTGTTCTCGTGGAATATCGTTATCGGGACAGAAGAAGATTAGCGGCACTTTGCCAAAAAAATTACTTGCACTCCCACCAAGTCCGCGGTATTCAACAAGCGGTCCTGTCGCATCCGTACGTGTAAACTTGCGCTATGTTTACCCGAACGCACAATTTATAGAAACATTCTTTGTACACAGCGGTGATAATAGTGGGCGTTTAAAGAGGAAGACCCATCTACCTACATTCTGTAAAATATTGATTGAAAAAAAATGTGTACAGCACCGATATACAGTCTGTTCCTGATATATTGAGGCCCAATTTCTGCTACTGCTTGCGTGCCCAGCGGTGGCCAAGACACACCATATCTACTAAGGGTAACCAGCTGTAGATCCTAAGGAACAACGTAAATCATTGATAAAAAAAAACGTAGTGCATCTGACGTCAATCCTACCGAAGGATACGATTTGATCAAATACGTCCGTCGATATGAGCAAACGGGCATATACCTAAATAACAATCCTTTATAACAGTTCTAATAATGGCCGAGAATTCCCGCTTGAGACTTCCAAAGAAAGCTAATTTAGGTTGGAATTTAGAAATGCACGTAATTAGTCCCGAGAGAAAGCTCAGATTACTGAACAATTTGGCAAATGGTCATTTGCATAGCAAGCACCCGAGCCGTACTCAACGTAGCGTTTACCTTATAGGAGAAAAGCATTACGGTGTGTGTGTCCCTATGCTGCCTATCGGATGTCAGTCGGATTCGTGCCGACGCTTAGCACATAGCCGCGCCTTAATAAACGATTCTTTCTGAATAAATGCCAAAAAACGGCCCTCTGAAAATGGCCTTTCTTTGCATTGCGTTGCTCAAACAACCAAAGGTACCTTTCCGATGAAAACATCGAAGTGATTCTCACTATTCTCGCTCAGCCTTTTCCGCATTGGCCGATTATCGAGCTTGCATTCATCTCATCAGTAGCGGTCGCGTTGGGATTCGACATTCCCATCCGGCAAAAAATTGAAAAGCTTCGAAACCAATAATATGCAGCGGCTGCTGGCATCGGCTGTCACCAGCTCACACCACCGTTAGCAGTGTCTCTCTCGTCATAGAGCAGTGCTAGGCGCTACAGTCGTACAAACGAACTACCACATCCCGTGCAGGCAGTTCATTCGATTCGATCCCAATCAGCGTTAAAGCGCTGCGTGTGCGTTGCCGTGACCCGTTTTTTAGACCCGTTGTCGCCTTTTTGCACCGCCATCCGTAAAGATCGGCCATCGTGTGAACAAGCCGTAGGCATTCATAGGCTAGAGCCGGAGGTTCATAGGCTAGTGCCTGAGGTTCATAGGATAGTGCCTGAGGTTCATAGACTAGAGCCTGAGGTTCATAGACTAGAGCCTGAGGTTCATAGACTAGAGCCTGAGGTTCATAGACTAGAGCCTGAGGTTCATAAACTAGAGCCTGAGGTTCATAGGCTAGAGCCTGAGGTTCATAGGCTAGAGAGCTGACACACAGACGCCGGCCGGAAACATGTCCGCGAACGTACACGGCCACTGCACATAGGTGAGTCTGGGTTCTGCATTGGCCTACGCGAACCCCGTCGTCTCGGCTGGCAGAGGCGACGGACCCGTTCGGCCGACGAATCAAATCGTCCGATCGTCACAGCAGGAAACGTGCAGAAACCACAAAGGCCGCAACATCACCGTTGTAACAGTGACAACAGCAACGCTACGGCTTCGACGACGACGACAACGACACCGGTCAAACATGCTGAAGTGGTTGATATTACTTTTTCGAAAAATTCGAATGCGACTCGGAGGGGGGTGAGTTCGTTTAAAACGCTTGCGACTACTCTCGGGTCTGCCATGCACACACAGAGACACAGTCATCAGCACTGTTACTAGTCGTGCGTACATGAAACTCTTTGGCTCTAGTATTTCCTTCCTCGCGGCTACCATTTTTCCACAATGCATAGCAGTCAAGTCTATGTACTTGCAATAATCGCTCACTAACACAGTATAATTGACACAGTATAATCATGCTTACGCCTCTAAATTATGTTTAGTACACTTTTTTTTAAAATTTAGAAACCTACTCATTGTGTCATATCGAAACTAAGCTCAAAGATACAATTCTGTCGACTACCCGCAGCCTGGGGGTCATTACCTAGGTGCAAATCGCTGGAGACATTTAGGTACGTGTTTAAAAAACAACTATTTTCATCCTCTGAGAAAAACGTTAAATTAATACCTCGTTGATCATGCTTTTGTACAACTATATGTGTTGGGATTGCAATATGATTATACTAGATCCGGTTATGCTACAAATATTTGCGCGAGCTTGATTTTTTATTTTGATTGTGTGGAGCGCGCCAAATGGATCTTGTGGCAGAAGAGAGTAGTTAATATAAGTATGACTGAAGTTGGTAGCAAACTGGATCTATGCGCATGCATTTCGTTTCGTGTCCATTTCGACAAGGACCCTTTCGACTTTTTGGTTAAACGTTTGCTGACGTGTGATGAAACATGGGTCTTTTACAAGGACATAAGCGAAAGAAACAACTTATGATCCGACGCTTCAAGTTTCTTTCGGACTCTGCGGAAACTGGATAGCCACGGGAAAAGTAGTGCTGCATTGCTTGTGAGATATCTAGGATGTCCGACTACGACGAAAAGAATGAAACAAACTACAAATCTCTTCTGTCAATGACAAAGTTATAATACTCTTGAAGTTTCTCTGAAGCATATGAAAATAGGGGGTGGGCAACTTTATTGACAAAAAATAAGCTTTTAGTAAGAATTAGAACGCCAATTGGTGAAAATGGAAATCGAGCCCCGAGCATGTGCTAAAGAAATTGTTTTTATTTCTAGACGATTCTACGTCCCATACGTGCTTAAAATTGCATATCTTCAATGCACTGAGGACCGAACCTGTTGAGATATCTAGGCCTTCCCTACAATTGTTGTGGCAACATGACAGCTGACCCTCGTATATTATCATCTATTCTAAGTAAATTCATTGACGAGGCATTTACTAACAATGCTACGGCTTTAAAGCATTTTACGAATGTCGTCGATTAATCCAATATTGTATAGACCGGTTAGGAATAGCTCGCACTTGCAAAGGTTGGCCGCCTGAAAATTGGGCCGCTTAATTCACGAAACCTCATGTCCCTCTGTCACGGATCACTACTGACGAATGAGCAATCTTGAAGTGAAGTGACGATATCCAATTTATTTGACGAAAGCTGTTTCAGAGTGGGTCTCACGTTTCTACCACGCTTTTACAGCTCGTTCAAACATCAAATATTATTGTTTTCGTCTTAGGCCGGCATGGCTCGACTTTCTTAGACCATATACAGTCTTAAACTAGCGCGGTTTTAAGTGTACGTTCATCCCGCGGTTTTAAGCGTACGTTTATCCCACGGTTTTAGGTGTACGTTTATCCCCGGTTTACCCCGATCATCGACCAACATTGAAATGCGCCCAAGTAGCCATTGGCGTCAAATCCTGGCTGAGGGTCAACCCGAAGAATTAAACCGCGACAGCCAACAAAACGTTTTATAGCATCAAGCTCCCGTGAAATCTCCTCGAGATGTAGTGCCCTTGTCACACTACATGTAAACAATGCTCTCCACACCTTCAGTTGAGCTTTGCCCTAACTAACCATAAGTGACCCAAGATAATCAAGACCGACATCTTTAATTATCGTCGTAAGGCCATCGATCCTTTCGGCTTGTAAGTAAAGGAGCTTTTCTTGCTCCTCCCAGTTGCGCCGCCTCACGGGCACATGACGAAGGTTTGCCAATACAATGTCCGTGCGCAGGTGACAAACTCCTTTCACAAGTGTATCCTCAATTATAAGGTTAAACGGTCATCATCCTCCGGATGACTGAGATTGCATTAAATCGTGCGTCTCTAACATGCCAATGTATTACGAGTCATACGAAGCATTTAAAGTTGTCGAAATTCTAGGTGACTGGTCCATAGAAAGCACATCAAATTAGAATACCTCTTGTGAACACCCACGGTGCTGTAAGGTTTGCAGGTGTCAGCTGCGATGGAGATCATATCTCTTCAATATTTCAAAATAATTTCAACAGACGTCGGTAACAAATTTGAAACTCCGGCCATACAATAATTGAGTTAAATCTGTTCATTGGCATGCGAGGAAGCATTAAACACAGGCCGGACTTTGTATGCTTCACTATTTGGGTTTATGAGTGGGAGATGAGGAAGTAGGTGCACTGCGGTTCCACCTTCCAAAAGTGGCTTAGCAAAGCCATTCTCGAGTAACAGATTATTTTTCCTATTTAGGCAGACCTTAGGTCTTGGTTGGACCTGAGCCTCTTAAGAAGAGAGCTCAATTGTCTGTGGGCGAGACTCAAAATGTTGTCGAGATTTGCATGGTCGAGATTCAGTCAACACAAGTAACGCCCTGCAGACGTATCCTGTGTAATGCGTTTCATAAAGCTGTCCGTGAGACTATTGAATCTGTCTTTGGTTTAGACAACACCATGAAGAGGCTGAATACCCACATGCTTCAGCTTCTAAAAATCTAATCTAATGAGATTGGGATGGACAACATGTTCACGTGATCTGTGCGTGGAAGGAGTGATAGCAGGCGACCTAATCGTGGTGGGTGTGATTGCCAAAGTGTCAATCACACCCTCTTCATGGCTTAAATTGGATTGGCAAGGCGCGATGGGCAGTGACCCAAGCCCGTTCCAACTTCTGTCATGTTATCCCAGCTCTTCATGAAAATAGACAATGAGCGGTCTCTTTTAAAAATGTTACTAACGCGGTGCTATCTGCAAGCTCCCAATCGTTTTTTCTGGGCGTTTCGTAGAGATTCATTTGCAACAGCCGCTCCATTTGCTGCCAGTCATGAGCTCGGATGTTGTGGATGCAGCGGCGATACGCATTTACCCACGGATGAACGACTAGTGGCATCTTTTTTATTAGAGTTAAAACTTAGTACTACTACTACTGCATAACAAGTTACATACAATTTCCTAAATGTGTTTCCCAAACCTTTTTGATCTTTCGTTTAGAAAAATCGGCCTTTTTCAAGGCCATGGGCGACTCGAATCCTTCGATCCAAGCAGCGGTTCTGCAACAGTCTCCGTGCAACCTCGCGATGCTGTAGGGCCAGGGCCAGGGCCCGCCGCAGCTAGCGTTGCCAAAAGTAACAAGCAAAAGTGGGGTCGGGATAAACTACCGCATCCGCAAACGGACTACCGCCTCTCTATCTGGGCGATTCTAAAGAACTGCTGTGGAAAGGTAATTGTAATCGGTATAGCGACGCGCTATTACGAATGGTACTAGCATCAGCAATGATATGAATGAGGCAACAGTAGCACTATCAACAACAATATCACAATCTAGTAGAACAATAGCAAAGAAAAAGACACCAACGACAACGAGTGTCGTTGTGATCGATGTTGTATTCTCCTCATCCGACCGCCATCATATAGCGTGAGCCTATTCAAATCTGTTTGCGGGGTGCGGTCTGCAGCCCACGTATCGTATCCCTTTGGGTCGAATATCATTGCTAAACCACTGGTCACGGAATTCCTCGTCGGATCTCGCTTCTGCAGCCTAAAAGAATTAATTTTTTTGTTAAGGGACGCTCGGCTATTGCATAATACACATATGTTAATAACAGCTAGCAGTGACTAGTGTCTGACTCACAAACCATTTTCTTAGACCCTGGGTTCCTCCCCACTAACTCAGACTCGGGGTTGCATGGCATTACTTTGACTTCTGAGCCTATCAGAAGTCTAGTCTTCATTTTCCGGCAGTTCCGCCAGTAAAACTCCCGATGGCCTGTGCAAGCCCCCAGCTTTTATGTCGCCTGTTTTCTTGGTTTCCCACCCCATAGCCTTCCGGGGGGCATGTACAGCGCTTCCATCCAAATCCATACCTTTTAGATGGTAATGATGCGCGTCAATCGACTGGACTAAAATTGGTTATTTGTTGAATAAATTCACCGTTTCGCTTGGTAGTCGGTCGTATTTAAACAGATATTCCCAAGGATACAAATTTCATTTTTAGTGGCAAAAACGCATGCTAGCATATGTCTCTTTTTTGCCCATAGAACATCTCCGTTGCGCCGGACTGTGTGTTGCCGCCGCGTATGCTACCGACCTTTCTTTGACCTCCGTCTATCTACATTAGGACTGTTCCGTATTTCGGTGTTCAATGCGTGCCTGTCTTGGCTTGACGGAGTCGTATATCGCTAATGCGGTTGACTCCGTTCCACACCGTCTGAGCGCATCACTAAACCTCGCCGTTGCTCTGTTCCTCAAATGTACTTCTCGCATTTCTTTAGCAACCGTCGCATTGGCTTCACTAGGTCTTAGAAGCTTGGCTCGCGTTGCATACAAGAACTCGCAGTGTCTTAAACAGCACTACGTGTGACGACTCCTCGCATAATAGCCTGCCTGGCAATTATACCAGCCTGTACGTATGCTGTGCGCGCTTCTATCATATCCTACGACGGTGGATAAGAAAGAAACGCAGAAATTGTTGGTGGTGTTATCACCAGTCACTCATTTAATGTTTGTGTTATCCCCGCCTCCCAAACTCGTCTTAACATTTGGGCTAACTCCACTTGGTGGTACGCCTATCTTGCATCCAGTTTATAAAACCACGTCGCATCTTCTACCGTGACCGGTGATCTTCTAAATGCAGCAGCGGAATACGCCTGGCACGATCTACGCACTACCTAGGTTTTCCTTTTTTCTGCTACTACCAAGGCAGCAGATAACCTACCCTGATACCTCAAATTGTCCGACTACGCTAAGCTTCAAAATGTTTAATTAACTTCTGCTTAACTTTGTTTTATATTTCGACCAACAGCCTCCTCAATGTTTGCTGGCAAGATCGTACCGATTTGCGCATTCGCACCAGGTGCATATTCCTTACCGGCCGGAAGTACCGGAAGACACTGAAGCATTCTATCCTACCGTTGGTACCATGCACGAACCCCGCTGGCATTTAGTAGTCGTTCCAAACTTGACCAACGCATCTCGCCCTAACATAGGCTATTCAGCATCGATTCACAAAAAAACGTACTAAATCGAGCATGTTGTCCTCCAGGTTCCAGTGTGTCTTATGTTTCCCGAGTACCGTGATATTGATGTTTCTCTAGGAAGTTCTTAACTGCAATTTATTTTTTTTAGGAGAGGTTTGGAAATGTATAATGCAGATGCGCCGCTGACAGTTGTCAGCAACTGCTGTAGGACTCACAAACCCACTAAACTCGTATCCCTTCCCGCCCGCAGGCTCGGAGGGATTTCGAGGCATTTCTTTGACAACCCGCACCTCTTGAGTGGCGGCAGCTTTGGCTCATTCTGGGGCTGTACAACTAATGTGTGCTCTAAATCGTCTGAGGCCCCCGAGGGACTGAGGACACACGTTTATCACTCTCTTTCTCGGACCCTGCTTATGCATGACTGAAGCTTCCCATAGACATTGAGCACTGGGTGGTGGTGTAGTTTCGAGAGCTCCCCGTGGCTGCTGCCGTGCCAGACCCTGATATCTGATATGCATTTGTCGGTCCATTGCCCGTGCTCCGTCACTTCCAATCATCCTGCCAGGCAGTCGTGATTGCATCTCCGAGAACTGCTTGATCAGGTGATTTATCTGCGTTGTGTGTTCTCGCATGCCAGCAGATCCCAGGGGAAGCATTCTAGAGAGGGCCTCTGTCGAGGTGGTACGGTGCGCCTGATTCACCATTATAGCCCTCTGGATCGAGCGGCGTTTGTGCCGCTTCCTATAGTGGTCGCATATAGGGTCGCATATATTATGGTACCGTTTACAGAAGCCTTGTCTTGGCTTCCGACGCCCCAGGTTTTAAACTAGGACTCCTCCACACACCATGGGGAGGTTCTCTTTTTAGCTGCCTGTTCACGAGTTGCTTGAGTATCTCTGGCCATACCTTTACAAAAAGCTTAGTAACTTCGGAAAGAATTCCGTCGGGCCCTGGGGTTTTACCTGACGCAAGGCGTCCTTGGGCCTGCTTTACCTCATCGAGCGTTACGTCAGGAACCACCTCGGGAGAGGCCTGTATTTGCTCGCCCGCCTTCAGAGGAGTGCTGTGAGAAAGGACCCGCAACGACGTCTCTTATGACTCCCGGTGGAGGCCTAGGGCCTGTAGGTGGATCTTTTTTATAACCACTAGGTAAGGCATGTTCCATGGATCCGCTTCTACCGATTCTATAGATCCCTTCTATGCGTTCGCACTGCTTCTGATTATGAATACCCTGAGTCGCGTACCGTCACTGAAAAAAATCACGTTGTGGCAGTCTGATAGCAGGCATTTCAGTAAGCAAAACGGAGCACTAGCATGTAGTGAGAAAAATAAAACAGTAGCTCTGTAAACCCACAAGTTCCCTCAGTGGACAATTGGCACATGCTTTAATTTATTCTGGTTGTTCATTCCTTCGGATTAACTTCGGCTGCAGTGCCTTCTTAGAAGCCGGCGCAGAGAACATTTTTCATATTTTTTTTTTTTACCATCCTGTCGTCTTGAGGGCGCCATTGCAACTCGCATTACCCTTTCGTGCTTTATTTGTTTTATTTATAAGGAGTGAAGCATAATAATAACTAAAAATCATATGATACAATACTGTTGGCCGATATTGTATCATATTATTATTTTTGTGCAAGATTAAATTCATTTGCGAGGACAGTTTCGGGCGATTTTCAAAACAACAACACTATCGAAATACTGCGACAAAAAGTATGACAGTCGGGTAAAAACGTGCCCAGACTAGTGTGAGCTAGCGTGCGTACTGCCAGTATGTTCGTTTGAAACTTGCCGTCCTTTGGTTAAATATCTACACAGATAGGAGAGATAATGTTTAAGAGTTCATGTTTATCAACAAATAGTTGTAACCATACCAATAAACTAATAACTAAAATTATGTTTGACTGGCAGGAGTTCTACCGTTTCTCCATGCCTGTCGAAATGAACGAGCCACTGAGTTTCCTGCAACGGCTAACTGAAACCCTGGAATACAGCGACCTGCTCGAGGTAGCCGGCGTAGAGCGAAACGATATACGCCGGATGCAGTACGTGGCCGCATTCGTCGTGTCCAGCCTCAGCTCAAACCTCGATAGAATGAAGAAGCCATTTAACCCAATTCTTGGCGAGACATATGAACTTAACAGGTAAGTAGCGATTTTGGCTAACGTGACTTCGTTGGTTGTGACTCCATCTATATATATATATATGTGTCCGTCTGGATGTCTGAACGATCAGTTGGCATCTTTTAAAAAGTCGTGCGGTAACCTTTGCAATCTGTTCTCTTCGTAAACTGCTGCCACATCCAAGATGGATTTGCCTTACTCAAGGGAAGAACGCGTAGAGGTTGCGAACATTTATTATGAATAGAGAAACTCTGTGCGGCTATCCTGGCGGAATATTCGTACAAATTACGGTCGAATGTAATTTCTTCTAAAATTCTCAGCTGACCTTGTGAGAACACGGGGACTCTCTCTTCGCGCATTTCAATCTGGTGTATTTTAAGGTCGGAAATATGGATGTGTTCATATAGGATGCGGCTGAAGCAAGAACTCAAACCTACGAACCATTAAGAGGAAATACATTTCGCCAAATTTCTTTCTATGTGATGCTGCACGATGCCGTTTGAAGAATTTTAACTCTGTCTACAAAGCCCAAATTTACCGTAATAGAAGTGTGATTCAATAAAACTATCGCATTTAGGCAGCCATGTGCCATAACATGTGAGAGCCTAGTGCGGGCATTGGTCCAAAGAAATCACTGAACCCTTTTTTCACTCCATGGTGAATAACGAGCGTTCTCGCAGCATAATCCTCAAATGTCTTAGGTCGAATTTTTGGCGGAATCAATGCGAGTGAACTCTGGTTCCAATAAGATGGTGCCACATACCACACAGCCGGTGATGCAGTGATTTTTGAAGGATGAAGTGTCCCCCGGTGGATAATCGCGCCGTTGGAGGTCTAATCCTGGGTTAGAGAACCCGTGACCACACGTTCACGCGGAGACAATTGTTCAGTCCAAGGGGCTAACAAAACAAAGTGATTTAAATAAACAACTGCAATTTAACGCCGTTAGATTTTCGTTTGTGCGGTTTTTGAAGATTAAAGTTTAGGCTAATAATTATACTACAATCAGCGAACTGAAGACATATTCTGATGCGTGGGTTAATGTAATTAAGCCTGATTTATGTGAGAAAAAGTGCTAACAAATGGGTGTCTATATTGTAGCACTTTCCAAGCTTGTGTAAACCGGAAAGAGTCACCACCTCACTGGTTAAGTCTACTATTAGAAATAGCATTACATTTGTATTATTCTCTTATTTTGCGAAATAATATATATATATATATATATATATATATATATATATATATATATATCACAGCTCGATCAAGTTGGATACAATTTCGTACTGTGAGCACGGGGGCGCGTGTGTCAACACACGTTGGACTTACAGTAGCTGTGTATATATCTGCGGTAGCTCTTTACACAGTTCCGGGACATTAGTACGATATGTGTTGAATTTGTTCATTCTAGTACAGTCTGTCCAGATAATATATACATATATATATATATATATATATATATATATATATATATATATATATATATATATATATATATATATATATATATATATCTATATATATATATATATATATATATATAATATCTATTTGCGGCTTTGACGACAGTTTGCTTAGCCCGATTTATTGTTTGTCGCGGTTTGTTGCGTGAGAAGGGGCCAAGAGGAGAGTTGTTGCTTCCGAGTCGTCTGTGAGCAGGTTTCACATCATCCGCCGGTGTCGGCAATGTGGGCCGCGAGTGGCCGTGGCACATACGATCTTGAGTGCAGCGTATGCCCCCAGCTCTACTTCTGGGGAAGATATATCGAAATACGGCCACAAGGTGAGAGATGCTAACAAAGTTCTCCAAAGCCTTTATGGCCTTAACTATCTGCAACAGGGGCACAATATAGTGCAACATGTGTCTACAACTACTATACCATTATATTAGAATCAATATGTTAGCAAATAAGAGATCTCCTATCAGAGACTATAACCAGAGACTATATAGGATTTCCACGATTTCCATGATAGATCACAATCGGGATATCGCGTACCTCGAGAAACACTAATGATGCGGTATATGGGGATAAGATCTAGAGCGTTCGCTGAACATCGTGAATAATAACGTACTTTATTTATCATCATCATCATTTATTTCACTCGAATGACTATATACAGGCCAACAATGGAGATGATTGAGTGAGTGCCGGATATAAGATTGCATTAAACGTAGAAAACGTATTACTGCGAGCAATACCAACATATGCACACACTATAATTCTCATGGAACTCACACACCAAATGACGGTAACTATATACGGTGTACCTGTGTACCGACAAAGACGATGGCAAACAATCTATCCCAAGGGTGACGTAACTTGAGGATCTCTAGACCTCCAATTTCCTCACTGGCCTGTCATAGCTATGCCTCCCGATTAACCATGCGTTTTCTGTTGGCCCGGTAAGTGGCTTCTTCTGACAAATTCTAAGTAGGCACCCCGACAGGTATCTGCTGCAGTCTCCCGCCCTAATTAAAAGGCACAAATCTCACTTAAGTTGAGCTGTAAAAACAGATCCGGCAAACTAATACTATGGTATTTGAAATGGTCAGATTATTCCGCACCTGTAGAAGCCACACACCATCCATGTAGAAGCTTTAATGATGGAAAGACGACGGCCGCGACCAAAGAGTCGACTGAGATTTCCCACCGCTCTGGGAGAGGGAAGCTGGGATCGATCTGAAGGAGAAGAATCACTTCCTCGACGTGTGCAGTGAAAACTGTTCCCATATCAGGAACTCATAAGCCGGGAAGGAGCTACAAACTCCAGTGGTTGGCCACCGTAATGTACAAGCCATGTACGTATATACCTCATCAATATCGGTCAATCGTCCTCCAGGTGAACGCTTCACAGCCTGGGTTTTCCTGGTATTTGGGTAAAGTGCCGGTACTGCGGTGTGCAACCATCATGCCACAACCAAGACAAGTTTGTACTTATTTCGAACAAAGAAAACAAGATCAGCTTACAATAACGTGGTGCTGGAAATCGGCAACACAACGGATCAGCTCAAGGGCGCCTACGTTTCTGGCTCACTTTCAGCAACGTATTGCTGGATTCAACCAGTAAAGTGTCTCCGACAAAAGGCGGCCTATATAATGTCAAAGAGGGACCACCGAAAGGCTTTCAGGCAGTCGATAAAGACTTTGTACAAATTACCTCTAGACTGTTCCACACAAAAAAAAAAAAATATATATATATATATATAATATCGTTAAGGTCCCCAGCGAAAATGATCGTCGGAAAAAGCGTTATAATATAGGATGTCACGTAACGTGCGTCTGTATATGCTCATACACGCCATTTTTAGAGAAAAAAAAAACATTAAACAAAATACCATCGACGTGCTGAATAGCAATCGACCATAAGTGCCGGTGGAGGGCTACTGAGGAAATAGTCAATCTTTGCAACACACAACGATGCGCGTCAACATTGTGTGAAACAGTAAATTTCTATTCGGCAGCGCCCGCCAGAGCTAATTTGGCCCCCATAGATGTCTACGCAATGCCGTGTACAGTGTAATTGATGTACCACTACGAGATACCTAACTGAATATAGCGGAGTAAAAGATAGCTAACCTGGACCTAGTTACAGGGACGGCTGGCCGTGCTGGACCCACTTATGTACAGGCTGAAGTTACCTTAGATGAACGAAGTCATGGCCCGGTTGGAATTTGTAAATAAACTTAGTAACTTGCGAGTTACAGTTATTCGTGCATAGGTACCATTTAGTAATTAATTCGGTTGAAAATGAGGAGATGCCCTAACGCCATCTCTAGATAAAAAGTTCAATTGTATTCTGCTAATCATGCTGTAGTTATAAAACGTAGCCGCTTTAAATATCATCAATCGGGTGTTTTTTGTCGACAAAAACGATAATCTAGACACATTTGGCATGCTCCTAGCTTACACAGAGAGATAGAGAGAGAGAGAGAGGTACCTAATAATTTCATATTTGCAATATTTGTAAATATATATAAAAAAACATAATGTTGCTAATGTGTATATAATAAATAACTTTGTTCAAAAAATAGCATCCCAATTACGTCCGCTTCCAATAAAGTAACGCCAAAGTACGTTTTCGTTCGCCTGCTGGATTTTTTTCTTCGTCCTAGTTGCGTAATGCAGAGATGCAGAGATACGTCGTACACGTGACGATAATTTGGCATCGTCAAAACGCCATCCCTCGCTCTTGCGTGGTGTAATATAATAATAATTTTCGCTGACTTTTCGCCAAGGTTCATCCACATTGCGCTTCCTGAAGAGAGACGATGAAGAATACGTCTGGTCGTGTGTCGAATGCCGGATCCACAATCTCTTCATTGGAGAGCTGTACCTCGAGCAGATTGGCGAGCAGGTGATTCGTTGCGACCGTACCGGACTGAGCTGTCACATTCGGTATCTGAGCAAAAAAAGCGCCGACGATATGCATATGATTGAAGGGTGAGAGCTGTCTACGTTTCTGCTACACTTGACCCCGAACGATCTTTCCGTGCACATTATTCTCCGTTTCAGCATATATATACACAATATATATATATATATATATATATATATATATATATATATATATATCTGTTTTCTTCGTATTCAATCACACAGGGAGATTATTGACACACACGGATCAAAAATTGTCGAGCTCACTGGCAAGTGGACAAAAGAGATCTTCTTTTCCGATCGACCGGACACGCCGGTGTGGAAAGTACACAAGCGGCCCCGATACTCAAATAAGTACTTCAACTTCACATATATGGCCATGTCTCTCAACGAAATGCCCCAAGGTGCACGCTGGAAACGAGGCCCCAATGGGCGAGAGGCACCCTCTATAGATCCCCTGGATCCTTCAAATTTGGCTCCTACAGACAGCCGCTTCCGGAAAGACATTCGCATGCTTGAACGGGGCGATATTGGTATGTATAGAGGCGGCCGTACAATGTCATAACGTATCTGCGTTCACTTGACAATATTAAATTTAAAATGCTTCGAGTACAATATATATATATAAATATATGCGGGGTCTAGTCTATACTGGGATCTAGTAGTAGTAGTAGAAAGTAGTTCACTTGACAATATCAAATTTAAAATGCTTCATACAATGTATATATACGGGGTCTAGTCTATACTGGAATCTCGTACAACTCCGCGAAAAAGTATGTTTTTCCAATAGAACAAAAAGCAGAAATATCTTATAAAAATGGGTAATTCAGCGTGAAAGCCAAAATACAAAAATTGCAAAGAGTTTCATTTCTTGAGAATTATCTTCATTATAACACTTGTTCTGCTTTGAGCTAACATAAAATACAATTCAACAGATCAACATTTTCCTCCAAACACACAGGTATGATTAGTTTGTCGATAGGATGACGGGACTCTCGCAATCGCAGATTTAGTGGATATATGTCAGGATAAAACGCTGGATACAACCACGTTTGGTAGTCTCGTTCTCATTTAAGACATTTCCGCCTCCCCCCCCCCCTCGAGGTGATAGCAGACGTTTCTCCTCCCTTAGACGTTTCTTAAAATTTACCCGCTCTAACATTTCACGTCTTGTTTTTTTTGGTGACTGCTTAATGAGAATAACGTTTGTACTATAATTTCACTTTACTTAGTTCTACTTTTGTGTATCGCAGACATGGCAGATGATGTTTGAGAAAGGCAAGTCATTACAGCAATCTCAAAATGATTTATACGTAGATCCCTAACTGCGGAATTATAGCCGGTCTGGTAATGGAGTTAGGAAGGCCAATTTGCTCGTTGTGGTCATTGACGAAACTCCCGTGAATCAATCTACAGACATCAATGATTCTTGGTAGAGTTAATAAGAGAACTTCACCCTGCCCATTTGTTAACCACCGAACTAGTTATGAAAGTGGCCAGGGTTAGCACTCGATCCCGTCAAATCATTTATATACTTATAGGTCTAGAATGTAATATACATGTGTGTGTGTGTGTTACTCTAATCTGTATCGTATTCTTACACTACTTGTTAGTATTTGCAGTTCTGGGTTGAAATTGACACAATTGAATAACTGAACGCGCCAATGATATGCAGAAATGTGGTTTCGTTCTCTGCAGAGGGTGCAGCCGACGAAAAGTTGCGGCTCGAGGAGAAGCAGCGAGACGTTCGACAGGTTCGGGTCGACTGCGGAGCGGAGTGGACGCCGTTGTGGTTCGACAAGATCGACGACACGATCTGGAAGTACAGCGGGGAGTACTGGAAGAGGAAAAGCAACGCCGACCTGCCCGACCTGTTCTGAGTGAGGCCCAAGTGAAGCCAAAGTGAAGCCGCCAGCGGGTCAGTCTAGTCTATCTCGCTCACTCTTGATGAGAAGGAGTAGGAGTTATGCCTGAGGAGTTGCGCGTCAAGATAGGAGCGGCGGCTACCGACAGCGACGACCAAGATACAATAAGTGACTTCGAAGAAAAGTGGTGATTCGTCGGTACGCCCTTAGCAGCGCGTGAAGTATATCCGATGTTGTAGTCATTGTTGTCTAGAACGCAGCCTGAACCCAAAGACAACCCGGCGAGAAAATAAAGACGGCGGGGATACGTTGACGCGTCGCAAAACGCTGTCGAATGGATGGATACTTTCGTCAGACCACGGAATGCCGGCCTCAGCTTGCAGCTCGCCATAAATATCGTCTTTTTCATATGTCTCGTTCGTTAGGTGAGAGGGGGATAAGGGAGACGGGCCCGTGAAAGCTAACTAGAGAAGAACAGGCGGCCGAACAACAAACAGAAGGTTGATCTGCTATGCTAGAGAGCTGATGAACTAATCATGGACATGTCATGAACTCAACTCAACTCCAAAGAAATTGATGACTGCCCACGCCGCCGCTACGATGCCGTGACGAAGGTTTCTTTATATCGTCACGATATAAGATATATTTGTGCGTATGGGTTTATTTCAATGCGTGTGGCTGTGTGTAATCTGGTGATCTGGTGCACGTGTGTTAAGGAAAGTATAGATAGGTTTTATTATTAGTCGCAATTAGAAAAACTAAGCGCGTAATTGAACGGCGGTCGTCGTGTCGCGGTGATTGAAACCTTCTTCTCGCCGACCCGATAGGGAAAGAGCAAGCAGATCAAGCAGCAGCCAGAGCGAAATTCTTCAGACACCGCTAAACTTGACAAGCGCGGCAAGGCGTCACAGTGCTAACTTCTACTGCGAACGATTTCGAGGTCGCTTTATTGTTCAATATATCGTTTACTTTCAGCGTATACTTTACGTGTATTGCATGTGCTTTTAAATACACGCCTTCATACCTATTATATTATATATAGGGTTCCCAGAAAAAAATTGAAAAGCAATATAGGGAATTGTAGATTTCCCAGAAAAAAATTTAAAAAGCATTACAGGGAATTTAGAGATTTTAAAAGTAAATATTTTTTTCCAATGAAACATAGTCTCTGAGCAGTCTCGTTTCGGAGTGACTAAAATCCGTGGCACTGGTGTTATTGACCGACATATGAGCACAACGTATGTAATTACGAGACAACCAGTCCTCACATTCTTGTGCTCGTGAGAAAATTCTACTTCCTCTGAAGAACATATATAACGCCTAAAAATCGCTATAATATTAGCTTCCACGTTCAATGCTTAAAATCATAACCCCATACCAATTCACATATATAGCGTATTTCAAGATGATTTTTGGTACCAATGAAATGGCAATCCGATCTGTGGTCACGAAGGAGTTAAAGATACCCGACGGGCATCTCAAGATAGAGTAATTACAAAACGGTTGTTCGGAGTGTATTTGACTTGAGGCAACGACGGGGGGATGGTTTTAATGGATTATTGCCCGCAGAAAGAACACACCCGGATTGATTCCCACACTGTCTGCAGAATACTGCAGATACATGAATGCATTTCCACCTTCAGAGGAAAAAGCATTCTTTATTGGCGACGGCGATGGTATAACTTCCATTATCGCTACGGGCACTGAAGGACCTCTAGGGCTTTTATTCACATAATCTTTGCATAGATAACAATGACCCCAACGAGCGCGTGAACAAATCTCAGGTTAATGTTGCGTGATCATACTGGCATCAAGCGTTTATCCTCGGCGAAGTCAAGAAACGCCTCCAAAACCACCGCGACGCTTCCTTTTTGTATGTCGAGGAAATAGCCTCTGTCTCAATCCCGGATCTTCTGTTTCCGATGGAGACTACCAAACGTTAAGTCTTGGCTTTTAATAAATGATGCACACCTGCTCATTACCTCCAATATAAAGGAGATTGAAAGTGTTGTTGAGACTTGTGTATTTAACTTGCTCGGCTCGCGTGGCTGCAAGTATGAGCCAAAAGTTTCCGGAACCGACAACTGAGGGTTTGAGAAAATATGTTACCTTTCCACCCCAGCCAAACGCTTGGCCGTTCCTAAGGCAACAACCGGCCCAGACAAAATGACAAATGTATCATTTCGTCTGGGCACCGGCCGTCTTGTCGTCATTGCTGGATTTTTAAATAGGAGATATTCCAGTCGACCGGGGTGTGAAGGTGTTACTTGTGTTAAAATCCGCCGACGCGGATTCGAGACGATAGTTCGTGGCGTGTCAGGGCACCTACTAAATTCCTACGCAGCTGCACTGTGTGCTTCCGGTAGGACATTGAACCAGCTCCTGGTCCATGTTTGGAGACTGTCGGCAGTATCGTCTGCTGGATATCGTCAGTAAATGATTAAAGAGCCGCTCATTGACATTATTCATCTTATTGTCGCTGGCTGCGGGGATCGTCGGCTGCCCGTTCGTTCTGTTTGTGTGGGTCGAAAAGAAGTAAAACCAGGCGCCCTTATCTAAATCTTGCCGAACTACTTCTACTGGACCGTCTAGGGCTGTAGCTAATGCCGGTCCTGCTAGCGCTCTCGCTTCGGATACCGCCTAGAGACAGAGGTAGAGACACCAGTAATCAGGCCGGACGTGACGTTTAGAACGTGAGTGACTGTAATTAATAAATTACCTGCTCAAGCAGACAGATCATCCGTGAAGACACAAACCTACAGTAGGTGTAAGAATCAGCTGGCTGAGAACGACGACTTGAAAAGTAACAGCAGTCAATATGCTTGGACGGGCGGAAGTCGCTCGCACATCTGCTTAAGTCTATTTATATGTCTGCTTAGGGTTGCTCGAAAACCACTTGACCATCGCTCTCAAATTCCAAGACTCGGCGGCTGTTAAATAGAACAAGGGTCATCGCATCGAAAACACTTAATTAAATGGCTCACCCCCAGAAAAACAATGCCGATCCGAGTCGGTAATATTGTGAAATACCAGTTGCTGATTCAATAATGTCGCCATCAAGTGAACTTCTCGTGGTTATATCGATCTGAAATAGCTTCACATAATACCTTCAGGAGATGCTTCTGCCTTAGTATTAAATGCACGTCGGATGTTTAGTTAAGCTAACACCGTGAGCGTAGAGCTTTCCGCAGCGAAGACAGCGTGCGTCCCGTGTTTTTCGGCCTTTATCCATGCCTGCAAATCCCAGCTGGAGCGGTCCAGACACTTGTGCTATTCGGCGCATTCAACATATTTCCAGCAGCTCGTCTACTAGTGGTCATAAGTATGCAATAGGTTGCACAGAGCTGTCTTTTCACCTAGGGATGAACTAAAAGTAATAATCAAATAGAAAGGCCTAGGACCCAGTCTAATTAGAAATTAATTGATATTCACGGGCGATAGGACCCGTCGCAAACGAGTTACTGTGAATTCTTGTTGCGGCTGACGACAAGGAGTCTTTAGTGCTTAAAATTGATAAGGCTACTGTAGCATACACATAAGCATAGTACTGAGATCGATCATCTAGATTTCTCACCGTGGCTTCACCGTAATCTGCTAGTGCCTTGGCATCCTGAAAATCACGCCAAGCAGGCTCGTGTGAGTAGGTTGTACGGTAGTCTGTATGGTGGAGGCGCGGATTGATGTTCAGATGATGTGGGATGATAGACACAGTTTAAAAAGATTCGTCGCATGTGGGGTGCAGGAAGACACCGTCCGAAGATTCCGTCGCGAACTCCTAACCGATATTGGGCAACACTTGGAATGGTGACGCATGTGTGATCTCTAATAATTTGGCCGACTGACGAATGTGTTTGGAAATAGTCAAGAGATAGTCAAGAGCACGAGAAGCGGCTGTAACGCATTAAATATCGATTGTACCGCCTGGCTCACTTCGGCGCTGGAAGAGATCAGTAGACCGCAACGAATAATAAAATAAATGACGACGAATAAAAAATAAAAACGAATAAAAAAATTAAGTATTTGCGGGGAGTTGCTTTCTAGCATCTCAGCTGGGATTTAACAAAAATATTCCTGTTCATGTAGGAATCTTTTTTGTTAAACAGTGGCCGGCAGACAAAGAGCATATTTGCAAGTTGGGCTGACTCGTTTGAGAGGCAGCACTCTCGTAGACGGCAGCATCGTTTTAAGACTCTCGTGAATCTATGCAAAAGCAAGATACACATTCAAAATAATCAACCCTACACCAATAAGTCGCCTCGTTATTATAAACCAATATGTATACTTAAGTAAGACGTTTATAAATGTGAAAGCAACGATTTTAAGATCCCCAATGCATTTTAAGGCTTAAATATTTGTCCTCTAGAGCGTGTACCTTGAAATATAAGCCATATCTTTTTGTCTTAAGCACTTCTTTTGAAGGACCCTGTTAAGTGTCTTAGCTGTCAATCACCTAAAATGAGACGTTCTCGTACTGCCTCAAAGATGGAGCTACGTTAGCTATAAATAATTATAGCCATAACCCAAATCTGCAAATCTCAGGGGTGATCGCTTCACAAGGCATGAATCTAAATCACGGTTAATATCACACATACAATGAGAACTAACTGGATATTATGCTGGTGACTACCGAAGTGACGATGCCGTCGCCATTCAATATACACGATACAACTTGTGGAATGTCTATTAATTAATGTATATTAATTAAGGTAATTACAGGATACATTTTATTGGAATGTATCCTGTAATTACCACTGATTCTAAAGTTCTAATTATAATAGAAAGTTGCAAAGGTGAAACATTGCATTTCCGACACTTGTGCACACACGTAAGATATAGTGAATAATATAAACACACACACCAATATATATATATATATATATATATATATATTATATATATATATATATAGATATATATATATATATATATATATATATATAGATATATATATATATATATATATATATATATATATATATATATATATATATATATATATATATATATATATATATATATATATATATATATATATATATATGCTCTCTTTTCCCGCAAGCATATAATTGACAACGCAAATAATTGAGAAAAACAAAGCTGCGTTGTCAGCAGCTACGCTTACAAATAATATTCTTTCACTAGGGGCCTAATTATAACATCCACAGCATTAGAGCATTAACTTTTTAGGAAGCATATTCGTGAAAGCAGCTCCAATGCAGAAGGTAGGCTTGTGACACAGAGTACACTAGTCACTAGCTATTCAGAATCATTCTTACAACTGTGTGTCGTCATGAATATTTGTGCGAATCATTTATTATGCTTATTTCGAAGGTGTTCAATCTGTATACAATCTACAAAGGAATGTCCACCCCGTCAAGGCCTGCAACTAAACGTGTACCAATCACTTTCCTTACAAACCGTCGCTGAGATCGACATAATTCACGTACGACTGTGCCCTTGAAATGCCAGGAATCTTGGCAGGAATGTCAAAAACTCAAATCCTATAGTTTCATGATCCGCCAATAACAATTGTTTTATATTTCCATATTACCTAAGGCGTGCGTCGGAGATTCCCGATCTCTTTAGTGCGCTATTCGAACTCACATACCAACACAAATGTCCTAGCATAATCCCTGCGAGGCTACCACTTTTACCGTATAGGAGTTCTGACCCGTGTGACGCTACAGCCTTATGGTAACCGACCGTTCTTCTGAAGTTTAGCGAGACTAGTACTCTCGCGTCTTCAAAGTATCATTTAACAACATATCGACTAAAAGACATTTAATTAACTTACTTTCCCGCCCAATCATAAGACCCAGTCCTCGTTCGGGAAATGTATTCCGCCCTGTCATTATTATACTTTCCTCACCAGACGCAAACGTAACTAATATTGTGTCGTTACTTTTCAAGTACTGATACGCTCTAGATGACGGGATCAATACGATCTAATACACAGAAAACCAAACGCGAGCCAAAAGAACCATCACAAACATTAAGATGCATGCGCACTGGTTACACTAATGACTTACTCCTCTTGTGATTAAACATAACGGACTTAATCTTCATCACCAAGATCACTTTTTCTAATGTCTAATGATCACGACTACGAGTGGCACTAGATCCGTGGAAAAACTCTCACTAAAGGCCTGCTACATTGCTAACACTTGGACACCCAACATATGTTCTGTCTTCTTGACTTCTTTGAACTAAAAGGCGTAGACGTTGAACTGCCGTAGGGTGAATCGACAGTTACTTGGACACTTGCTTTGTCAGCGTTCGAGCATGTACATGGCAGTGACTCTGAATTTCCTGAAGTTTGCGCTCGACGAAATCTCGCACCCTCTCGAGGCTATGCAACAGTAACCTCTGACCTGGACGAAGGACGCCACGTTCCGCATGGGAATTGAGTTGACCGATGACATCCTGCAACTCAGACAACAGACCAAGGGCGTGCTGCCACAATATTTACAGAGAATTAGCGTCTAAAATCACTAAAACCATGATGTGTGCAGTGACAGAAGCACAGGAGTGATATAATTTGACTCGAACTTTCATTCCTTGAAATACTACCAGTACAGGTATAGTGTAACATCTTCGAACGGATTGAGCAGCGGCATAACATCAATATATATATGCTTTCCCTCCATTTGTATCCCTCCCTAGTGTGTTCCCCTTGTCTGAGATGAGACTTAAATCGAGGTGCCTCGAGGCCACCTACCCGTAAACGATCATTGAGCTGCAGGGGATGACACGGTCTTGAAATGGTTCTTTCGAGCTGTCGTACGAGACCGAGCAGTAAGCGAACTAGCGACTGCGACGCCTGACGCAAATCGTCGCCGGCTGTTGTTAACAGAAGTCCTGGATTGAGTCCGGGAATCCCGTCGAGGACGTCGAGATCGTCTTCATCATCACCGCCGCCGTCATGATTCCGCGGCCGGCATCTCACCAACTCCACGCGCCGCTTCTGATGGTGAAACCGATCACCAACGACCGAAAACAACGCCATCAAAAGGACCGGAATCGCACCACAATAAAAGACGCAATTAAAACAAATAAGTTGAAAATTATTCCACCGATGATCAAACCGTGTGGCGAGTCCGTGTGGGGATTCAACACTAAAGGACGCTTTCCATAATATAGCTTTCTCTCTACCGTTAGTGGTCCGCTACTTATCTTATTTCCGATATCAATGCGGCGTTTTGAAACTGTAATTATTTTGTTTTGGTCTGGCACGAGAACGAACGATAAGCAAACGTACACCTCTATGTGTTTAAGGGATTCGTTATCTATCAAATGTCCAACTAAATATTTCGTATACGGCAAATAAGTAAACGTAAACGACACGCATAAAGCATTTTTCTTCTAAATTAAGTCCTTTGTGGTCACCGACAATGTCAGGACCGTTTGAAAATCGACTTCTTCAAGTGCTCTTTTTCTGCTGACTGAGTGTCGCAGGTGAAAGGCTTACTTCGACTGAAAGTAGACCGTACACCGTTAAACTTACCCCTTTCTCGTTGTGTTCCATAATTCACGAACTTTCAGTTTCACTTAACAAGTGCGCTCTACATTTGAATCTCCGCGGTGTACCGTGAAACCTCGCCACTCAGCCAGAATTGCGCCATCTAACGGCTTGTCCCGCGAGTCTCAGCCTGCAACAGAAAGCAATCAGTTTCCGGTTGAAAAAAGTCATATCATGTTCTTTATCATAGAGATGACGTTCGACGCAATCTGAATCATCCGCTTATGTTCATCACTCCTACTTTTCAAATATTACACGTTCGGTTTACACAGAGACAGGCCAGAACGTCACCGATTGTGTGCACGTGTAATTTTTTTTTAACAAGCTACTTTATTATTGAATCCTACATGTCAACGTTATCTCAACTGCTAAATCGGACGCACACCACATCACAAAATGGTTGGATTGGACGGCGTTCACTTAAAGTGCACTGTTAACGAGCATACTGACTGCGGTGTTCGATTACTGAACGACGGTGTCTCCTAGAGCCGTTGGGATCCGCCGTCTGCTCCGATGGTGGTAGTGAGTAATGTGTTTCAATCACGTCGTTCACCAGAAATGACTACTACCCAGTGAATTTCCGGATGGCTCCTTGGTGAGCATATACAGCTGAATGGCACAGTCATGTGTGATATTTTCAAACTTTATACATATATATATATATATATATATATATATACTATATATATATATATATATATATATATATACATATATATATATATATATATATATATATATATATATATATATATATATATATATATATATATATATATATATATATATATATATATATATATATATGCATATATATATATATATGTGTGTATTAAGATATACATTTGTCATGTAAGAACATGTGCACAGCCCGCTCGGGGTCTAGGCTTGGGCTGATAAATATATATATATATATATATATACATTGTCACGAAGCTCTTCATCCGCTAGACCGTATTGAAATGATCTCTTACAACAACAGTCAATAAGTAAACAGTTGAAACAAACGGTATTGTATCAAACAGTACAGTCCCTATACGATCCGCACCAGCTATGCATTTCGGCGCCAAGAAGACCGCACAGCAAACGATAGACCAGCCGCCGTGAGCTACGACTGACATCGACCACGAAGAACATTGTCCACAGCCACAACATCGCCGTCGTTATCATGAGCAACAAACACCACGTCGCCGCACGTCCACCACAGCCTCCATATGCCGTGCCTAAATCCGTTATTGTTTTTCATCATTTCAAATTCTCTCATCATCATCATCATCATCATCATCATCAACAGCCTCACTCATATCACGCGTCTCATACGCGTCTCATAGCACCTACGAACGGCTGCGAAGCAAGCCAACAAGCAAGATGAATTGACGATACACATCCGAACCGACCAATCAGCGAAGAAAACCGGTGGAACACGGTGGCGGAAGACGGCCAAGAATCAACCGAATACGTCGATCGTTCTACTACGTGTATTTCTATACTACATTTAACTACTAAAAGTAAAAACACATACTTCTTCTACCACTAGTACTACCACAACAGTATACAACATCTAGTAACACAAACCGATGTACTCTTTGTTTTTCTTTTCATCAAATTCTTCGAGCGGCGTCTGACATTTTTTCTTTTTGAATGCCGCTAGCACGCCGCGGTGCTTCTTGAACAAATAAATATACGACCGCGGCAGCATGAGTGCGTATAGGTGTCTGTGCGTTGATGAGTCTTGACGACATACGTATGGTTAATGTGGTTGCTGATTAGTAAAAGCTGCAAACGGCTACATTCCCACACATTGATCAAATTCAAAAGAGTAATGGGGGTTTTTGAATTTACCAGACGAATATCACCGTCGGTAGGCGGGTCAGTCACAGCAGAACGAGGATATTTACCACGCCTTAACAGCTGCACATATTTCTGACAGACAAGTGCTCTGTTTAGAGACGACAGGCTGTAGGTGTATCGACCCGAATAAGTTAAAGATCGGGGCAATGCCTGCGTCATTGGATGAAACTGTAGAAAACACTCTTGATTCCAGCTACGTGGAGAAAAGATCCCGCGCCGTAGGGCATTCAACCACGCTGGTAGATGAGTGGAAACGATGCAAGTGTCAAACAGTAAAAGCACTTTCGAGCCATCCACATTCCTTACCGTAATCTAACTTCCACTCCCGACAGTGCCGGTGTGGTCAGGGAGCCTAGTGCACTAGTCGTGACATTATTAGTATTATTACCGAGGTGTCGCCGGTTCGATCTCCCAGTCGATTCCCAGTTGATCGAATTTTCTGTCAGCGATGCTCATTGAAAATAGCTAGATGATAAATCATACTACTGGAAGCCGGCGGCTATGCTGCCACAAGGCCTGTTGGGGAAAGCCTAGATATCTCAACATGTGTTGGTGTTTCATTGAAGATACAAGCCTCACGGCAATTCCAGGCCCGTAGCAGGGGACAGAGGATGGTTTACAACTTCTAACACGTTCGGTTCGGTAGGAACTGGACAGTTAAGGAATGAGATCCTGAACAAGATCTCTGCCAGCGCAACGAAGGTCTCGGAGGCAGCCATCCATAAAGACTGAGGCAGACACAGTTACAGGTGCACAGTGTAAGAGCACCAGCGGTAATAGGCTCAACAGACTACCAAAATGTCGAAAATGGCTAAAAAACGGAATAAAAATGTTTAAAAGTATACATATTTTGTATAGATAGATAGATACAAGTTTATTTCACCAGAAGTTGGTAGATATTACCTAAAATTCATGTCGGCTGATAACGTCTTTCACTACTGCATGCGTCGAGCCAGCTTCTATTTCGTTGCATTGCAGTATGTGGTATCGGTCAATATTACATGTGCCACAATATTTACATACACAATCTTCAATTTCAAAGCAAAAGTATACATATTTGCATACGATGTTCACGCGTAGCCTTATTCGTGAAATGGGTGTGATAATGCATTCATAATGTTCGAATCGCTTGTTGACGCATTGCAAATACACATGCGCATAAAAAATGCCAAGCGAATTCCCTTTACTGTCTATTCGTCAGATCATACGATCATATATATATATATATATATATATATATATATACAGTAGTCATAATGCGCAACCAACAACGACGATGACGATTAATTATGAATATCGCACCTGAAAGGCTTATCCAGCCTGTGCGAAACAAGTGAATTGCGTTGTGTCCGTAATAGGTACAGCAAATAAGTCGTATATGCATGCATGAGAAGTAAAAGCAGGAACGCTGAGATTAATTGTCCTAGCTACATTAATAGTAAATGCAGGAGTCGTATTAGCGGATCAAGATTGGTTCTTCGTCCATCGAACGATTTCCCTTCATCCATTAACGGGAGAATGGGGGGGAGGTATCTCTTTCCGAGGAAGAAAAGCTCCTAGCTGTACCTGTACTTCTGTGGACATTACAGATGTTACAGATATTACAGATCTCACCACTTGAAATCGGCTGCCCCTCAAACACAACCTCAACAACAACATCTTCACCACGAAGTTGCGTGACCACGCCGTTTCATGCCGTTACTGCCTCTTAGGTAAGTTGATCTTTTGGCGATTGCACTTTTCCACACGGACTCACCCTCCAGAGGGTGAGATCTAGTAGATTCACGTGATGAGTTTACGTCAATTGCGTCGATACACAGTGGCTGCTCTGAAATCCTCTGAAAAGGGTCTTCGAGAGAGTTTCACGGCGACACGTAATCTTGAGATCAAGAACAGCTCTCACGGTATTATACGGCAAGCGTGGTACTGCACACTGATTGGGCTCACAGTAACATCTATGCATGTCCAAATGTTGCCCTATTGCCTAGCACACTGTTCACTCGACACGTCTATAATCGTATATGATCCGTATATCATGTTTATATAAGCTCGTCGGGCGTATCGTATAGCGTAGCCGTAATCGTATAGCAGCAAGCGAAAATGCTTTTTAGAGCGTAGACGCTATAAGAAGTTGAAGAAATATCTCTCGCAGTAGACATATAATTGCGGCGCAAACAAGTCGCTCATTTCGTTTTTCACAAGCAAGACAAACGGTTCAGTATAATAGACTTAGTCGTGTTTTCGACGGAGAAAGAATTCATATCGATCGGCACAAAAAACATCTAGGCATCTATTTTTACTGTTTTAAAGTTGCTACTCGTAGCAGTACATGTTATAGAACACGCGCAAACTAAACTAAAACTTCTATTTGCCGAGTATGTAGAATGAATCGTCTGGTTGAGTTGTCACCTGACTCGACGAAATGCTACATAAGCGTTTCAAGTATGTCGTCGTATGCCCTAGGTAGGGCTGCATGCTCCAGAGGCACCACAGTACTGTGTGCTCAGGCGTGTTCTTAGCTCTATTCCTATTATGCAAGCACGGTTAAGGTTTCGCCTTAACCGTGCTTGCATAATAGGAATAGAGCTTTCCCTACGCTGAATAGATAAGACTGAAAATCTCCGTGTCCTGGTCAGGATTCACCGCCAGGACAGTCCATCCAGGACCTGAAATCCTGAATCAAAGTCCCTACCCTGTCCTCGGTCATCGAGCAGTCTGTCTATCGGCCATTGTGATCCTCAGAGCGGCCACGCGTTAAGTTGCGCACTGGGGCTGCTAGTAAAACTATCATTATCCGGCATCATAAGGCGTCATCTTGTTTCCCGTAGACCGTAGCTGTTTGAGACATCAACCGGGCGATCTTGTGCGAGATAAATGTAGGGTGTGACCCGTAGTCCTCTCTCCATTCCCCGTGCATTCCCTTATAACGGGCGGCATTAGACGAGATTGATGTCCTGACTAGCTTGTGTGTTTTTGCGATGCCTTCGAGAAGCTTACTGACCGGCCTGGCTTATTCCTGGCTTGTCTTGTGATAAGATATATGTTCCGTTTCGTGCAGCACTTCTCATTTGTTTGTCCTGGAGCGTTTTCGCTCTCTTGCGGCTGCTTTCTCAATCAGCTCGGCGTCCTCCCATAGCGCGAAGTCTTTTGGCAGATGAATTGTCAACGAGGTGCGTGCGGTGGGGAGTCCGTCATCGCCGCCCTCTTGAATTAGGCGCGGCAGTACCGTACCGACTTATTCTTGCCCGGTTCTCCTGCTATTTCTTCACATAACAGGAGAGCCGGGCAAGACGAGGTCGTCATATTTCTCCAAACGACGCAGTCGGCCGAGTCCTCCTCCTCCAGTACAAGAAGGGGTCGGAGGGAAGTTTCCCTCAGAATGTTCGTTTTGGGGTACGGTGCGGTGCTGTACATGCCAGCTGGTCATTCTCCCGAAAAAGATCTTTTAGGTCATCGGTAGTTTTGCAGCGTGTCATCACGTCTCCTTCATGACCTCGATCTGTCGAGCGAAACAGACCGATTTCCATCGGTCTGTTTCTTCCAAACTCGCTACCGTGCATTGGCACATCTTGTTTCCTCGGATTCTATTACGTCCCTTGCTAAGAACCTTAGTCGTTCCGTTGAATGCTTTACTACGGAGATTTGCATATTATTAGTGTTTGACATAACCTTACACATTAAGTCAATCGCGCCGCCACCTTGGCACGGCGCCTAGCTGCCGTTTAGTGGAATGCCAACTTTTCTTTACAAGGCAGCTGCATTATGCTCATATATATATATATATATATATATATAGGTAGAATGGCTTCTTGATCATGCGCTCTGTTATCAAACTTGACCATATCACCACCTGCCCCCCCCCCTCCGTTGTCTCAGGGCAGCACCATAGTTTTTAAACAGACATTTGACGTTTCATTTTGTGCTGCCGGCTTTCGACGGCTTTTCTGCTTAGGTAGTAAGTCTGTTAACATCTGTAAGATTTCTTACCCTGATCTCTTTGCGAAATTCGTGGAGCGCCTCTGTCCGCAATTTAGAGAAGATCTATCTCACCCCGTACAGGTTGGTATTGCAACAGACATCGCACTTTTTTCCCGTTTGCCGTTGAAGTTTCGATCATTGGATCATTTTCGGCACCTTCATGTACCCTTTTAGAATACGGAACACACGGAACACAGATAGCTTCTTGACCAAGACAAGTGTCAAATGCTTGACAACCTCTATCTGATGCTTACTAGATGCTAAATGGAGCACAAACACGGTCTCTCTTTTTCCATTGTGGGCACAAGATAAACTCGCGCGCCGCCAACGATTTCGAACAAGCCATACAACCGCGACGTTCCACTCAGAATTTAGCGCCTCACGGCTCCATATAATCACACGCTGTTCTATTAGCGCTGAGCAACCATTCTATTAAGGTTACACTTTGGCTGCCGCACTCTATATATCATATGTATGTACATACTTGTGTACCTATGCATACTCGAGTTTATACGCGTCGTCTCGGAATCTTGTCAGATTTTTTAGAAGGCTTTTAAATGTCGTTCTTAAGATTAAGTGTATGGTGTCGGCATCAGTTTACGGACGATTCACTGCTTGCTAACGACGTTTGCTAATACAAATATGACTGTATTCGTCGATTTTATGTCTATGTGAAGGAGAGCTCGTCACGTTTAGTCACAATCTTATGGGAATTCTGTCATCCCGAACAAATGAGGGAAGGAATTCCCATTAGCTTAATTTCGGTTATATAATCGAAGTTCACGTTTTTATTGGTTATCTGTCGTCCAGATTATGCCAAGTAATGTTTACGCTGCTCACTTTATTGATGCAAACGTTTGATGAATGCCTTCGGAGGGATCGTGATAATACCTTAGACAAGATAGTGATTCGGAGATACGTGTAGAGTTGTGACAATTACAAGAGTCTCAAATTATGCAAAGAAAATACGAATGCATTCGCAAGAGCAGATTGCATGACAATCTGCGTGATAAAGGTGTATACAGGACATGCCAAGACATGATGTGACGAATTGATCATTGCCTTATCCATTCACTCACTGATAAGTCGCGGCGCGAATAAAAAGTAGCCCACTTATATCTCGAAGTTATTTGTTTTCTCTTCGGCTCGAAATTTCTTCGACACCTTCAAAGACGTGGATCTCCAACACAAGGTCAACCGCTTTTATGTCCTAACTTTTATGTTTTTACTCTCTCTTATATATATATACGCACTGCAACGAATAAGCTAGCATAACTTTTTTTTAATATTTAAATAGTATGTTTATTGGCATGTCTCATAAGGTTTTTTTTTAGATTTTTTCGTAAGGCTAATGCCCGTGTACGGTTCTTTCATGTCATCGCTAATGTTTAATCCTCTCCGGCATTTACCTTGCCTAAATTGGAAACCATGCAAACCAGTGGCCGGTCTAGGTCTCGAACCCTGTCCTCCCGAATGCAAGGCAAAGGCTTTGCCACTAAGCCATTTTGCTCGGTCGTACTAGTTGTACTTGCTAATTTCGAACGCCGTTGAGCACATTGCTTGTTCGGAGCATCTTTTTATGAGATTACAATGTATAATTTATATTTGCTATGTTTACCTACTTATAATGTGTTGCAATACGGCTTGTAGTACTTATGTTACTTTTTGTCAGATATCAGAGTTTCGAGATAATGTTCTCTGAGATTGCATTTCAATTTAAGCTGAAAGTTTGTCTGCGTAACGAAGTTTTTGTTCCAGTAGGAGGCTTTGATTATTCTGATCGATAGCTTTGACTGGTTGGCGTATGACGAAGTAGGCAAGTTAGGTACCTTGCACTTATTAAACATATATATATATATATATATATATATATATATATATATATATATATATATATAAATATATATAGTACAGATTATTATCACCGTACTGCATCGTTTATAAGGTTTTGTATGTATTGTTTCCATCCTCCGCTTATTAGTGGGCAGTTTATATAACTATATATATACTTACGAGCCGAGGCTGGAAACAATGCAAGCCCTGACAATCGTTTCATCTCCGTAATAATAATCTGCACTATGTAAAGCTATTCACGAACTGCTAATTAATAATAGCGAAAAAACTGCACTTTATACAAAATAGGGTAAAAACGCCCCACTAACGATGCTATGATACGATAATATTTAATTGATGAGTGAAATTGATGGTTCAACTGTCGCTAGCTGTGTTCGACCGCCCGGACATGGCGTGGTTCCACGCTCGAATGCGTTCATCGGCTACATGAATGCACTCACCCTTGCTAACTTCAAGACTTGCTTTATGCACTAGTACTACAGCATTCGTAGGCTATAGGAGAGCGTTCCACCGATAGCGGACTCTTTCTCAATATTTTTGGTTTCGATTGTTATGGGAGGGGACTCGTTTGGCGGAGGAGAGGAGAGGAGATTTAGGGCCTCTTCGAGGTCGGAAACTAGAGAAAACGCCGGCTATTGTTGTTATTGCTAATCCTGTTACCTTTTTTTTGCCATATATTGCTGACAATAGGTGATGTTCACTCACGCTTCCTAATTACGGGATATTCAGGGATAAAGAGTGTGTGTGGGCGTGTGTGTGAGTGAGTGTCGTGGTACAAGAACAAAGACAAATGGTGGAAGATTCGTACACACATTATCGTACATTTGTTTACAACTACAACGATCTTTCTCATGACAGTCGGCATTGGCGATCCAACGACACAACGCCAGATAATCGTGTTGGTCGTTCTCGGTAAGTTGCTCTTTATTGTTGATTGTCGGTTTGGCCAGCTGCCTAAACACTAAAGCACAAGTCTGTTGTACCACTCCGTTTCGAATGTCTCAAAGTCTGCTTGACCTGTATTAGGGCGGCTCTCTAGGTACCCGCGTACGTTTTACGTGTATTTAGTTATGGTATACGCATTTCACCCTCTCTACCCCGCACTACCGCCTCAACAGTTGTCTTTAAACAAATTTAACATGTTCACAAACAAACATATTCCGTTTATGGAGTGGTTGCTTTACGTTTCTGCATTGCAATGTTTGGTTAGACGGTGATGATGATGATCATGCTGATGTTGTTGTTTTTCTTATCGTTGTTAGCTAAGTTGTTCACCGAACGAAATTACTACGTGTGGACGTGCGTTCAGCTGTTTCTTGACGAACTGGCAGGCACATCTGGAGAATGTGGTCTCAGAACACGGACAGAGAGATTGCCAGCAGCAGTAGTATAAAGATTGGTCATTTAACAGGGTTGGTGTTTGCTCGCTCATTCGCATCACTACTATTCGACGTGCTATTCTTGCAACATCAAACAAAAAGAAAAATGCAGAATGAGTAAAGGAACATGTCACCGCTTTGTCATATGTACTACATTGCCTCATTGTTGTCAATTTGGAAACGGGCTGGTTTATAGGTTGTTGAGTATTTGTGTGAATGTGGACGTCGCCGGCTTCGTTGCGCGCGAATCCTCAAAATGTTTCTGGATCTCAGTTTGTTGTTGTTGTTGACCAGAGCGACCAGGTTCGATAGAGTAGGGGGAGTTTGTGTGTCTGACTCTTAGTCCTTATTCGAGATTTTTGTCTCGTTGGTTCCGCTTGTCTTCATCGCTGTTCTCTGTGTGTCTCTCTTTCGATCTGATGGGTTGGTTCTCGTTTTCAGACAATGAGCTCTCGGCGACGCGACAGGGACGACGAGGAGCCAGAGTTCATCGTCGAGCACATTCTTGAGAAGAAAATTAAGTCCAATAAGGTCCGAGACGCGGAACATTGGCGGCCGCCCCACCGACGACTTGCCATATATACCTCACATTAGAACAATTACATTGTCTTCATATTAATATAATTACATATACCTCACATTAATATAATTACATATACATCACATTAATATATTTAAATCTCACATTAATATAATCACTATAAGTAGTCTGACCGAGCAAGATGGCTTAGTGACAAAGCCTTTGCCTTGCATTCAGTAGGCCGGTCTGGGTTCGAGATCCAGACCGGCCACTCTTAAATTGGTTTGCATGGTTTCCAATTTAGACAATGCCGGAGTAAATGCCGGAGTGGATTAAAAATCAGCCATGACATAAAAAAACCGTACACGGTACAAAAAAAATAATCGTATTGTATCACCCTTATCCCTATTATCGTCGTTGTTGTCGTCACGTCGCATGCAGTTCTCTACTTCACGTATTGCCCCTGCATGCTTTTACTTGATTGCGTAGCAGTAGTATTAAATGTTGTTTATTGTTTGTGATGTTAGGATGATGCTCTGGGCTCTGCTCCATACACTCCATAGTCGCGAAGATATTACATCTAAAGGCGCGAGCCGAGCCAACACTCGTCGATCTTTGTATTGGTACCGCACTGTGTATGTCTGGCCGTCTTGTTTTTCTACTGATTAGCAAACATCCATCGGCCGGCATTTTGGTGTATTTACTTGGTGGTTGAATCACTAAGGGGCCGGGGGCTGTCATTCCACAAATCACTTCCTAAAGGATCGGATAAATCGATGAGGCCGACAGAGGTATAAAAAAGGCCCGCCGCATTGTCGGCGACTCACGTCCTCAGGCCCAGCATTCACTTTGCCTATGCGTTGATCGTGCCAATGTAGCGATCTGTTTGGCTGTCGCAACCTGACATATCTTGATTGGCTTCACTGACAATTGATATGACGGCATTTGACAGCTGAAGATAATGTGTAAATGGTAGTTTTGTCACTTGCCTACAACGCTAATGGATGGAAGCGTGCCTAAAATACCTTCTTCGTGATGATATATGTGTTGATTTGTTCGTATGAGTCACAGCAGTCGAATAATATGCGTCTACACAGTTATACCTTGCGACACTTAGTAGTACCAAGGAGTGACCCACTTTACTAGGAGACTCGGTACTCGACATTATAGACCAAAAAATCATAATGCCTACATGCCGTGTCCACTCCGGTGCTAAGCAATCGCAACAGGCTAATATGGCACCGTAGTTCCAGTTGTTCGTAGATGATGTCATATCCTCATGCTTTTAAACAGACTGAGACAAAACGACATTAAGAACGTAGTACAAGTCGCCGCCACACGTAATGTAATACGGTATATATATATATATATATATATATATATATATATATTCCAGTTGCTCCAGTCTACTCGCATTGCGTATATGTTTGAAATATATGGACGTGTACGCGTTTACTTAAATGGGGTTGTAGCTATGTTTGGAATGGTTTGAATACGTACTAAGATGTTTATGATACTTACTATGTCAGTCTGTAATTTTTTAGTCTGTGTAGTAATGCTGTATCCTCTTGTGCGCTACCTATTCGCTCTCTGCTTACCTGGACTAGGTATTCTACCTGTTGAAGTGGAAAGGCTACCCAAACAGCGACAATACCTGGGAACCAGCCGATAATCTCGACGACTGTCGCGACCTGATACGGTTGGTACCACGTTTCACGGCTTTTTCTCTGGCTAGGCGTTCGTCTTAGAAAAGGCATTGGCAAAACTATACGTGCAAGTGAGGGACGGCTGTTAGAAGCAGCATGTTAATTTATTCCATTGCAAAGTCTAAACGCTATAACTTAAACGACCCCATAGAGTGACGCCACATGTTTGGTGAGCCGGGTTCGTAGAGCTGTCATCCATAGCCCGCCTCTACATTAAGAAGGGGCTTTCTTTTCGCATTGCTTCCTTCTGGCGAACCTTAATTGACATTACCAAAATAACTTTCTCAGACTTTTAGGTAGCTATTGCTTCGATTGCGCTCATGTAAAATAGAAATATCTGGCCTGAACAAACTTGTTCTTGTTCAATTACAGGGACTTTGAGGAAAAGCTGAAGCGAAAGTCGAGGGGCCTTCTCTCTGATAACGTGAGCAACTTAACGCGACAACCTCTGTTAAACTTAGCTACACATATATATATATATATATATATATATATATATATATATATAATCATCTTTATTATCATATAAAAGGGTGTATGTGGTACAATTATCATGACCATATATATATACTTCTGAAAGGAAAACGTCACTAATCACCAACTAGGTTGGTGCTATTTGAATTTGATGCGGTAATTTGCCCATCCGCCAAAGAAAGAGTCCGTTTACGAACTCTCCGCGGGTCACAGCTTTTGGAGTAATGATCGCTAACTCTTAAGGTTATTGGGGCGTACATATAAAAAGTGTCCTAGCAATTCACATTTGCGTAGTTGACTTAGAGCAGATATGTTGCCTTGCATGAAAAGTGAGTCAATACTAGGAACAACATTACTTATCACGCTTTGAGGACACCTTGGCTTGGATACCTTCCACGAACTTTCTGTATTTAGACCGACGGGGCTCCCAGACAGGAGAGCAATGTGTAAGTTTGGGAAGAACGAGATATTTATAAAGGCGAGTGTACACATGAGGAGTCGTTAAAATGAAACAGCGGAAATTGTATTTATAATGCGCAATATTGCCTCCACAACCTTGGTAATATATATATATATATATATATATATATATACATATATGTTGATCGCACGTGGTCAAACCTGTGTTCATTTTCTAGTGTTTTTCTGTCGACACCACACTGCACCAGTAGAGACGCAAACGTCTGAAACATGGCACTAGGTCGAGTATCGTGCGCTTAGAAAGCAAGCACGTTAGTCCAACGTGCAGTGTAGCTCCGCGAAGGCGAGGTTTCAAAGGTCGACCAAGTCTCGTGTATAGGCCTAAACAAATAATTTTCTGCTGCTGCTGATACTGCTATAACTGCAGTTGCCGTTTCGACAATTCTAGGAGGTGGCGGCAGCAACAGCGGGCGGTGGTGCTGGGGGTATCTACGGAGGCTCGGTAGGATCGTCTGTGCCAGCCGGTAGTGTCGCCATTGCAGGTTCTGCCGGAGGAGCGGCTACCACCATTGGTGGCAAGCGACGGGTGGCGGCGGCGACGGGAACTCCATCTGGGACAGCTGCCGTTCTTGGCGTTGGCTCGACAGCGGCCAGCGGCGAACATCTGCCTCACCACCAACAGCAGACGGCCACTTCAACCGCGATGAAGAAGGGCACCGCTGGCAAGACGGGCTTCGATCGAGGTTCGTCGATCGACGTCTCTTAACTTACGTCAAGTAGCCTCCTAATAGTCTTTTTCCTTACTTTTTACTCCCATGCGGAGAGGAGGTGTATCAGGCGTTATCTGCTTATGGCGATTTTATTTCTTTTTCTTGTCATGGTCAATGGTAATTTACTAATATATAATTCCACTTCTCGGGCATAGCATTTAGCTCGAACTCGTCGTTTTAGCACCTCCCGTCTAGGTTTCAGGTAGGGAGAACATGCTGGCCACTTCACTAAGCTAATTCAAGCTTTTGCGAGGTTGATGAGGTGCCAGAATCTCATTACCGCAGCGTTGGGCAGTTAAACTGTTTTCTCCCATGAGAATCGTTAGCTTGAGTGACCGCTTGTGGGGTTCGGGTCTCCCGCCTAAAAATATTGCACCCCTAAATCAAAATCATTGAGCCGTCGCCGTAACTCTCACGGTCTACAATGCAACCTTGCGTAGGCCGCTCTCCTCGCCGTCTTTACACTCTTTCTCGAAACTGGAACGGCTTGCCATTGGTCAACAGTCTAATATTGGTGATTTTGCGTAAACCTGCATGCTGCTTGACAGCTGCGGACGTAGAACGGGTTTGTCTTGACCTGATGTATGCTACACAATCTTTGCCTCGCGCACAGACAGCTCGGAGAGCACTACGAAGCTGTTGGCTTGACTGAACAACAAAAGTCAGTAGTTTCACAAAAGATTCAATTAAGAAGGCAGTCGTTTGATTAGTTGTAGCTCGAACTCTGTTGCCGAAGCCGCCCTCCGATGGAAGCTGCCCGTGAGTCGATATCGTTGGTAGACTCTGCAAACGGTGGATTGCTTTATATTCAGTGGGCGAGTTACAGAACATTGACTATAGCCAAGCTTAAGCAAAGCGACGATCTAGGCGGATCTCTAGTGTAATATTCACTTCTCAGAATTCGTTGTTGGCTCTTTTACTGAGCGATGTTACTGGCTGACTGACACGAAACTTTTAACTGGACACTTGGGTATATATTTGATCAAAGACATCTGCGAAACGAACGGAAGTGATTAAACCGAGATCGCATACCCGAGCGTTTTTTAACACCTTCAACATTTTGGCCGTGCTTTAAAGCAAACGCAATTGTTTTCTAATTATTTGTAGTACTTTTTAGTGTGTCTATTTTGATTCCAAAGTATGGCTTGAGTGAAATGTGATTGATAATGCTATTATTTTGTTTATACATATTATATATATACATATTGTAACTGTAAGCATTATCTTTCTTTTACTTTTCTTCATAATTTCTGTGTCTGAGTTCTGATTTATTTCTGTATGTATCTAATTTATGGTGGTTACGTTACCCGCTCTCAGGTCTCGAGGTAGAACGCATCATTGGCATGACCTCACAGTCTGGCTCACGGGATATACGGTTCGTCATCAAATGGCAAGGCTGTGATGAAGCTGATCTCGTTCCGGCACGAGTTGCCAATGCTAAATGTCCCCAGGTAAGTCGGCGTTGCCCCATGGAGAGCTCTCTAGTAGAGACGAAAAAAGATCAATTGCAAATACGTCCGACGGCCCGCCGTTGTACTCGTGATTGTGCGTCATATAAGAGCTCTTCTCTCATCTGTATCTTGCCAGCTTCGCTGCTGCTTACTAACTACTGTAAGACGGGTGTAATTAAAGCTAAGCAAAGTACCAGCCTTAAAACGATGCTCCCTATTTACAGGGTACGGTTAGTAAAATATTGTAGAGTAAAACATAAGCACGCTTAATGCATACTTACACTTATCAAATAATAATTCAACGTATCAATACGTATCAATATTAGAATCTATTATTTTTCATTTAAATATGTATATTTAACATTGCTCTAATTGAATCCCATTATGCCAGCCGGGTTTCACTCTCACTTCTCGCTGGACTTAATATGTTCAATGACAGCCTAAAAACAATCATCTCCAGTCGATATTTGAGTGTCACATCATATTAATATTACCCATTTCTTCTTTGTTTGAATTGCTTTCAGGCAGTTATTCGATTCTATGAAGAACGAATTACGTGGGACCCCATGTCGTGATTTCTCCAGGCATGGTGCCTCAGTGAATGGAGTGTTGGGTCACATGGGCATTTTTGTATCTCAACTACTATAATGTATATATAACGAATCATGATGATAATCAATTGTGTAAATAAGTTCAATTTGTAGATATTTGAAGCCAATAAAGCGATAATATTGTGCTTTCGCAATTCGCCGTTTTCTCTGTTCTCTTCCCTGTACTTCCCATAGTCACATCCATGGACACTCACCGTCAAGCCTGCTCTGTCATTTTAACCAAAACACAGACGTTTTCATCAATGTTAGGTACCTAGGGGATAAATTATCCCTGATATTCAACACGAAACACTCTTTATGAGAATAAGGTTACTCGGAAGGGCAGGCATCACGCCATTTATGTATATATTACTCTTTAAGTGGTACAATGTTGCATCCAACAGTTGTCGTCGACATTTCGCTCTTCAGGAATGTAATAAACGTCACTTTGTTTACCCATTGCTTATTCATACGGTACTTAATAGTCATGGCATAATGCTAGACGCTCGGCCACATGTATCTACAGTGCATAACCGTGGTCTGTACTCTTCTATGCTAGCATCGTTGGTATAACCTTAAACATATAAAAGTGAGAGGTGCGCTAGTTTTATTAGCCAGTTATGATACTATTAGCGAGTATCACAGTATAGAACAGACAGTATAGAAAGATAATGTCTCTTAAATATGTTATTTTTAATCTCTTTAATTAACCACATGTGTAAATGTAGGTGCATAGAAGTTTGTGTGCTTGAGAGTAGTCTCTGAGACGTGGCAGTGTTAGCGGCCTATAGGTTTGCAGTCCTAAGTCATGAATTCGATGCCGTCACGATGCTCGTTATATTAGTAGGTCAAGGTTACTCTCATATAAATACCTTTAAAGAGCGATTTTGGCATACGTTTATGTGCATATATTTTGCATACATTTACATGTATATATGTACTCTTATTATATGCATTCCTAAACAGTTGCTCTGTAACTTCGCAGTACCTGCACATTATTTGCGGTACATGTGGAAGACATGGAAGCCAAAGCCGATTCGTTGATGAGCAGACGGATGTGTGGCGATCCTGCCCACATTTTGCCAAGTGACGGTTCGCCGTTCATGATATCATTAGTGGTAAGAACAACAAGCTTCTGGTGAGACGCCACGCTACGAAGAGTACATCCGACATGGCCAACGAGGCCGAGCGTGCAGACAATGTCTTCGGCATGAAGCAAAAGTGGATTGATAAGTTCGCATATCGAATCAATAACTATCAGCCGTGGACGCAATATGGTCACCTTGCCGTCGGCAGTCGAAGAAGAAGGTGCCCCCGGCTTTTCAGCTACGTGAAGCTGGCCCTGTTGGAGGCGGTCAAGAAGCCGCAACAGCTCGGGGAACTCGTCCGTTTGGAGTACCTGTAAATAGATCATCAGTTAAACTTAGTCACGTCAAGCTCGGATTCGGAACCACAAATCACTGGTGTCAAGCAAGCGCGAAATCATATGAATGAATGATCTAAACTACACAACTTGCGCCCAATCACATAGAACCAAACCTACCTAACCTACCATATATGCTTCATAACTATCTTTATGTATAAACGCCAGCAATTGTTCCTCTTGGCAAAAAGTGCACCCGATGACAATTCAATAATTAATATCGGGTATGTGTGCGGCGGTCGTTAAAATTCTGACAGATTCTACACTAAGTCCGTAAACGATCATTACATGCACATAAATACCTCATCTTTTCTCTAGACGAAGATGCAAGTGGTATAGTGCATCTGTCACACGCATCTAAGCAACGATCGCCTGATTTGTATTGTACCTTTAAAGTTGTTTATAATTGCATTTATCATACACCCACCCGACGGACGTTTTAACGGGCCATGTACAGCGAAACGCAAGTTCCGCTCCAACATTTCGTTATATATGCCCTGGTTTGTGGATTTTCGCTCCTCTCGAGTGATATTCAGTCAACAAAGAACAACAGTCCTTGAAGCCATATTTCGCATACCCGTCACCGCCATTCTCCTGTACACCATTTGCTACTTCCGCCGAGAAATTTCTCTAACTTTTCACTAACAGAGTCACAGATTTTCATGCAAGCAAGCATGGAGTTGACGCCAACTTCTGGCTAGCTCCATATATTGACGCCTCGAACGAAATTCGCTGCCTTGTGCGGCAATTCCAAGTATTCAGCCACTCAAATAATTTATATGGCGATTATATCGAAAGTATAAGGTATATTTATTTAAAACTCCTCAAATTGTGAAAAATGATTACAAAGAGCGGACAAACGTTGTCACCGTAATCGCGATTGAATTCATTTTTAAGTGTTGAGTCCGACACTGATCTATTTAGATAAATGTGTATCCTGTAGCGAAAATACGGTCGCAAAAAACGTCTAAGCGCTCCGGCACTACACGTGCCCCAATTTAAGTCTAACGCCGCTTTTTCAGTTTGATTACACAAAAGTGCAACATTTAACACAGCTTAATAAAAATGTAACAAGAAAGACACAGAAGTCAGGATAAAGCAAATAACATGCGCACAACTTGCCAACAGAGACCTACATATTGTTGCCCGAAATCGAAAACGAGCTTACGTACTTTACTAGCCGGAACGGTCCAACTGCCGTCCTGTGTACAACTAACTATTAGCTGCTTTGTACACGTACGATCTGCATCGAAGCGTCCGCTTTGTTGACTCTCATGTTGGCTGCAATTGGCTGCAAAGATCGAAAGTCAATCTAGGTATAGACTGTTACGTTTTCGTCGATCACCTTCAAGCAAACGTTACGTGACCGATGCGTACCTGCAGACGCTCGAGGCTGTCCAAGCTAACCTGGAAGTCGTCGACCAGTGTCTCTACGCGAACATAGCACCCACTGTCAATGTAGAGCACAGTTGCTGTCGGGTCCTCGTTGAGAAGGTGAGACACGACTCGGTGGCAGAAGGCGCTGCGGTCGGCTTGTGATCCACACACCTCAACGTGATCGCCGGTGAAGAGACCGCCGGCAAGCTTCGTATCGAGGCTACGGTCGCCCGTTGAGAGCACCGCCTGGCTGGCCAGAAGTCTCGAGTAGCTCTCGGCCAGGGTGCGCGGTGGCAGGACGACCTTGGCGTAAATCTTGCCTAAAATGAGATGAAGTAGGCCAGGTTCGGCGCGCAACTGCGGAATACGCAGAATCAGCGACTGGGTATCCGCCGCGAACAGCTGCTCGACCGTAGTAACTTTCGCAGCTCGCAGCGCGCAGAGGAGATCGCTCGACAGCTCCTGCGGCCAGCCCACCTTCAGTAGCATGCCTGGCTCTAGCAGCAGGCTTCACGTTTTCTCACATTTTTGCACGGTATGTGCAGAGTAGACCTTCAAACAACATTAATAGGAGAGAAAGGCTAGTAAAAAAAATATATATATATATATATGCTAAAAATGTAATATGAATTGATGAATAAATTATGCTGTATTACTTTTGCTAAAAAAAAATTGAAACAACACCTAGTCTGCAATGCATACGGGTATAAAGCGTATCAAGCTATGCCAGGGAAGAAGCTGCAGGAAGAGCCGATATCTGATCATGTGTATTTATTCATAACGCCTTTAACCCTTGAACCTGTGTGCATTTCAAACGACCGTCTTGAAGTGGGCACGCGCCGGGATGAAGCCTACGACTCTTGACCATAACGTACAGGCTGCGCGCTACTCCATTCATCGGTCACACAGATGATCGCGATAAGGGCACACAGAGATTTTGTTCCACTCAAAAGATTGTGTGCACGACGTATTCTTTATAGGAAAAATAGTAACAGTAGGAAAATAGAAAATAGCGGTTCGACGCGTGCTATTTTTTTACTGTTCCGTAAGATCCATGTACGGGTTTTTCATATCATAGCCGATTTTTTAACGTACGTAACCACAAACATATGATCACATAGTTCTGACCACCATCTTTTCTTCACCACATTAAACACCGACGTGCAGCGGTCGCTAATCTTCTTTGTTAGCGCGGGACTCTATGGAAATCGGCATTGAGGCGCAGGGAAACGCTTAGGGTAACTAGACTACGAATCGAACCACTATCACTTTGGTTCCAAAGCGAGCCACACAAAAATGCGCATTTTGTTGAATATGAGCATTTTATAAGCGTATAAACGGCAACACTTGAGGTACTGAACGTGAAAGCTCAAAAATGAGGCATCACAGAGTCTCGATTTCTGCGAAATTATTGAATACAACTGTATTTGTTATACCACATCGTTCAGAATGTTCATCCATCTTGTAGTCGTACATTTTGCTAAGTGATGTTTGGCCAGGCCAGTGTAACAAAAATCAGTTTTTTCACTGTAAAAATTCCTAAACAGGGCATTTTGGCCTCCCACTCCATCGGAAAAATGCTTATTTTACCTAATTCTGCGACCCTGTCAATGATTCATTATACCTTTTAAATTACCTTGTATATATATATATGTATATATATATATATATATATATATATATATATATATACAAAAAAGGGACTCAATACGCGGATATTTTCGTGTCCCTATTTGTGTGCTATTTAAGCTTTGATCCCTAAGGTAAGTCTGTAGACTACTTGAAACTACCAATGATATGGTAGTTGATACGGTGAACAAACTGAAGGACTGTTGTTGTAAGGTAAGTCTGGCAAAAAAAAGTGTGAGATCGGTCGTCGCAAGATTCTCGCAAACGAAACATGAAAACATTCGGCTAACAGTCATCGACTGCAAATCCGTAACATGTTTGGACATGTCGTCAGTTCGGCTATGGTTTACTTAACCAATCATGCTGTCATCTGGTGCTTGTTCTCACCACCACGAATGCGCACTCAGTTGCGGTGTAGTCTCGTGCTCACAAGTCGCGCAAGAATAGATTGAACACATCGAAATACGACTGTCATTCGAACTTTGCTAACGCTTGACGCCGCGTCTCACCGCGCGCGAAACCAAACGAATGCACTCACAGATGACGCACGCGAGCGAGCACCGAGAGTAATAAATAGCACCGCCGGAAGCCCGCCAAATATGAGTTCAAATCATGACGGTCAACAATAATACACAGCTGACCAATAAGAGCAGCCAGTCGGCAGCATCGGCAGCACTTCATTCGCACATGAAACCAGCATGAAACGTGCAATGCCTCCCACCTTGAGCCAGACTTGCAGGGGATGTCAACACGCCAAGCAGATAATATATATATATATATATATACCAGGTAACCCAGAAATATTTGAAGAGCGATATATGAAATTGTAAAGCTCGTTAAAGCAAAATCTTTTTTCCAATGGGGCATGGTCTCTGAGAGGTCTTGTTTTGGAGTAGGAGTGAAATTAAATACAAATTGTGACACTGGTGTTTTTGCCCGACATAGGAGCACAAGTTGTGAGATACACAACCACGCACAAAATTGCGAGACAGCCAATCCGCCTCCTATACAGAAACTAAGCACACCGTCATGTTCGTGAGAAAATTCTGAATCTATAACACCGACCAGAAGATGCGACATGGTCGTTTAGAACAGAATTCGCAAAAATGAAATTATTTTATTGGCTTTCACACCAAATAAGTCAAAATCATAAGCCTACCACCATTCACAGCGTTCAGAGCGAACACATCTACACAAAAGTATTCGTAATTTCAAGACGATCATTGGTACCAAAATACATGGCATTGCGAATCGTAATTGCGGAGTAAGTAATATTTTTCGGAGGGCATGTCAAGATTGAGAAGGATTTAAAGAGCCATATAGGGACTTGTAGAGCTTGTTAAAGTAATGTTTTTTTTTAATGAAACATGATCTCCAAGAAGTCTTGTTTCGGAGTGAGGGTGATATAACTAAAATACGTGACACTGGTATTGTTGCCCGACATAGGAGCACAATTCAACAAACATTTATTAGCTTTTAGGTCAAATACCTCAAAACCGTTACCCTACGACCATTCACAGAACTCAAAACTAACACATTCAGGCAACTGTGCATTTCATTCACGACCATCATTTTGGTACCTAAATGGCAATGCGAGCCATGATTCCGGAGTAATCGAGATTAAGTGCATGCATAAATGACCTACTCATCAGATAAGTCACTCTATGTCATTTATGCATGCGCTCAACCTCGACATTTTCTCACGAACACGACGGTGTGCTTAGTTTCTGTATAGGAGGACTGGTTGTCTCGCAATTAGTTTGCGTATTTTGTGCTCCTATGTCGGGCAAAAACACTAGCGTCACAAATTGTAGTATTTTCACTCTCATTCCAAAACAAGACTTCTCAGAGACCATGTTTTATTAGAAAAAATATTTGCTTCAACGAGCTCTACAATTCCATATATCGCTCTTCAAATATCTCTGGATTACCCTGTAAATTCAGACAGGGTATATATATATATAATATATATATATATATATAAACATATATATATATATATATATATATATAGAGAGAGAGAGAGAGAGAGAGAGAAAATATTGTGATAATTTATGAATCATTCACAATACGTTTGCACACTCGGCAGTGCTCGCCTTAATAAAAATTGTGGTAAAAAGCTGTCACGTGAGGTTGAGAATCAGTCGTGTCCTTGCTTGATGGTAGCCCCCGCTCTTATGGATCCGGTGCGAGCGGTATATCCTCAAGGTTCCTTGCAACGTTAAGACGGTAAGATTCATAAGATTCCTCTTCGTGACGCCGAACCCCAAGAGCGTACTCGCAGATTCGGAGTCCCATACATCACTCATAGAGATAGTGATGGATCCGAATCTGCGAGGTTTTTGCAGGTCGGGGAGCGCCGTTTTTAGGAACTCGACGTCATATTTGGTATCTTGTCCTGCCGCGCATATGCGAGGTCCCTGTTCGGGCCGCAAACCTGGGCATCTAAAACGGTAGGTGTTGTTATTACGAGGTCGGGCTTTAGACCCGATACGCCCGGCGGACGGAACCACCTCATGGCCCCTCTCGCGGAGAAGACGCACCACACGATCACAGACGTCGTCATGTCTCGTTATAGTTTGTTTGTGTGTTGTATCGCCTGAGCTTTAGTAGGCTTAAATACTCCTTACATACATATATATATATATATATATATATATATATATATATATTTCTATTTATGTGTATCAAGATATACATTTGTGATGTAAGAACGTGTGCACAGCCCGCTCGGGACAATGTATATATGCAAATATGTATATTTAAGTTTGTATATAAAGGGGTTTTTAGAATTCATGCCACAAACGTTGAGGTCTAGTACAACTCGGCGACAAAATACATTTTTTTCCGACGGAACGAGATTCGGAAATGTCCTATTTTGAAGTAAGAGCGAAATTACCAAAAAATGTTGCATCGAGCTTTTATCCTGACATATCTTCACAAAATTTGCGATTGCGTGAGTCTTAGTCATCCTAACGACAAATCAATAATATATGACTGTTGTTTTGCAAATTCGGTTGAATTTCATTCTACGTTAGCTCAAAATAGAAACAATTATGTATTGAAGATACTTCTGCAATATTCAAGCTCAATTACTATTTTTTATTATGTTCATATTAACTAGAACGCCCAAACAAACCTTTGTGGTACCAAGTCTATGGTGCTATGAGCTGTGGTTGAGAAGTAACACAGGTTTTGTGGCACACGCATCAAACTGAATGCATGCACATACGCTAACATTTCGACTTGCTTTATCGAATGAATCACTCGTGTGACTTCTAGCAGCACACTAAGTCATTGTTTACAAAAAAAATGCTCGAAATGCTCCTGCTATTATACACGTTTGATAGCGGTTGCAGAGATGTCGTTGGACGCGTTCAAATATTTCAAGCATTTCCCTTGGAATGCTTGGCGTTTATTCGGTCGATTAGCTTGTCATGCGAGTCAACAGGGGTTGCGTGAAAAAGACTCTTCAAGTGGCCCCAAAAGAAAAATCGAGACTTAAGAGGTCGGGAGATCGCGCCGGTCAAGCATACTGCTTGTATAAACGGCGAGAGTATTTTCAAAGTAAACCAGGCCTTAGAGCATTTGTTTAAGTTCATGACTGAAAAAGCGCTAGACGTTAACTGGGATAAAACAGTAGTTATGAAGCTAAGCTGGGGGCAACGTGCTTTAGGCGAGCTTTAGAAAGGGGGGTACTATTCGCTAACAGTTTCAGATACCTTGGCCTTACCAACTCATCATGCGGAATATGTCATACAGTTTTTGGAAACACGAGCAGAAGAGTGTCCAAAGTGCTAATATAGTAACGCTAGTGAACAACCCTGGGTGTCCGTTCGCGCGGCGATTTCAATATTTAAGCAAAAAAAAACAAGTGCTAACTATGGATTCCGCTTACCTGGGAGAAATTAGAAGTAAACGAACTCTGCATGTTAGGCGGGGTGCTTTTCCACAAAGCTATCGAGGAGAGTAATTGCACAACGTGTGGTAACAAACGCGAAATATACCATGAGGAGATGTCCAGCCGTTCAATCAAAAGCCGAGTTACCTTGCTATAACGGAGAAACACACGGGCCGTTCAAACGCCGACTATGAGGAAAGTCGCAGGGTCGTCGCGATTTTTCTCATAGTCGCACGTGGCCAGCGTCAAGTGCAAAAACCTAATCGTGTTCACGTTTGAGTTCACGAGCATCGTGTTTGACTACGGCGACATCATCCTCACAACCCGTCGCCACTCCGAAAGGAACGAGCGAACTCCTGGTGTACCAGGGGCGCACACCAGTCGCCATGAAGACGACGCTACCTGAACGTCGTAGCGCCATCTAACGTCACGATCACAAAACGTACGCTTAGTTCTGATACTGGGGCTCTCTAGCCCCGACGTCCATTCTGATGTTAAAGTTTATTAACTAGCCAAGAAAATCTGTTTTCACGGAACTTAGCCACTACCACTGGTCGTCGAAAAGAAAACCCTAAACAAGTGGCAGCGTGCAAAATCACATTGTTTGATAGCACAATCAAGTCGGCTAACCTAAGGGTAATCTCAGAGAAGGGAGTCGGCGACATGTTGTGATCGCAATGACATGTCTGGTTATATAGTCATTTAAAGACATAGTTGAAATCCAAACTGGTGCGCTTTTGTATGCGGGTTTGTGTATGTGTATTGTGCAGCGAGAATACCAAGCGATACCAATTGCGAACACTTCACCACCAAAAAAATTGGTGGACTGATCTCAGCAATTGATATAATCAGGCTATCCTGTCCATATGAATTGCCGATGTGATCTACGTATGGCATGCTGGCTGCCCAATGAGTAAGTGTTTTACATCCGACTAAAACCCTTTTAGCTCCTCTGTTCCTGTTTGACTGCCCTCGGTCAGACCGTCTGCTGGAGGTTCGTCAAAGAGAGGTGCATAATTAAACTCACTTCTCCCCAGTGTCGACTGGTAGAAGACGGCTATATGCCATCGCTTCGTCTCCTATCTTTAGCCAGGCCATTTCGTGTTTATACGAAGCCATCCCGTTGCCAACGTGGCACCATAGCAATACCACGCCATCCTCCCCATACAAAGACATACGGACCCTAACATATGTGTGTGTGTGTGTGGTCAACGCGTGCCGATCACACAGAGATGTGCCGACCCATACGAGTACACGTGGCCACCTCATGACCCACGGCATAATGGTGCGCGGCGTGACCGTGGCGTCATCGTTTACCTCACAACACATTCATGCAACCATGCCTTGTAGTGCCAGCAAAGCAGCATGTGCTGCCCTTTGCCTATGTGGTCATTCATGGATGCACGTAACGCGTGCACGCTACGTGCACAACAGGTTACCGACCCACCAGGCAGTATAGACTATGCGGGAATTTATTGTGTCCGAATCGCACCGAGACTGTGAGAATTTCAGCATGCCCGTGGCCATTGTCGTCCTGCAGTCGTCGACAGATCGTAAACAGACAGCAGATAGGTCGAGCGTCGGGCGAAGAAGAAAGAGAACAGCGCACAATAAACAGGCTAGCATGGCCGTGACAACGCAACGAATGATTCAATGGTGAGTTCGACATTGACCACGACGACAACGACAAGTACCAGGGCGACACACCGTGGCGAATCAGCTTTGCGTCGTCCGCGTTCTCCGAGAAACTCACCGGTCACTCAGTAAGCGCTCTATCTTTTGCTACTTGATTGATTCATATGCGAGTGATTATCGTACAGCGAGACGACGAACGAAGCTCAGAGAAACGGACTCACGATCACCAATCATTGACTGGGGTCGCGGTTTACTAACGGTGCTCAAGTGAAGACCTTCCGGCAAGCCACAAGAAGCGGGCGGTGTTACCATCAGTCCACCGGAGAGCAAAACAGCGTTTGCTGGGGTTCTACTGGGGAGATGTGACGAGTACATACCACCACCACAACTTGACCAGTCGCTGTTAGGCTTCGGCGACAGTTACATCGGTGCGTAGACTAGATAGTCTTGCTTGAGGTGCACAATCGTCGTGAAGGCCATGCCCATCCGCACAGGTTCGAAATAGAAACGTGAGGAATACATGCGCCTAGATCGTACCGTACCATATAGTACGACTTGTTGCAGATACTTGTTATACTAACGTATTATATACACATACTTGGTGTGTAATTGTTGTCCTACAATGATATATATACAATGCTATATATATATATATATATATATATACAGTTTTATGTACGTACCGAAAGTGACAGGTACTATGGCTCATGACGATTATACCATGAGCATCATGTTGTTAACCAATTGCATTTGCTGAGTTTGTTTCTTGTCATTTCTTGTAAGATAATTGCACACGCTAATTTCGAGCTCCATTAAGCACATAGCTTGTTCGGAGCCCCTTGTAAAATTATATTTTTGGTAGGAGATTTGAAAGGTCCTGAAGCGCAGTCACTTTAGGGAAGATTTTTCTTGTTTTGGCGTGCTTCGCTGTTCACCATCGTACTTTTTGAATGTACTTCCACTGAGATTTTCCCAGGGTTTTCCTTCTTCCAGTTGTACGTGGTGCCGGCCGAAATGACCCACAATCTAATCAGCAGTTAGGCAGTTTGACTATTTATCAAAATATCACTATCATCACATATGGTGTGCCAGTAGGTCACAATCTAATATTCTTATTTGCCTCCCTCGCTATTTATATATATATATATATATATATATATTAAAAAATAATATATTAAAAAATCAGAATGGTTTCGATTCGACCTAAAGTATAGCGGAGCAGTGCTACCACCGCGCGACGCCCTCGACTGGCTAATATATGATGTGGTTGATTGAACGATACCATGGCTATGGTCATTTATCCATCTATATATCTATCTATCTATCTATTTTATGATTTTGACCGCCATCGGCCAGCCAATCGCGTTGACCGCCAAAACGGAACGCCTTTGCCACTGAATGCTGTGGCTTCTGCTATTCGTTGCTTGCGGTCGGCTCGCATTCCGATCGTGTGCGCCAAGCCGCTGATTGACGCAGCTGCCGTTCCGCCATTGAGCAACGACCGTTGGCAACTCGAAGAGAACGAAGATGAGGTCGAGGAGAAGGAGAACATTATAAAACAACCCCCCCCCCCGCCCGGCAATTAAAAAGCCTTTGAGAGAGAGACTTACAGAAGAGAGCAACAAAGATAAATCATTACTAGCTCGCGTTAGAGAAAAGGTGCAAAAACTCGAGTGCGAAAAAGAGGGATATATCTATATAAATATATATATATATAGCCCCATTTCTTTTTATTTTGTACGTGACTGGACTCGCGGACTTACTGCGAAATCTTAAAGCCCATTTTGCATTTTATGCTGACGATCTAGTCATTTTAGGAAAATCTCGTAACCATCTACAGTTTTACCTCAACGAAACTGCGAAGTGGTGCGAAGAAAACAAGCTCAAGATTAACGCGGAAAAGTCACAGGTCTTACGCTTTAGCAGAGGAGGGTCATACGCGGCCAGGGATCATGATCTGTCAGTATATGGACAACCACTCAAATTAGTTAGCCACTTCTCGTATCTAGGCGTCACACTAACCCCCGGGCTCTCTTTTAGCAGACATATCGAAGGGATACAAGCAAAAGCTACGTCTGCAATGATTTTTGTTAGGCAATATGCACGATGTGGACGTAAAAACAGCTATAAACTGCTTTAAAATCAAAGTACTCCCTGTAGCAACATACTGCCTTTCCACAATTGCACCATACCTGACCCTCAGCCATCTAAAAAGTCTAGACAAGCTAAAGGCCAGATATGTTAAGCGTGTTTTGCGGCTCCCAAAGTGCGCATCGGCAACACTTGCCTTAGAGATGTGCGGAGAGAGAACACTTATTGAAGACCTAGCACTTAGTAACACACCATTTGCACCGCACATTCTAGACTTATTATCGAGCCTACAGAGAAAACAGAAATTTAAAATTCGTAGCTGAAAATTATACTGATGGCCCGGCCTTTTCTTCACGTAGATGGAAAGGAGCCATGCAAAGGAACCGCTCGCTAATCTGCCGAATAACCTGGCACGGGTACCACCATTACATATGCATGAAGCCAAGCTGTTTTAATATTGAAGAATGTGTTTGTAGCTTTTGCGGAGAGTTTGATATTGGACGCTATCATATACTTGTGTGCCCAGAAATTTGCGGAACGTCCTTATCATCCAAAGTTGAATTTATATTGTAAGACCAAAAAGTCACTTTGTGTGTGTGCACTTCGTGACACCTTGTGAAATTGAATCAACTGTCTACCAATTTTGTGGTGAAATAAATGCTGAATTGAATTGTAGTAGAATATATATATATATATATATATATATATATATATATATATATATATATAAAGAGAGAGAGGAGATGAGTAGAAGGGTACCCTGGTTACCTTCCACTATTGCTGGTATGGCGGAATAAGGCTCCCCGCGGCCGTTATCATACACGCACCCTCACACATAGTGAGGCTGGACCTAATTTAGAATATTTAGAACGAAACTGGCGTTTAACAGAAGGACGGACCCAGTGGAGCTGGGCAAACGTGGTAAAATGGTTTTCTGGAGAGCCCGCTGAACATTTGGTACTCGGGCGACGAAGTCCTAGTCGGCAATGCAACTACCGACATTTCGGCTGACTTTACAGAAGGTCCTCGTCGTTAAGGAGGTTCGCGGCGTTATTCTGAACCTATCGAAGTGCGACGGGTTTACAAACGATACCAACTCTGACTGGACACACTAACCACCTTGCCAAACCTCCAGCTAAACGACTTAGCTAGGCAGTATGCCTATCATCTGTGGCCAACGAAAAAGCCTTGATCTGCCCATGGTTACATCGGCGTTGCCCGCAATTGTGTCAGCCACACAGCAGATATTCGACAGAGTAGGTGAGCTTCTGGGTAAGGCTTGACCTTTCTTACCGACCAGTGTGCCTACTTGCTAATTGATATTATATAATGTAATACCGTCTATTCCACAGTATTACTAGGTCGGCATTTGACGACGTCTTTCAACTTGGGCTATAACGGCTACTGTCGCTTCTAGAGAAACTCAAATGCACAACTTTTTAATGCAAAATCATTCACAATCCCTACCTGGAAGTTCATTATCGAGAGAACCTCAGTCAAAGCCCAGTAGTGCGCATGCCGACCTGGAGAGGTTTGCGTAATGGGGCACTTCTCGCCTACTCCACCTATGCAAATGCGGCGAACCAGTAAGAGAGAAAGCTCACCATGTACTCTCATGTATTCTGAGTGAAGGCCGCCGTTCGAGACATGCGGCCATTGAGGATGCATTAGTGAGGGTACTGAGGTCAGAGGGCTACCCAAGGACATAACAACTCAGCGGTTCAAAAAAAAGAAATATGATGAGCAACTTTGTAGAGCGCATAATCTTTAATCCAGTGGCCTTCGAAACATCGGCCGCTCAATGGATATCTAGTGCGGTGACCCCAGGTCTGGACTACAGGCTGATGTAGCTTGTCGTCGCGTTCACAGGAGTACAATCTGTTTACACTCTATAATGAGTTAGATACATTCTGAGTCCCCTTATGCATATATATATATATATATATATATATATGAAGTGTCAGTTTATGTAGTGCTGTTATCGTTGCTGGTGTTTTTATAGATTGCAGATATTAGCGGATGATTATTGTTGTTCCTGTGGCGTTGTTGTAGACTGCGTATATTTGTTGTTGTTGTTGTCCATATTTAACCACTGCCCCCTTGGCTCCAGTGATCAGATGAGACCTGGCTCTGATGATGGTAGTGGCGATGATGATAATGCTGATTACGCTGACAGTGGTGGTGGTGGTGGTGGTGATGATGGCGGCGGTGTGATGATGCCAGTGTGATAACGACAAAAACAACGACAGGCCAAATGAGATGTATCTCGCGCCGGCGCCCTCAGCGCCAGTCTCGCGCTCGATCGCGTAGATTCTTTCGTTCATCGGTCGGTGGGTCGGTTGGTTGGTCGGCGTCGCCTTCGTTGATTCATTCAGTTTTTCAGTGATTGCAGCGGTAGCAGCAGCAGCAACAGCTGCCATTTACCGGCTTCATCAGCCTTGGCGCGCCAATTCCACCGACACTGACGACAACGACGACGTCACAGTGGTCGTGAATCGTCGTGATCATGACGATGATGAGGGATGATGACGATGATGCTGATATTGCCGATCTGCCGATCTTTTTCTTCTTGTTCTTCTGCATTCCCTCCTTATTCCTTCGCCGTCTTGTTCTTCTTAGACTTTGACTTTGTCTTTCTCTTCTTTTGCTGGCCGGATGGCTAATCTTCTGCTCCTAGCCAGCCAGCCAGCCAGCCAATCAACCAGCAAACCACTAGCCCGTAGTGAGTGAATGAGTCAACAGGGTAGGTAGCGGTGTGATGGCCTATGATGAACTCGCAGTAGCTACTTCAACTTCAACTGCTGCTGCTGCTGCTGCTGATGATGATGATGATAATGACCTTCTTCGTTTCCTCAGTCGGCCACATACACACTTCAGCTTAGCATAGCTGATGAGCACAGCTATTCCCCGGCCGGCTCCCAACTTTCTCCGCCGCCAGCGCTCTCGTAATCCAGACGAACGAACCAGATGACAACAACGAGGTAGACAGTGTTAGGGACGTCCATTCGGTGTGGTAGCGCTAGCAGCAACAACAGTAATACAACATCAAACAACAACAACAACAACAACAACAATCTTAGCAGTCATGAACAAAAACAATAATAGTTCAATTTGCCCCTTCCGCCACCCAGCAACTACGGCTACTGGCAACAAAGAGAACGCCCGCGAGTGTGTACTGGCGCTCCTTCCGTTTCGCCTTGCAGGACGTGTATATGTAGTCGTATGTAGATTACTAATAATAATAATAATAATAATAATAATAACAATCATAGTAATAATAATTAGCAACACTAAAATAATATAAAATTTAGTCATTCAGCATTGAACATACCATACCGCTCGCACTGCTTGAAGAGGTTGTGAAGGTGGCCGAAAAAGCCAATACAACAAGCCAGACGTTGCCATTTCTGCCGACTGAGCCGGGCAGCTGTTGTTACCGCTGATGGCGCCAAATTTCTGTCATTCATTGCTCTTACACAACTTTTGTGTTGATGATGGTTGCTTGTTCGTTGTTGCGTATTGCGTCGGAATATATATATATATATATTATATATATATATAGAGAGAGAGAGAGAGAGAGAGAAATAGGTAGGGTTCCAAAGATGGCCGGTGACTTAGGCATACGGGTCGCGGATTCGATCCCGGCCCGACATATATCCTCCCGAATTTCTTAACAATTGATGATTTTAGTTAAATATGTGACAAATGCCAACAATTTGCCTACGGATGATTCATAACGAGATTGAAGACGGTCACAACAGCGCAGCGATGAAGAATGGTAGCGGCCTAATCCAGCTGGTTTAGTGGCAGCTACAGTCATACTGTCATCATCGACAATGTTGTCAAAGGTTTTGTTAAAGTCGTTATCACAGATGCGTTGTCGGTCGATGCTCTGTCTAATTGTTTTTCTTTCCGTCGCTCTCAGTGTATCTTGTTGCTATGTCTGTGTAGTTTTTTTCACCTGCCGCTGAAACCGCTCAGCCTCCGCTCAGTTTTTCGGTGGCAAGGAGTAACCATTACAAGGTTCAAAGTTTGCTCGCATAGAGGCCCCAGACATAATCAGACCCACTGGTTTCGAGCTTTTGTTTTGGCTGGTCAGAGACAACCGGGTCTAGCCTCTTTCCCCCCGCCTATTTCATTGCAACCTTTGGTCACATTCCAACAGAATGTCTGTCTATTATTCTACGAGTTCTAGGAGTGGTATTGCAACAGCAATAACAACAACAATAGCAAGGAAAGCATCGGCAACTACACCGTCAAGATCAACAATGGCAGCAGCAACAATACCAATAGCAACCAAAACATCAGCAAGCACGGCAACAACAACAACAGGAACATTGACGGTACCAGATTGCCGTCGTCACACCACACCGGTGGCAGAAGCAACAGCAGTGGCACGGAGAGCGGCGGCAACAACAACAACAACAACAGCAACAACAACAACATGGGCCACTTGATACGTAGCTGCTGCTGACGACAACTCGTACGCATGGAGCAAACGTTTTCTGTTGTTGTTGCTGCTGCTGCTGCTGCTGTTGTTGCTGCTGCTGCTGTGTTGTTGTTGTTGTTGTTGTTGTTGTTGTTGTTGTTTGTTGTTGTTGTTGTTGTTGTTGTTGTTGTTGTTGTTGTTGTTGTTGCTGTTGCTGTTGTTGTTTCTATTGCTGTTGCTGTTGTTGTTTCTATTGCTGTTGCTGTTGTTGTTGCTGTTGTTGTTTCTATTGCTGTTGCTGTTGTTGTCGTAGTTGTATGTTTGACTAGTCTGGAGTGCGCGCACGAACGTGTCGCTTGGTCTCTCTCGCTGACTAACTGACTGACTAGATAGAAGACATCCTCTCCTCTCGAGGTCTATGGGCAGGCGCAGTCATTATAGGCCAGCCGCCCTCCCCTCGTCCTGGCCTGCCCACCTCTGCTCTGCTGTCATCTCCTGCGGCTCCCGACGTTCGTACGTACGATGTACATACGTCCGTACATCGTCGCGAGGCAGGCGAGATGAGAGACGAAAGGCGTCGTCGTTTCCGTTGTCTATCTAGTCAACAAACCTACCTACCTACCTACCTATCCAGCCGGCTCCCGCCGCCGCCGCCGCCACCATTCGCTCTACGGCTGCCGCTGCTGCTGCTGCTGCCATAGCCCGAAGCCCGTATTCGTAAGTTAAATAGGCTGTAAGCCGCGGTCGCTCCCGTCAGCCCGCTGGCCTGCCCAGCAGCCCGGTGGTTGCTGCTGGTGGCGTTTCTGGCGCCGCGGTAGGCAACGGCCATTGCTGGCAGATGGTAACAGAACAGCGTCGACAACAAAAGCAACAACAGCAGCAGCAGCAGCGGCAGCAACAACAACAACAATAAGAATTACAGCACCAACAACAACAACAACACCGCCACTACCGCCACCACCACCACCACCACCACCAACAACAACAACAGCAGCAGCAGCAATAGCATCATCAACGACAACACAAAGCAACAACAATAACAGCCCTAGAGAAACGGCCACAGACCACAGTCTATTATTACCTATCGACCCACCGAGCGACCGAGACCGGTAGACCAACTGACACATCATACACCATACACTACGGTCGCTACATAGAGCCGCTGCAGCAGCAGCAACAGCAGCAGCAGTAAAGTTGGTTGTCCAACAAGTAAACGAAGATGAGGGTGATGATGATGATGATGTTGATGATGAAGGAGGAGAGTAGGAGAAGAAAGGTGATGATGTTGAGTCGATCAGCCGAACAGGGACAGCAACGGCAAAGGCCAGGGGAAACGGCAGTGGCGGGAAGAATCCGCGCCGTAGAGTCACGTACTTTTGGCACGTTGGCTGGCAGTTATGCCATGATGATGATGATGATGATGATTATCGTTATGGAAGTTGGGTCCGCAGCGGCGGTAGCGCCGGCATTGGCGGTTCCGGACAAGATGTATTTTCTACGACCACCGTATATATCTACGCTCTATCTACGCATCGTCTCTCTTTCGCGCTTCTCTCTCTCACTCTCTCTCTCTCTGCCTACCTGGGGCGACAGAAACAGAGGTGGAACAGACAATACAAACACATGCATAGATAGAAAGTTGGATAGAGAGGGCTAGAGACAGAAAGAGAGAGAGAGAGAGAAATAGATCTCCAGAGCTGAAACAAACTTTTTCGCTTTAGGTGAGCTTACTGGGGGAGGTTACTGTTACTATTTATTTACTAGTTCTATGTCGATCGCTCACTTACTCAGTCACTGACTCACTCACTCTTTCTCGTTGTCTCTACGTCGGCCGTTGTCTACGAGACAATGTATAAACACGACTATCATACGCCCGTTGAGTGGCCGTTCGAGCTCTCGTAACAATGGTGGTGAACCTGATCCGTGCTTTCTGGCAACAACAGGTCGTTCGTTGGTGGTCAACAAAAACAATTACGACACCAACACCAACGACGACGACGACGACGGCAATAACGACGACGACAACAGCAACAATAGCAAAAATAGCAGCAACAATTTACAAACAATAACAACAACAACAACAACATACGTTGGAAACGTCTTTTTCTGGCTGTTGTAGCAGCAGTAGTAATAGTAGGGACTCTACCACAAATTTCGATCATCATCGTCTCTAACATCGAGGTCGAGTCTCTCTGACAAACAACAACAACAACAATAACAACAGCAGCAGATCTGCTAACCATTGCACTGCTCTGCTCGGCCTCCGACGACGACGACGAAGGCGCTGCGAAACGGAAGAGAAATGATGACGAGGATGTGGAACAACGGACGGATGTGTTGTTTGTTGCCTTGTTGTTAAGTTTCGTACGTGCCACATACACATTTTCGTTAGTTCATTAGTGATTCGGAGAGACTTAAGTATAAAACAACCTTTCCCTATCTATCTACCTATATACAACTATCTCTCTCTCTCTCTCTCTATATATATATATATATATATATATATATATATATATTATATATATCTTTTTTTAAGATTTTCCGTAAGGCTAATGCCCGTGTACGGTTGTTTCAAGTAATGGCTAATTTTTAATCCACTTCGGCATTTACCTTGTTTAAATTGGAAACCATGCAAACCAATTTAAGAGTGGCCGGTTTGGGTCTCGAACCTTAGTCTTCCCGAATGCAAGTCAAAGGCTTTGCCACTAAGCCATCTTGCTCGGTATATATATATATATATATATATATATATATATATATATATATATATATATATATATATATATATAAATATATATATATATATATATATATATAATATGTATATATATATATATACATATATAAGAGCAATTCTGCCACAGCCCTACATGCTGCTGTTGCTGATGCTTTTTTTGCCGCCCTGTATGCTTCGGTAGCTGACAACAAATGGCGGGTAAAGTGGAAGTGGCGTTGTTGCTGCTGCTGTTGTTGTGCCAACGAAACTCAGCAGCAGAGGCAGCACAGACCCGTCGTGCAACGGCCGCGCGATGGGTAGGCCCAGCCCGGCTCAGCAAACAGGCTGCCGAGAGAAGGACCGTTGTGGACTGGACCAGTGCTGCTGGTGAGCCTTCTGGCTCTGGATGGCAGCCTGGCTGGCTGGGTGACAGCGACGGCGGATCGTGTTTTGTCGTTGGCTGGTTGACGGCCGGGGGGTTCGGGTTCGTTTTCTCTACTTCGTTTTTTTTTTGCCTATCTGCTTGACTGTATACGAAGCTGTGGGTGCATGTGTTTGCGTATCTGCTGCTGCTGCTGGTGCTGTTGATGCTGTTGTTGCTGTTGGTGGTGGTGGTGTCCTTCGCAAAGGCGAGCAGCTTGTGTTGGCTTGAGCCAGCGTCGCCCAGCTGGCCTGACCAACCGACCAACGAACAAACGAGGCACATGATGGCATGAAAACATGGTGGCAGCAACAACAACAACAACAACAGCAACGACAATAACAGCAACAAAATCAACAACAGCAACGACAACAACACCAACAAAATAACAACCAACACAACACCAACAAAATCAACAACAACGTCAATATCCAAAAAGAGCAGTGATAGCAACAACAACAACAACAACAACAACAATTAAAGGACGACATGGAAAACATGGAATAGCAGCAAGCAAGCAGAGAGACAGGCTATACGAAATAGCAACAACAAATATTGAGAAGTGCCAAGAACAACCGACAGCAAAAACAAAAATAACGGCGGCGCCAGCAGCAGCAGCAGCAACAACAATCACAACAATAATAAGAGAAATAACATTGTCGTCACCAGTAGTAACAATAGTATCTGCATCAATGATAACAGCTGTACCGGCGCAGCAGCAGCAGCAGCAGCAACAACAACAATAATGACAAGATCGGCGACGACAACAACAACAATAATAATGACAAGACCGGCGACAACAACAACAACAACATAATGACAAGATCGGCGACAACAACAACAACAATACCAACGACAAAGGTCACGACAACGACGTCGGGGTTCCAATAAAGACGCAACGTCGCCAACGTCCGTTTACTGGCTTTTCAGACCTACCACTGTTACGTAGTATTGAAACACATAGCACAGCATCAGCAGAAGCAGCAGCAGCAGCTGCTACAACAACAGCAGCAGCAGCAGAAGGTGGTGTTGTTGTTGGCACCCGGGGGCACTTTTCCCATACCCCACTACCCCCCCCCGTCGAACTCTCAGCAGGCAGTGTCAGCAGCAAGCAGTCGTGGACGTCGTTGTGGCCGTTGTCGTTAGATCATTTGTCCGTTGCCTTTGCTGTTGTTGCGCTGCTGTTGCCGTTGCTGTTGCTGTTGCTGCTGCTGTTTATCCGTTGGTGTGGCGCGGTGGCCGTTGTTGTTGACAATTGTGGCGCGCGCGCAAACGCGGGCTGGCTCCCAAATGAACGAACCAACCAACCAACCAACGAACGCAGGCAGGCTGGCTAGGCAGGCAGGGCGGCGTGCACGCAAGCACGCGCACAGAACCTAAAGATAGAGAAAGGGAGAAAGCGCGGCAAAGAAAGAAGGCAAGATAGATTGATAGAAGAATGGAAAGGGAGATAGATAGAGAGAGCGAGAGAGGGCGATAGAGAGAGAGAAGAAGAAACAAAGAGGAAAAGGAACATAGGAGAGAGAGGGGAGAGAGAGAGAGAAAGAGTGAAAGATTAACTGAGATATCATAGTCATTGGCGTTCATCATTACCCCTCAATACTACTACTACTGCGATGATAATGATGATGATGATGATGCTCATCCACAACAACATCAACAGCGCAGTGCAGTGCAGGCGCGGGAAATCATCATGGGCGCGTAGCTAAGTCACTACTATTACTACTACTACTACTACCACTACTATTACTACTATTACTACTCGGGCAGAGAAGAAAGGGTCTGCCGCCCGTTGGGCACTGCCGGCACTCGTGCTCGATCTACCTAACTATGTATCTATAATATATATACTAATATATATATATATATATATATATATATATATATATATATATCTGCCTCTTTGCTTGCAGTGTGCTATGTGTTTTTCAGTCTGTCTGCCTCTACGTCTGGCGACGTCTGTATATCGGTCGTGTCGGTGGTCCTGGACGTGTAGTCGGTAAGGCCGGTAAGTGTGTATGTTTTCTGCTTTTGTTTCCCTCTTTCCTTTTTTGTCGTTGTCGTCGTCGTCGTCGTCGGGTTTTTTATGTCTACCATCCTCTCTACTATCCATCTGTTGCTGTTGTCATTGTCGTTGTCGTTGTTGTCGATGTTGCTGCTGGTGGTGGTGGTGGTGGTGTTTTGATACAGAGAGACCAGCCGGCCGGACGGACGCCCGTTGAACAGATACAGTCAGTCAGTCAGTTAGGAAGGAAGACAGAGAGAAGTGCGTAAGACACGTACGAACAGACAGACGGATGAGGGAACCACGGCGCGCACGGCACCGGCTACGAACGAACGCGGCCACGGAACGAGCGCCAAAATCGCGCTCCACGACCAGGAGACAGACTGACTTACTACCAGACTGACTGGGTGAGTCGCTGGCTCGCTGTGGCGCGGTGCACTGCGCTGCCCTCCTTGCTGCTGCTGTTGTTGTACTGCTCCCCGCTCTAGACTGTGCCTGTGTTCTCCTATGTACGACGATCTATATACCACCAGCCCTCTGCTAGTAGTGTAGAATTAAAGAAGAAAAAAACACATTCTTTTAAAGAAGTTGTTCTTGTTGTAAATCTAGACGCTACCTTTTGTTCGTCTCCAGCGGCTTGGCTCATCGGTCTAACAAAGCTAGCTCGATCAGCATCGTCGTCGTCATCATCAACAACAACAACAATACCAACGAAAACGTCAGGACGCATTCAATCTCGCCGCTCTACAGTACTCGATTCAAATGTGCTGCTCGGCCCTCCCCCCTTCCCAGTCTAGAAGACTCTGCTCGCTCGTGGGGCGAGGTTGTGTTGTTGAGTTTGGGGGTTGTTGTTGTTGAGGTGGTTGTTCCTGTTTTTGCTACAATGGTTTTGATGTTTGAGTGCTACTGTGCCATTACAATTTTCATCGTTGTTGTTGCTGCTGCTGCTGCTGCTGTTGTTGTTGAGGTTGTTAGGCCATTAGTGTTATGGTGAAAGTGATCGTGCTCGAGTCGTACGACGTTGATCGTCGCTTGTGTCCATAATGGTGGCGTAACGCATGATCGTTGAGAGCGCAGTACGGCGAGATGCCTCGAGGACATCACACTTCGCCGACAGGAACTCGTCGATATACGCGTGTCAAGTGAACATCGAAAACAGACCACAACAGAACCGCACCCTCAGCAGCAGCAGCAGCAACGATTCCAACCCTGGCAGAAGCAGCAACCTCAACCTCGAGCCGAGACTGAAATAGTGTGGTGAACTGGTAAAGGGAATGTACGAATAATGTGAATATGAAGGAGGACACAATCGACGCCAAGAGAACTTGTACATACCATAGCCATACCAACATCCACCCATCTCCACTTCAACCGTAACTGTTTGTTGGACGTTTGGTCACACCAGTCAAAGGCTCAAGACCACAGGACCCCGGATATTGAAAGCACTGCTATCGGAATTGGAAGAAGCGGCCCACTCTGCCGCGGCGACATTCTAGCATACGTAGGAGCAACAACTACTTCAATAAGTTACACACGAGACCACAAAGCAATGAGCGTCAAAGTGACAATTCAAACTTGAAACTTTCACTGGCTAACAGCGCGATCAAAATCGACTTACGCAGTTTTACTTCGCGCAGTGCGCTTTGCAGTTCGTGCATCTCTCTGTATTTCTACCTGTTGGCGAGACCGTGTATCTATACCTGTTCCGTCTGAATCAACGGTGTGACTATATATATATATATATATATATATATATATATATATATATACAGACAAATTCATATGTGTGTAATGCATCTCCCTTCGTTTCTCACACGTAAATCAGCGCTTGGAGCGAGCTGACCAACACACCACAGCGTAGTGCTTAAAACAGTGCTCAGCCAGAGAGACACCGAATGGGAGATGATGAAGATAACAGAGAGATGACCAAATTCAATAGAAACAAGCAGCCTGAAACGAAAACAACCTGCCCAAAGTGCCAACGCTACTGCTGCAGTAGGCTACAAGATACGCAGCAGATAGACGCAGACACACAAATGGTTGCTGGTATTGTTGTTGTCCGCCAGAATTTTCTACTACTACTAGTAAAGTTTTCGGACTGATCCTCAGACAAGATTCTAACGTCCACGGAACTGTTTTTCACATTGCTTCAGAGACGGACAATTGTCTTCAGAGACATAAATACAAATCGGTGTAACGGTGGGGCTCGAACCCGCGCACCTATCTAGTGTCTCCTCCGGTTACGAGGCGCAGACTTAAGCCACCACCACGTCACCGGGCTCGACAACTACTCCTGCTACTACTATTACTGCTGTTGCTGCTGCTGCTAAAGGAGCTCGCGCAGCGTCTTGTATCGATCGACGCGCACCGAACCCGCATAGGAACGCGTCGAACTTACGTGGCTGACCGGCTGGCTGGGTTAGCTGGCTTCTTTGCGTATGCTATTTTGAATAATGTGGTTGCGCGTGTCTAAAGCATTAGCAGTGAAAGTAGTATTCAAAAGAGTCGTTATAGTAGTAGTATCAGTATTAGATAAAGTCATCGAACGTGTCAGTGAGCGTGACAGTGCCGGTGTGAGGATGTCTTGTGGTGTGAGGGAATGGATGTGTGAGTTCCCGTATCTGCATGAGCACAATATTACTTCCCTCGTGTGTGTGTGTGTATGTGAGTGTGTTCTCATTGTTGGTGTTAATGTTGTTGTTGTTGTTGTTGTTGCTGCTGCTGTAAGCAATACAGTTGTTATTGTCGTGCTGGTACTGCGTAGCCTAGTACATGTGCCGTATCGTGGATGTCGATGTGGCGTGTGGTGTCGTGTTAGTTTTGGTCGATCTGTCGGTGTGTATGTTCATCCTGTGCCGCTACTAAAGAAGAGAAGAAAAGGAAAAGGTGGAGAAGAAGAACAAGAAGACGGAGAAGAAAAGAAGACACAGAACAAGAATAAGGATCACCCCCACACTACTTCTTCTGCTAAGAGAGACTGCTGTGGAAGTTACATTAGATATTAATTAGATAGATACCTAAACGTATAGATAGAGAGCTTATAGATGGATATGGATTGAGTGTTCGTGATGTGGTTGGCAAATACACGCTACACACTAGAATTAAGACATTTTTAAGCAGGTTGTTTTTAATTCTAGACCATCCTCCATCTTCTACGGGCTTGGAACTTAACTTGACGTATATCTTCAATGCACCGAGAGCCGAACATGAGATATAAGATATCTAGGGTTTCCCCAACAGTTATTGTGGCAGCATGGCCGCTGACTCTCAGCGGTACATGGTTTATCATCTATTCTCAATGAGCATCGCTCAAAGAATATTCGATCAACAACAGGAACCGAACCGGCGACACCCCGGCAGATGACAATAGTGACTAGCGCACTAGTTCCCTAGACCACGACGCCACTCCAACGCTACATACTACATCAATGCAACTGCTTTCATAGCAGTTATGATTATCTTGCACAACAAGATAAAACACGTTCAAGCTTTAAGTTGACAATTCACTTCAATGACGCCGAAGTAGTTCGAAAGGATCGTGTATGGTCCCCTGTGTGTCTTCCTCGTCTTGCAACGTCTAGTAGTCAGTCGAAGATATTAGCAAGTTTTTTCTGAAGTAAAAAAAACAACACAAAAAAACACAACTCGTGAAAGCCAACGCGACGAAAATAGTGTTCGTCGGTCAACAAAAGTGCAAAGTACTGACGGCGGCTACAGACGAAAGGAAGTTCATTTGAGTTCTGTCCTTAAGATGCAGATACAGCACTGCCGCCAGTACGGTACGGTAAAGGTCAATGTTCTGAGCAATAACAGTAACAAGGATACTTATTGTCGTCAAGTCGTCTACGTGAAACGCACCGGTCGTGTCGGCTTGTTTTCGGCCGCTGCAACGTGTCTTCACGAACAAAACGAACTAAGATTGATCCTGAGGCCTGTCAGCATCACGCGAGCGAGCAATGTCGGGGTCACTTACCGCTCGACCGTGAGTGTAGGTGGAGGAAAGCCGTTGGCAAATTTAAGCTTCATAAAACCAATCAACCCCCTTCCTTCCTCCCTCCAACTCTGTTTCTAATTGTCGTTCCTAGAATTTGGCGTCGATCGGCGTCGATTCTACGCAGATCTGGAGCAGAGTCAGAGGTTGCCGATCATTCGCTGCCAGCTGCTCTCACAAACAGCTTGACGAATGGCCGCATGTGTTGCTGGCTTGGGCGAGAACGCTATTTGTTGTTGTTGTTGTTGTTATTGTTGTTATTGTTGCTGTTGGTGCTGTTGTTATTATGTTGTTGGCATTGGCGCTGGTGCTGTTGTTATTGGTGTTGCTGCTGCTGCTGATGTTGTTTTTGTCGTCGTATTGATTTAGGGAAATATACGAATTGCTGCTACTCGAATGTTCACAGGACATTGACCCTTGATTGGCTCAAGGCATGTGAGGACGATTAAGGTTTGTCGAAGAAATGTCTAACATGTCATGGGCCGCAAGCTGGCTTTTTTTTTATCGCCCTGCTAAACGCAGCCAGGAGCACGTAGGCTGCCGCATAAATGGGTAGGCGTTGCGTGTCAATGCGTTGCGTATCCGTCGCATAGAAACAAGTAGTTAATTATAGGCACTATGTTATTCCGAAGGAGCTTGTTTCTCGTTTTGCGCGTGGGAGTTTTCGCCAGAGTCATTAGGGCGCTAAGGTGCTGGCTGTTACTGTGCAGCACACTATTGCCGAATTCTAAAACTATTGATGCGGATTGCGGAGCGTGACCACCAGACCATCAGGTCAACACATAGTCTTGTGGTTCCTGCTCGTACTGGCTGGGGCTACAGCCCAGTTTGAGGTGCTCCTTGATTGAGGCGATGCACTCACTCTTCGGTCGTGAGAGAACAAGCGATGTATGCGAGGTTTTGTTATATATGTTATTCGTTTAGCGGGAGCGCGATAGAGTTAGGTTCGCTTGAAGGCAGGGAGCTGAACAAGAACCTCTCTGAAGCCGATCTGGCAGGCAGGAAGCACTGTCGCGCTTCCAGCTTGATTCGGAAAGTTTCCCTTATGTTGCCATCATTCCGGTACTAAGTGTGTGTATATATATATATATATATATATATATATATATAGTAGTGACCAGGCTCAAGTCGTACATGTTTATATATAAGCGTGGAGAGCGTTGTGGGAGGGAAGATGAGTCCTGCCTGTTGATTGCATACCACATGGATGAGATTCATTCGGCAGTGTCTGCCGCCTTCGAGGCGGCGTTTAATTACTGTTTGAACCGCTGTAGTAGCCAACGGCGGGTGGGCTCGCAGCATTCGAACAGCATTTCGTCATTCTGGCACCGTTGGCAAAGACTTCATCGACAAAGGTCGTCATTACGGGACGTTATGACGACCGACGTGCGAAGGCTGACCCACATGTCCAATCGCCTTGAGTCGGGCTTAAGTGGCGGCGACGTTTAGAGAGACGTAGAGACAGGAAAGCGAGAGAGGAACCGAGGCGCATTAACAAGCGCCCGCCCAATCAAGCCCTACATCGATTCGTCTTCTTCGCGCCGGCACCATGATCAGTTATGATGAAGGTGGTCGTAATAATAATAATAATTATTATTATTATTATTACTCTTATGATCACCATCCGCGTGCACATCATATACTTAAAGGGCAGTAGCAAAACTACTGATGACTTTACAACGCGCACGTGGCACGGCTGCTCGCCACAATTCGCTACTTCGGCAGTTAAAGCAGAAAAGCCGAAATAGACCACCACCACCACCACAACAACCAAAACAACAACAGCAACAATAACAACGACAACAATAGAGACGGCGTCCCTGCCACATGATAAGCCTACGCCGCGCGTGTCTGCTCTCCCAATATAGATAGAGATGTGAACCAGTGAGCCAACCCCAATAAGTCTAGTTACCCCCCTTATTCGCTGCTTACTTACTGTGAGTTCTACTACTAATACTACACCAACGCCTGCAATGCGTACTCGGTATCTTCTGCTACTTGATCCTGATCTGACTACATACAGCGACATGATGGTTCATTTCAAATCGTTCTCTCCTCTCTCTCCCGCGTGCGCGCTGTCTATCTCGCCTTATCTTTCGCGCTCCCCGCTGCTGGGGTACTTGTTGCTAGGACGGGGTGCGCAACCGGGGGGAGCGACGTGGGGCTCGCGTTCGGAATAATCGGTTGGGGTGTTTGGGCACTGACTGCTGCTGCTGCTGGCGGCACTACGAGACTAGGATGACCAAGAACGAATCGGAGACGCGCGGAAAACAGGCGAAACATAGAGAGCAAAAGAGAGAGAGGGCTGCTTCTGTAGTTGATTCTATTATATATATATATATATATATATATATATATATATAATCAACTCTGTTGTTTGTCGTACAACACCAGAGTTGAATATAGCATAGATAATGACGACGACGATGACGATGATGATGGTGATTTTGGTGGGTCGTGGTCGTGCTAGAGAAGCTAGAGGCAGAATGGAGGCAGGAGTTAGATGATGACTGTGGTGTTGGTGGTAGAATCGTAATAGATGGCGGAAGATCGAGAGCAGATAGACCTGCTGCTGCTGGAGATAGTTTGTAGATGACGGCGATGAGGCTGGTGACGTTGCTGATGCTGCTGCTGCTGCTGCTGATGATAACTGACGACCACCGTAACCATGTGTTATTGATGGTGTTGACTATGATGATCATGATAATGATTAAGATGATAACGATGGTGATGATGGTGATGATGGTGATGTTGGCGATGATGATAACAATAATTGTTCGTAGTTGGCGAGGCAAAAGACTGGCTAGCTGGTACACGGCGGCGTCGTCGTTGTCACCGCCGCCGCTCTCAGCATCATAATCGTTCAGGGGTTTCTGCGTCTGAGTCTGCTTTTGCGGCTGTTGCTGCCGCTGCCGCTGCCCGACCGTGGATGTGGTTGTTGTCCGTGGCCCGTGTCTGCAGCCCAAATTGAAGATGACAATCAATCGATTGACGATGACAACGAACACGACGACGACGATTCGGTACCGAAGTTGGGTCGCGGTGGTGAGCAGACTGCCAGCCAGTCTATCTCAATGAACGTTGTTCTTCGTCGTCGTCGACGTCATCATCATCATCATCATCAACTTCATCATCTTCATCATGATGATGGTCGTTCGTTGGCGTTGTTCGTTCCGTGGACACCACAGCAGTCGTCCAAATACTGTGGTGCCACAACGCCAACTATGGCCACACAACTATGGTGTCGGAACGTGGTGGTTGTACCGGCCGATGTCTACATGTCGGCGTGTCCTCCGCCGCCGGCGACGATGGTGACGATACCGAGCTGACGAACAACAACAACGGGAAGAACAATAACAACAACAACGGGAACAACAATAACAACAACAACAACAACGACGACGACAACAACAACAACAACACAACAACAACAACAACGGGAACAACAACAACAACAACACGACAAAAACAACAACAACGACGACGACGACTTCTGCTATATCTCCACTAAGCCACCGGACGCAACGGGCATGCCTTGTGGTGGTCGATCGTGCAACGGACATCGAACGCCTCTTCTAGCCGACAGGGAGAGAGAGAGAGACGCGAAATAATCTGTCTGAAAGGAAGCGGCCGAGACAAAGGAAAGGAATGAAAAGCGAGCGAAGGATGGGTAGATCTAATTAAACGGTAATACGACAAAAAGCAGGAGAGAGAAAGAGTGAGAAAAAGCTAGCTCACATAGATAGTTTCGATGATATAGATAGGTAGATATATCTATAGATAATGTATAGGTAGATAGATAGTATAGGTGAGTTAGATAGAAGTTCCAGGGAGGAGGAACTGAGCAGGCGGAGTTTCCCGCCGTAAAGAACGGAACGACCTGGACAACGTACTCGTTTGTACGTCGTAGACAACAGACGACAACAACTAGATGATGGACTGCTTGCTGCACGACGGCCAGCAAGCGTGGCCGTCGGGCGCGAACGGAACAACAAAGTGAAAAGAACACTGAGTCACTATGGTCACACAGTGAAAGAGAAGAGAAGAGGGAAAAAGTGCGTGAGAGGGATATATATGTATATATATTATATATATATATATATATATATATTATATATGTATATATATATATATATATATAGGGAGAGAGGTAGAGAGACATAGGGCGACCGTAAGAGCGCAAATATGGTGCCGAAGGAAAGACGTCGAAGATCTGCTGCTGCCGCCGAAAAACGGCCGGGTATTTCCGTCAGCAGTAGCGGTGGCGGCTTCGGCGTATGCTTAGCGTGCGCGAACGCTCACGCTGGACATGGCGAGAACGCGGCGAGAGACACGAGACGAAAGATGCGCGCAGCTTGGGTGGACGCACTGTCGGACGGTGGACGCAGTCAGACGTTCGTTTACGTACAGATGACGTATGCAGACATGCATACATACATTCAGACAGACATGCATGCATGCAGAAGAGCTTAGCATGTAGTCCGTGTATGCTTAGAGATATGTCCATATGGACATCATATCATCCCAGGCATGCACGGACAATATCGTCAAGAGCGAGCCAGCGAGGCAGGCAGGCAGACAGAGAGAGAGAGTGAGAGTGAGAGAGAGAGAAAGATATAGTGAGAGATAGCTGGAGAAATAGAGAAATAGATATAGAGATAGGCATCATCATATAGAAAGACAGCGCGTCAGTTATACACATGTCGACACTTTCGAATACAACAAACATCACCTCCCTTCCACCACCCCCCGGGGGGCATCGATGCAGCCACCACCGGCACACAGATGCGCCGCCGCTCCAGCTGCTGCTAGGTGGACGTTGATTTGGCCTGCACATGTATTTACAGGCGGCAGAGTCTTATACATGCCTAACATGACTGACTGACTGAATGAACGAACGAATGAATGACCCAGAATGGTGGTCGTGGAAGAGAACACTGACTGGGCAGACATACAGACATATATAGACAGACGAACCTGTGAATGCATGGCCAGGCTGCCGTATACATCATCGTCATGGGCCTGGATCGATCGACGGCTGACGAACGCCTCTTGTAGACTAGTACATTTGTATATATATATATATATATATATATATACGTGCATCCGAACGGCAAAGGGGGGAGAAATGGTTGGCAGGAGTAGAGAGATGAGAGAGAAAAAGGGAGAGGATACTTCATGTCGAGAACGTATGAGTGTGAGGGGAAGAAAAAACAAGCAGCCGTCAACACCGGTTGGGTCTAGGCTTTGTTGTTGAGGTTGTTGTTGTTGTGGTTGCTGTCCTCATAATGGCAGAAAAGTTGGTAGGTTTGTCTGGTTGTCGTTGTTGTTGTTGTGCTTTGCGGCAGGGGCGGCGGTAGTGAGCTCGACCAATCTGAATTTGCTGACGGTTGCTTTGTTTGCTGCCTCTGCTGCTGTTGTTGTTGCCGCTGCCACCACCACCGCGGCCGCTGCTGCTGCTGCCGTGAACCCCTCGTGATTGGGGGTGATTCACGGTAGTTCATAGCTCTGGAGCGAAGACGAAGCCAAGACAGACGCTACTCCGACGAGTCCTGCCCGGGGGTCGGGGTAGACAACCACCACGACGATGGTGAAGCTTATGCCCGCTGACTTGCTCGCCCGCTGGCCGCTCGGTTGTCCGGTTGCGAGCTCTCCTCGACCATGCCATTGGTCGGCGCTGCGAGTAGTTCGTTCTTAGCGGTCTTGTTGTTGCTGTTGATGTTGTTGCAGCTGCCCCTGCCTCCGCCGCTGTTGTTGCTGCTGCTGCTGCTGCTGATGTTGTTGTTGCTGCTGCTGATGTTGTTGTTGTTGTGTTGTTGTTGGTCGTTGCTGCCCTAGTGAGTCGTAGAGTTAGTGGTCGACGCGGCCGGGTCGGGCTGGAGCGGCAGCGACGGCGGTTGGTCCACCGTCGTCGCTACCGCTGCTGCTGCTAGCTGTGGCGGTGGTAGAACCCTGCTTGACTCGTTCCTCCACGTCCTCGTTGTTCAGCGTTCGTCTAGCTGTGTCTCGATTCGCTTAAGCTGGCGACGGCGACTTCTACTTCGTACTTTGCAACAACAACAACAAGAACCACAGCCACGGGGCTACGGCCACGAACACCGCCGAGCAGAAATCGAGCTAGAGGACAACAACGCGGAGACTGGGAGGAGGTGGAGGAGGAGGAGAAGACGAAAAAGTGGCGTTCGGTGGCTTTGCTTCTTCGGCGGAACGAGTTCTGTTCGTTGGTCGGTCGGTCGGTTCGTCAGTCAGTCTCTAATGATGATGGTGGGGGCAATGATGATGATGATCATGGTGAGGGGGTGATGATGATGGTGGGGGCAATGATGATGATGATCATGGTGGGGGGGTGATGATGATGGTGGGGGAGATGATGCTGCTGCTGCTGCTGATAACGATCATGACCAAGACGAACACGAGGGCGGCTGGGAGCGAGTCATGTCGACAAACCCCGAGACCAACTCCAGCCCAGCCGTCCAACCAACCAACCAACCAACGATCTTGGTTATGTCTGTCTCTGGGGCTGCTCTGCCACCACCGGTGCTTATGTTGTCCTCGGGCACATGTATGCATGCCTGCCTGCCTGCTTGCATGCGGCCACTAAGCGGCAAGTCGGCAAACCTTTGTCTGAGAGGTGCGTGGTGCGGGCATGCGCGGTGCAGAACGACGCTTTCTTGCCCCCCGCCACCACCACCACCACCACCACCGGTGACATGACGACGATGACCATGAGGATGATTACCATGATGATGATGATGATGGTGGTGGTCTTGAGCAGGACGGGTGGGGTGGTCGGGCTCCAACCCAGCTCGTCGTCGAGCTGTCGTTGTTGGTACTATTGCTGCTGGTGGCGTTGTTGGCCGTTTCTTTCGCTCTCTCTCTCTCTCTCTTCTGTGTTGTCGACTATTTTGGTTGCTGATGGTGGTGCGGATGACGATATGATGATGATGATTGTGGTGGTGGTGGTGGTACCAACGGAGGCGGCGCCGGAGGTAGCGGGACGGTCTTGTCTTGTCGTGTCGTTCCTGCGCTCGCAACGGCACAACCAACATGATCAAGATGCAGAAGCAGTATGCACAAGACGCAGAAACAGAATGAACAAGACGCAGAAGGAGGAGAAGCAGCTATGGAACGGAGAAGCAGTATGAACAAGACGCAGAAGCAGAAGAACGACGAGGAGGAAGAGAAGCAGCTCATCGCGCCACCGTCACCATCAGCATGACGACCAGAGCTGGCGAAAGAAAGAAGCACAGCTAGCAAGAGAAGCTTGGGAAACGAAAGGTTCGACAGGTCCTGCAGGCTAGCGAGTGCCCGTCCTGGCTGTAGTAGTAGTAGTAGTAGTAGTAGTAATAGTGGTGGAGGAGCGTCTGATGCCATGGAGCGCTATATTGGTGTTGCCTTTCTCTCTCTCTCCCTCCCCCCTTTTTCTCTGTTTCTTGCTCACTTGGTGCTTCTCACAATCTCTCTGTCGCTCTCTCTTTCGCTATGTGTAGTACGAGGCTACTGCTGTTGCTGTTGTTGTTGTTGTTGTTTCTTTCAGTTCTCTCGCTTGCGAACGACAATTGGTTCGGCTCGACAACGAACAGCCACTGCCTACTATTGCCAGCAGTAAACCCCTTGAACTACCACCATCATCATCAGTACCACCAACAGCAATATCACCGTCGTGATCCCTGCTTGCCTGCCCTGGGGTCGGGCCGATGATGATGATGACGACGATGATGATGGTATAGTCGCATCACGGTTGTTGCTGCTGCTGTTAGAGGAGCAAGAGAATCGATACCCCAGTCCGAGGGAGGTGGCGGTGGTGGTGGCAGCGGCGGCGGCGGCCGCGGCGTTCAGGGGGCAGCAGGCCCGGAGTCGCCGGAGCCAACCAGGAACCATCCAAAACATCATCGACAGCATCGACGAAGCATCGGCGGCGGCGGCAGCAACAACTACAACTACAACAACAATAACTACAACATCAGCAGCAGCAGCATCCGAATAGCACAAATCATCGGCTTGACCGACGACCTAGCAAATCTAGCTTGTTGTTCGGCTAGTTGGGTTTGCCGGCTGGCCGCCCGCTCGCCCTCTTGGCCGTCGCTGGCTCCGTAAGCCAGCGAACCCCACTGCTGGCGAGGAAAAGAAAGAACTTCTGCTGTTGCTGCTGCTGTCGTGCTCGATGCTGCTGCTGCTGCGGCTGCGGCTGCGGTGGTGATGGTGGTAGAGCCAAGAGACCAACATCAGGCAACGTCCTGTACGGAGAAGACACTCCCTTCTACCACCGCAAACAGCAACAGCAGCCGCTGTAACAGAGCGAGCGCGGCAAACCCCCAACCCTCCGAATCGTCGTCGTCGTCGTCCTGGTCGTGGTGGTACTAGACGTAGTAGTAGCAGTAGAAATAGTGCTCGTAGTCTTAGTACCCCTCGGTGCCGCCGCCGCCGTATGTGGGAAGGGGTGCTGTCGGTGTTGGTGTTGCTGGTCCTCCTGCTCCTCATGCTTGTAGTAGGTAGTAGTCGTAGTAGTAGTAGTAGTATTGGCACTGATACTGGGGTTGGTAGGCGACGAACTCGTTGTTGGGCCGTACACCGGGGGGAGGTGGGGGATGCACCAGGGGGAAAGAAGAATGCAGCTGTGGTAGTAGCCGCAGCGCCGCCGCCGGCGGTGGTACCGGCGGTCGCGGCGGCGCCTACTCCAGGGGCTGTCCCATCCTAACAACAACAACAACAGCGGCGCAAAGACGAATAGCAACAACAACAACAACAGCAGTAGCAGCCACTAGCAAGGCCAGTGGCTGAAGCGGCAGTGGTAGGTCCAGCGGCAACAGGCGCCGAAGCCAAGCGCCGCGCCACTGGGCACGCGTGGGGTTCGGGGCGTCCTCCTGCCAAGAAGAACAGCCCCACCACCACCACCCCCAGCACCAGCAGAAGCAGCAGCAACAACAACAAGCTGCGCTTGGCGATCCGGGCAAGGACGCCTCGATTTGAGCTCTGCTGCTGCTGCTGCTGCGGCCGCTGCATCATGCCTCTCTGCTTCTCAACTCTGTACTCCGTACTGCTACCGCGACGATGGCTGGCTGGCTGGAGATCTATCTATGAGGAAAGTGGTGTCCTGCAGCGTCTGCCTGCTCCAGCGCCTGCCAAGAGCTGCAGCCGCTGCAGATCGTGCATGATGTTGTCGACATACAACCGACATACATGATGTTGTCGGCAGCATACAACCGGCGTACATGATGTTGTCCTGGTGTACCACTCACGCGGGAGTTATTTGATGTGACCACTCGGCCCTGACTGGTGGGTTCTTGTTACGCTCCACAGGTTGCTCGGGGTTTGTGTAAGTTGTGTGTGTGGGTGTTGTGGACTGTTGGGGTTGTGGTCGGGCGTCAACGATAGCAACAACAAGAACAACAACAGCTAATGAAGAACTACTCCTCGAGTCGTGCTCAGTTCGCACATTGGAATGATGACCTCGACTTAGCTCATCTTGACAAAGGCTAGGATGTCGCTCGGCCGGGAGCCGTCTCAAACTAGTGAAGTCAGGACGCGAGCAGGTTTCTTCTCCACTTCTCCGCAGCTAGACATCCTGCAGCTACAGGTGGCGGTGGTGGTGGTGGGAATTGTGTGTGATCGTGTGGTGTGTGGTGGCGCTGTTGTTGCTCTGGTTGTGGTGGTTGACGCGGGAATCGCTATGGCTGGAGATGATGATGGAGCTTCTAGTGGAACCATTCCATCTCCACCACGCTCTAATGTAGCATTTGCCTAGCTTGTGCTTACGGCGCTTACGTGCTGATGTGAACAAAGTGAATTTACTCGTGCTTGTGTTGCATGCGCTACGTCGCTGCCTCGAAACCTGCTTGAGGATACGCACAACTGATGACGAGTCAGGAAATACGGCGACGGAAGACCTGCGCCGATGTCGCTCCGCGGTGTGGTGTCGTGCTAGCCTGCATAGAGTGAGCGATGTGCCCTGGAATAAGTGGATGAGCACAGAAGCATTAAATCGCAGATGCAAGTGCGTTGGTGGCTTTTCGTGTTCTTCTCATGATGATTATGACGCGTTTAGTGTCTGACGAGTTTATGAAGTGCAGATGCGTACATATCTGTACGCAACTATGCGCACTTTCAACTTTTTGTTCTTCCACCTCAAGTTATATACCATATACTTGATCCAACGGCAGTCGAAGGTGCAGGTTTTCCGTGTGTAGGTTGCTGGGCACTGCTGTAGACACGTTCTTGTTATGAAGTGCCTAACGTGCGAAAGAGTAATTGCACATGCATATAGCTAATGCCGAAACTAGTTGTCCATCGCGGTGCGTTGCGAAAAGAATTGCCAAACTACGCGCTGAGTTGCGCTCTGTTGTTGCAATATTTAATTTGTGTGTGCATATGTTTTATTCTTACTGAAGACAGGGTCGGTTGGTGATGGCGCTTGTTTCGTTCTAGAAAGGCGTATCTTAGTCCCCTATAAAGGCGTAACTTTGAAGTTTGGGCAGCTGCCGACTTTCTTGTGAAGATGCCCAGAGTCTTAATGATAGTTCGTGGTCAGATAGATAGATCCAACATGGATCAGAGCTTACAGGGCAACAACAGCGCTGGGCCTTACGATACGGAGTAAAATTTATAAGGTGGTGGTTTTTAAGCACGTCGGCTCGGCAGTCACTGGAATATGCTGTGTTGCTCTCGAAAATGTTGGCGGATAAGGTTTCGCTGTATTATGAACAGCGGAAACAACAAGTAACGTGAATTAAAATATAAATAAAAAAACTATAGTAAATGAAAGGATCATCACCGACGAAAGATTACAAGAATAGCAACGGCAACAACAACAAGAAAAGCACTCAGAGGACGAATGCGAGACACATCAATACGAACCCTGACTAACTTGGAATATGACTGTTAACTGTATCATGACTACAGCAAAGTAGCAACACCAATTACCATATATATAAATATGCACTAATTAATGTTGCTACTGTGTATATAAAATGGCAAAAAAATTACTTTTGTGTAAGTCCGAACTGCGTGAAGTTGGGGAAATATCATCACTTTCTTACCATCAGCGTTTACTTAGTTAGGTAAGGGCGTCGCTCTCGGAAACAAACTAGATGAAGTACTACCGAACACAAACTTACATTCCACAGAGTATTCTAGGTATCCCTAATATTCCAAACAGACATCGGCACATCACCGCAAACACTGTAGCTCTTTTATCTATGAGCATACGCAGCACCGTATGTTGACACAGGAGATTTTCAGTGTGGTGGCTTCGGTTGCAGGTCGGTGATGAGGATATACGATGGCCCATCAAACCGAAGTCAGCCGGCACTGCACCTCCCGCTGCAGATTTCGGTGTGTTTCGTACGTATGCTGAAGAACAGGGCTCGGTCATCACGTCATCGTCAATGATGAAGACTCGATAAGGAGCTTGCACAGAGAGTCATACTAGCTTGGGCCGTAATGGGTTGTTTGTTGTTCGTTGCGTTGCGTTTTGTTGTTATTGTTGTTGTAGTTATTAGCGTCGTGTGTTCAGATACGAGCGAACCGTTGTTTTAGAAGTGCAGGCGGGCGCCGTGAAGCTCAGTGATCCCGGCGATTGAGCCTCCAGATGGTACGTAAGCGGGGGGAGGCACGCATTCACTGACGCATGCAAGTCCCCATGATGAGCAGCGCAGTTATTTCGTGCTGCCGCAACTTAAAGGCAGCGGCGTACAAGGACCCAGCTTCGCAATTAAGAAACAATAATACCAATAATCAGCATAATGAATAGTACTTTATTGCAGTATTTCCCTTTACGTTATTTACTGTTCCATGCTCATCGTCAAAACACACGGCACAGAGTGGATTTTACATATATATATATACTGCCAAGAGAGTGATGATCGCATATATAAACTAATCGTGGCTGTTCTTTCAGATGCTTCATTGAAACTTTGTCGCGGGCTAATTCCGTTACGGAAATTTTTGGAAATGAAGCCTACCAGACAGGAGGCTGGACTATCTAAACTCGTTGAATTGAATAAAAGGAAACTTGATTACTGTCTTCGTATGCTCGTATCGACGATTGTCGTAGTGATGCAAGAATGCACGTACATGCTCTATGACCAACAGAAGAGTGTGCGAAGTGATGCTTAACGTACACTCAGTTGCGAAGGTGTACCGTCGTCGATAATCTGTTCTACGTCTCTTTGTTGTCCTCTGTTTTGTTGTTGTGACTGTTGCGTGTTGTTTCTTTTCAGGTTGGTTTTCATGTGCCTCATGATCAGTGCAACCCATCGACTTCACGAGCATGCAGACATGTGTCTTTCTCTCACTGCTCTCTCTTCTGTGCATGACTAACTTTTCTAGCGGCATGTCTATCTACTTTCTGATGAGTACACACGCATTTATCCGTATATGCTTTCTCTGAACCGTCTGCGGTGTTCCAACGCTGGCAGTGTTGTGTACCAATGTGTTTTGTCATTGTGCGTTGTCTCTCTACCTTTTACAGATATAGCTGCTCCAACTCCTCTTAGCTCGAGTTTGATTAATGCACTTCAGCCCTACCTTGGAGGAAACCAGTGGTGCAAGGTAAGCCCGATGCCTACATATATCTATGTATACGGATATGCAAACCGCTATAGTGAGATTGGCAACGTTTTTACACACAACACGTATTTTGTAGTCTATCATAAAAGCATTGCAAGCCATAAAAACACTTTAAAACTGGGTACTCAAGGTGGAGGCCGTCCAATAGTCTGGAGCAAGCTAGACAGTTGGTGATACAACACCACGACGCCGTAACATCAAAAGGCGCGAACCACGACCATGAAGACGCAACGTTGAGTTGCTGCTATTAACGTTTTCTCTGTGTGTCTCTCTCTCTCGCTTTCCCTTCTGAATAGGTGAATGGATGGAATAACATTGACGAAAAGTTGATATGCTACGTGAATATCGAAGGACGCATGAAGAAGATGATCAAGTGTGCCGAATGTGACTACACGACGAATGCTCCCAGCCATTACTTTAGACACGAAATCAAGCACTCCAAGATCAAACCCTTTACGTAAGTACCGGCGTGCGCTGTCGTCGTCGTCGTCGTCGTTGGACACTGTCTACCCATGTAAATGTAAAGCAAACATGTGCTCTCCCTCTCCTTTATATCGTTGACGCCTTACGCTGGAAGGAAACGGCTCATAAACGGCTGCAGAGTAATGTGTTCCGATTTTGCCAAAATTACAATTGAAGTTTCCTCTCTCCCACTATCTCCTTCTATCTAACTGTCTCTCCCTATCTATTTCTCTCTTTGCTGTTCTATAGGCATCATTAACAGGGCTTTGGTTTAGCTACGTGTATCCTTCTCCTGTGGGATTTATTTGTGAGATAGTGAACCGGGCGACGACTGTGACACTCGTTGGCACATTCATTGCAAGACACTCATTGCAACATGACGTTCTAACTTGCAGGTGCCCACTCTGTCCGCTAACTTTCCAACGAAGATACAAGATCAAATACCACGTGCTCAAGGAGCATCCCGGCGAGGACATTGAAAATCTCTACTATTAGCACTGGTGTTAATAGCGATTTGCACAATCTCTGGCTGAGACAAACATGTCAGCGCCCTACGCTGCAGAAGATACGAAGTTTTAGAAGTGGCCTCTGACCGGGACGCGTCGGTTGCACTGCTCGTTTGGGTTGTACCCAAAGTGTGCTTTGCGTTCCTAGGGCACACCACTTTTTCCACCATCGAGGTGGCTTGTTTTGGTTTGCTCATGGCTTGTTTTGACAATATTGACAAATTTCTGCCGTTTTTCCTCTAAACGCCATCAGAAGTTTGCACAAGCGACTTGGTCACATGCCGCAACGACTAAATATACATATATTAATTATATATATATATATATATATATATATATATATATATATATATATATATATACCTTAAGAGACAGCATTTGTCTGATCTCGTTTGTATAGTGTGCAGAAGCTTTGGAGAGTACCGGACGGAGACGCGGAATATGAATCGAGTTTCGTCCGTTTGCTATGAGATTCTCAGTATGCGTCGAGGCATCGAGGAATGCTTGAATCATTCGCTTTGTAGATATAACAAGTGCCTGTGAAGGCTTTTACTCGGATGGTGGTGACAGTGCTGCCGAAGTGCTGCTGCTAAACTGCCCGCCAAATAGCTAGCATTAGGTAGCATGCAGGAGCCATGTTACGCAAGTGTAGGCCGTAGCGAACGAAATGCTCTGGTGTCTGGCTCGTAGAAGCGGCGACATTCTACTGGGCGGATTAGCAGTGATACCGAACAGAGCCACGGTATGATCATGGTGATAGGAAACTGCAAAAGCTCGAAGGTGTGCGTACATACATATGTACATACATACATACAGACATCTATATACACACGTACTGATTGATATATGTAAGCCAAACATGTAAGTTCCGCCTCTTGGTCCACGATGTGATAGCAGCACACCAGTATTCAGTACTAGGCGGGTAGGGTGCGCGGTTGGGAATACGGTAATACGGGGCTTAATGCATTACGGTACATAACGCATTCCTACTTGATGAAAGCCATACAATTCTCGACCTGCTTCCCTCTGGCTGAGTCGTTGCAGGACAGTGATCTTTGTTTTTCGACCATTCTCTTCCCACCCCCCCCCCCTCTCTAGAGAAGAGGATCGAGGAACGAAGCTCATTGGATCTCGAGTTTTATCTCTACAAAAGCAAGCTAAGATCATAGTGAAACGTCTGCGGGTCTTTCCTGCCTTCCTGATATGATACGTATGTAATAATAGTTTGTATGTATTCTAAAAAAATGTAGAAAAATGCAAATTCTCATTTGGTTGAAGGCCGATCAACTTTCGACCTATTGCTCTTGTATGTGTCTACACTTATTTTGTGCTTATTCAAGTGCAGGTGAATTCTTATATGATTAAGACTAGTGCTCCTGTTACTGTTATAACTACTATATTTACTGCTGTTTTTTTTTAAATTGTGGTTAATGTTAACTAATTATATGAATATTAGTATGATTATTGTTATTAGAACTAAATTACTTTTCCTAACAATCAAGCAAATATGCGAAACGTGTCGAAGTGTTACTATTTGAGGTTCCGGCTGCGCACCCAACTACTACTTGGGTCCGGTTATATATATATATATATATATATATATATGGATGTATATGCAACATGATTGTGTTAAAGTTCAACATAATCGAAGACTGTGAACCGAGAAAACGAATTTTTATTACTCACTTCCGCTCTCAACTCTGCGGAGATCACTGTTGAACCTCGCAATGACCTAGCCAGTCAGCGAAGCGGAATCATAAATAGCGCGTGTGCACGCACAAATCACAGCGAACGCCCACTGGACGAAGCCTGAAGCCTTTTCACTCACTGAAGCTTTGAACCACCGACAGCCAATTGTAGCTTTGCCTGGCGACAATTTCCTTAGTGAGAGGTGCGGATCGCATACCTATTGCCGTTGGCCTCATGCGTATCGTGTGCCTGTCGGAGTGCGCCTGCCGAACGAATTGTTCTTCAACGAATTGATCAGCCGATTCGAGGTCGCGTGCTTGCTTCGTCCTGTCTCGCATCATTCTCGCATAATAGTTAGCTAGCTAAGCAGGCGTTTCGGTTCACCGTTATCAGCTCAAAACCTTGGCGATCTCTCCTTCGCGGACGGACGGGAAAGGCTTTGAGTATTATTGCTATCATTATTACGATTATTATTGTTATCGTACGTTTGGAGCGTTTACCGATCAGTGTTCGGCTGGCAACAACAGTGTTTGCTGCATCTTTCATAGCGGCGCGGCGCCGTAGGCGACGCCGAAGAACAAATAGATGCGCTGCCATGCCGTCGGATACTGGCAAGATCAGTCAGTAGCGATCGCCAATAACATCGGAAAACTACAATACGTATACAAAACAACAGATATTGCAAGAGCAATCAGAGATGGCGAGAGCAACATTATCAACACGAACAATCACAGCAACAAAAACAACAACAACAACAAAATAAGCAACTCGAGCTACAACACAAACAACGACATAGCTACAACGTAGATATATTAACAATAACTTTAATACAAGTATTAACAAGCCAACGACGGCTATTACAACAGCTGCCAGAAACACAGATCTGACAACAAGAATTAATGACGATATGCCAAAATTGTGTTGAGTGCTTCTCTACGAACGACAATTCAGTTTGACATCGACCACAACAGAAACATACATAACATAAGCGTATATGAACTGTGACTCGTGTTTGAACTGGCTGCGCCCGCGATGTGATTTCAAACCGAATAAAGTGTTTACATAAAAAAGATTCGGAACCTGTTTTCTCTCTGCACTCCAGGAAGTTATATATATATATATAAAGCAGTGTTAGAGTAATGTCATATATAGAGGCACATTTCAAGTCTTGTTCCTAAGTTTAAATAAAGTAACATGCAGTATAAGGTGTTAATGCAATCAGGAATGATTTCTCTACATCTAAAGTTATTGCTGCATATCCAAACAAACATAATATTCTAAGTATCTGTTTCTAAATTTTCTCTGATTTCTGTACTACATCTGTAAAGTTTTGTTGTTGTATGTATATATATATATATATATATGTTGTTTACTCGTGTGTGGCATCTATGACATTATTGGTAATAGCTGACCACACACACATTTATATGGATTACCTTGCTATTGGTTTGTACGTATTAATCATTGGCGTTAATGTTTGTAAATCGATGCGTAGTATATTACGTTTCTGTGCCTAAATATTCTTTAGAGAAGAGTACGTATAGTTGTTTGTAATTTAATTGCTGAATGTGGGGGGTAAATAAGTCCAATAGAAGGTTGTAAAACTCAATAGAATTGGTGTACGCGATGAGAACCGTCGAGTGCAGTAGCTAGCATAGCCTCTATAGTATCTTTATGGTTCCTTCTCAACCGTCCACAGATCAAGCGACTCGCAGCTTTTTCAAAGGAGCAGAAATTTAAACTCAGGTCATTTTGGGGAAAGACTTCAAAACGATGCTCTTGAGACAATGCCTAAAGTCCCAGTTTCAGTTTCAGAGATGCTACCATCATCTCTGAAACGGCGCATAATTTCCACGACGCCTTTATGACCATTACGTGCCCACAAGGGTTGATGTAAAGCGGTCTCCAGATTTTGTGCTCCACAAACAAAGTCGACTCTTTTTTTCTGCGGGTTTTTTCTCATATTGACATCCAGATCGACACCTCTAATGAAAAACCTTTGGATGATGCCGATGGTCTTCTAGGCTGCTATAATTGTGTCAGTAGCATTCTCGTGTCACTTGAAAGTAGTGCTCATGAGGAAATCAATGCTTGTCAATTGTATAGTTTAAAAACCGAGTCCGTAGAGAAAGTTTGCAGGTCTCAATGAACACATGCATGTCCGTCTTCCTCAGCAAAGGGTTAGGCCTCGCTGTATAGTTCAGAAGACGTGATGGTGCGTTCACAATGTTTTCTGTAGGACTTAAACACATTTAAGGTAAACGCCATACTGGAACCAACCAGCAAGTTGATTCACAACCCCATACCCCAACAAATTCGTTTATATATATATATATGAGTTTTATTTACCATTCCTTGTGGAATATCTTTTGAATCAGATGCGCTCGCTGTGTAGTATGTCATACAGCGTGCTGCCGGCTTCGTATATAGTTGTATATTATTGCTATGGTATAATTATATGTATTTTAACAAATATCCTCGTCTGTCGTGCATTCATATTATTAATTGGATTATCACGATGGTTACATTACTACCTAATTATACAATAGTTTGCTTTAGCGGGGCGTCTTCCCATAGTTTCCTACAATCTGTGCCATTTCCCTAGCCTGCGTTTGGTTTCACTTATCTCTTGCCATAATGGTTTATCACCGAAACCTAATGCCTCAGCTAGGGACACTGTTCTCACTCCTCCTAGCTCGTTCGCACTTCAGCACGATATGTTCGATGGATTCTTCTTCTATATCACACACTCTACACCGAACGCTCTCAATTTCCGAGTATCTGGCCGCCAGCAGTCGGGTGTTGAGCATACCGGCCCTACAGTCAGCGAACAGCCCGGACGCTCGCGAGTTCGAATAAATGATATATTTTCGGCCGTATTCCTTTTTTTGTTGCCTGTACAATTGCAAGGATGTCTTTCTCTCCATATCCTCTCTCCACCTTTCTTCGACTGTTTTGTCCAATTTTCTTCTTCACATCTTTGGTTATCTGTTTATTTGTTATCACCTCGTGTTCTTCAAAATCCATCGTATTGCACTTAAATTTGCGTTCAAGGAACCTTAGACGCCTATCCCATTTGCTTGTATTTTTTTCGCTAAGTTTTGCTGTGAGCAGTTCGGCCGCCCAGTTTTGTTCTTCCTCACTTACGGCTATGTTTTTTAGACGGCTTACATACGATATCTTAGCTTGTGCTTCCCTTGCCCAGAAGCTGGAGACTCCGAATTCCCCTTCGATAAATTGTGCTGCACATGTATACCTACATTGCATTGCATGTCGGCCAACTGCACGTTGTATTGTGTCTAATCTATTTACCATGCTTGCGTCTAAACTCACAATAGCGTTAGCGTACGTCACCGTTGGCACAAACAAGCTTTTCCAAAGCTCTTTAGTCACCATGAATCTATTCTATATATATCTATATTTTATATTTGTGGAAACAGCACTACAAATAGAATATGTAGTATCAAATAAATCATACAGCCCTGCTAAGAATACTCCATAAGGCATTATTGTAGCTAATATTTCCCAACATTGTTTTTTCACACTTTATTATTTTTTGTATGAACCGATTGTGAGATTGCAACGAAATTAACATTCATACTCGTGGTTCGTCATGTACATCGTGCCCTTAAGCCATTTAAATAAAACAAGCCGAAATTATCACCAAAAACACGAGTTGCTAATTTTTTGCAACGCACTTTATATATATATATATATATATATATATTCGTCAAATATTTTTCACATGCCATACCTAAATGAACTCTATCTTGTAAGCCCGAGCTCACTATATATACCTGCAGATCAGGTTTCATACCGTTGGAACGTAATATATTTATATGTAAAGCTACTTTTAAAGATGCACACTATTTTGTTAAATTTAAAAACATATATACGGAATAGTGGCATGAACCTTCAGGTACGAGCTAGGTTAGCTAAACTTTGAGCGCTGCAGTCAGAGAAGGCGATAGATTATGATCCATTCATAAATACTTATGTCAATGTATGTCTATTCTATAGGTACATAGACAACTAAGCAATTTTCACAAGACTTAAAACGTAGGCATTATTCGCACATTGCACAGCATATGTATTGCACGTGAATTTTTGTCAGAGTTGCTACCTAAGGGGATAAGGTATTTTTTAATTCTACGTGCAAAATAGTATTCGCTGCTTTATTGCTTTTGTTTAAACGCTTTATACATGTCGTATGTTACATCCGTACAATTTACTGCAACGTTCAAGCATTGATGCTATTCTCATATTAGGACCCTGCACGTTCGTAATTATGACCCTCTCCCGGCTCGACGGTTCCTTGGACCCACTTTGCATTCAAACATACGAAGTGTCCATAAGAGCATACGAAGTAATGTTATAGTTTTTGCCAAAACCTCTCCGGGTTGTGTACCCACAGTGATATCGGTTGCAGCTGATGTTGTTATTATTGCTGCTGCGAATTCTACTGTTTTTTCTTTTAAATCTGTCGTTGCTTATTACTTATATTATAGTGGAATCTAATCGCTCTTAGCTGTAAATTGTAAACCACAAGAAAAGACAAAACCCATATTTAGACTAGCTTCAGGAGGGAGACAATGTTTTTTTGTTTGTTAAATTCTTAGCCTCTGAGTTAATAAATGCATGAGCGTCACGTCATCATCATCATCACGCAAAATTATTTGGATATAGATGCACTCGTTTTAAACGCACCTATCTACCGGCTTTTAAGATTTTTGAGAGTGCTCTCGTATTACCTGTAGTAATAACGTATCACGGCCTGAATTGATTACACGAATCCCGCCGTTATGACAACAAAGGCGTTCTATATTAAATTAAGCTATTTATGCATATACCTATAGGCAGATAAAAAACGACTTACTTAAGCACTTCTTATACTGAGACCGCAGTAGCGATATACATATACAGTCGTGCATTTGTAGATTGTAGGCGGCTGTAAGGCTGGCAGTGTAACGTCTCTGATCTATTGTACTTCTGGCGTCTTTGCGTTTTTACGCGTCTGCGTTGAGACAACAACACATGGAACAACAGTTGAAATGTCTAAGCAATGCCCCAAAACATAGTGAAGCTCAGACCTTTGCATAGATACGTTGTGTGCGGACGTTTGCATAGCAAGTTGCAAACAAGATTACATATAATATATATATATATATATATAGAGATATAACAGGAGACATAGATAGACTAGAGATATCTATATATATATATAATATAATATATTAATATGATATGATATTAGAGATAGATATATATATATATATATATATATATAAATGAGATTTACTGAGTTACAAAAGATGATAAAGCAATGTAGGCAAGGTGTCTAGGCGAGAAACAGGGCCGCGCGCCAAGTGAACTAGGCATGGGTGCAGCTTTGGCGTCTGTGGTGATGCAACCATCTCGTGGAGCGTTGTTGCGATAGTCTCGAACACCATATAATGGCTGATACAATTCCCCCACACGCTGTTGTCAGTCAAAGATCAATTGTCGTTGCCTCTGCCAGTTCAGTTTGAGTCCGAGTGGAAAGGAATATAACAAATAACGAACGCTTTTATTTGAGATAAAGGCAAGTACATACTACATACATACAGTAGGTAGGTTTTCTATGCTTCGTTCCGTTTAGTGTGGGTATTGGTGATTATGGGCTTACCTTCAATGGCTCGCCGCCATACACTCGACATCTTCGAATTATCGTAGGTGAGAAGAACTTTCTCGAAACTGATTTTTTGCGCGGTACGAAACGGCGGGCTGAAATCACGCAAACACGTGTGCATTTTTATATATATATATATATATATATATATATATATGTGCATGCACATGGCACTCTTTTCAAATGCGCTTAGAACAGCAGCATAGGCGGACATATTGAGAAATCTAGGGTTTTCCTAACAGCCTGGTCGCTGACTCTCAGCGGCAGTATGGTTGCTCAGCTATTTTAATGAATTATTGCTCAAAGAAAATTGAATCAACCACGAGGGTCGAACCGGCGGCACCCCAATATGACTGCGACAATCATGATTAGTGCACTAGCCCTCTAGACCACTCCGCCGCCACCCATATGTATAGCCCTCCATTAATTATCACATAGCCGACACTTAGTAAAGCGGCCGGTTAAACAATTTACCTTTGTACAATCCACTGAGCAAACAATAAGCTACAGTCTAACTTGCAAAATAAAGCACGTCGTCTGTACGATAAGTCTCATCGAGTAAAACGAGGAATCAAATATACGGCGACATCAGTCACGAACTAGTTAATCAATACGCATTGCATCATAGAAAGGCGTACGACATTGCCGCATAGTCAATTTAAATCACAGCGGAGACACGCGCACATAGCAAGCTGTACAGATGTGCGCAAATGCCATGTGCGCAGGCCTAGAATCAGAATACGTTAAAGAGTTTTTAAGAGTTGGGATAGCAAACACGTAATAGTAAGGAAGTGGTCCTTAATTCTAGGTCCATCCTCGGTCCTGTGCAGGCTAGACCTGCAAGTACGATCAACATCTACTCGGCAGCTTAAAATCACCCAATCGAAGCAAGTGAAAAATCAGCCCATGTATAATAGGGTCCGACCAGACCGACGATACAACCGCCGATTTCAATATTAAAACAAATATATGTTGAGCAAATCCGGATTAACCGGGTAACCACGCCACCTAAATGCCACCCAGCGATTGATCGTACGAGCCGATGGCCTCGAAGCCAAGGCCTGCGACGAACGTCTACGAAGATGGTTAGTCTCTGCTACGCTTAAAGTGGACTCCATTTCATAGACGTATCATTAACGAACATCATACGAATAGATTGACGACCTTGCGAAGTAGGACGGCAGAGGCTCATCGTTGATGTAGAGGACATCCATGTTACGTCGATTTCCGGCGCCATGTCGGGTCGCAGCGTTGAATTTCTGCACATCCTTCGGAAAGTAGTCCAGCGGAATTTTGATTGTCGCTCGCCAGTACGGGGGCACGTAGGACACCTTTGAGTCGTACGCCATGTGCAGGTCGTCCTGAAAGTAAGAAATTACCGCTTGAGACCTTTCTTGTTCTCCAGCACACATAGACGTCGAGTCATCGTGCATTTACTAATAAGGATCATCTGAACTCGAGGTATTGATCATACATTTATTGTTTCCTATCCAAGTAGTCCCGGTACTAATCGTGTTCGTACAGGCTGCTCTCTTATTTGAAAAAACATCATAGTTGAGTGTTGCCGGATGTGCCGTGTTTTGTACATATATATACGAGGTGTGTTCAAAAAGTATCGCGACTTTTGTGTTTTTTCAAAAATTATTCATTTATTCATGAATATCTATTTTGTCCCCTTCAAAGTAATCCCCATGAGATATTATACACTTGTGCCAACGGTTTTTCCAATCTTCGAAGCACTTCAGGAAACCATTTTTTTTTATCTTGTTCAGCTCCTCCTTCGATGCCGTCTTTACCTCGTCAAGCGTAGCGTAACGTCGTCCTTTCATGGGCCTCTTCAGTTTAGGGAACAAGAAAAAGTCACAGGGGGCCAGATCTGGGGAATACGGTGGCTGCGGCATCATTAGTGTGTTGTTTTTGGCCAAAAACTCGCGCACAAGCAACGATGTGTGAGCAGGGGCGTTATCGTGGTGCAAAAGCCAATTTTTGTTCTTCCACAAATCCGGGCGTTTCTGGCGGATTGCTTCGCGCAAATTGCGCATAACTTGCAGGTAATATTCCTTATTGACCGTTCTACCCTGTGGCAAGAACTCATGATGCACCACGCCCCTGCAATCGAAGAAAACTGTCAGCAAAACTTTCACATTCGACCGAACTTGGCGCGCTTTTTTCGGTCTTGGTTCGTGCGGCAGCTTCCATTGAGATGATTGAGCTTTGGTTTCCACGTCATAACCATAAACCCACGATTCGTCACCAGTTATGACCCTCTGGAGCAAATTTGGGTCGTCGCGGACAGAGTCCAACATCTCATTAGCAATGTTCATGCGATGCTGTTTTTGGTCGCAATTGGGCAATTTTGGTACGAATTTCGCGGCGACCCGTCTCATGCCCAAATCATTGATAAAAATCGAATGGCACGAGCCAATCGATATGTTTAGGTCCTCAGCAACTTCTCTAACGGTGATTCGACGATTGGCCAATACCATTTTCTCCACTTCATTAATTTTTTCGTCTGTTGTTGAAGTGCTCGGGCGTCCGGCACGCTCTTCGTCGTTCACATCTTCTCGGCCTTCTGAGAACATTTTGTACCACCGATAAACGTTGCTTCGGTCCAAGGTAGCTTCTCCGTATGCCACAGTCAACATTCGGAATGCATCCGCGCACTTAATTTCGTTTTTCACACAAAATTTGATACAGGTTCTTTGATCCATTTTTTTGAATAGGTAAAAATCGAAGACGATCCAAAACACGTGCAAGCAAAGCAGCTGTCAACAATTAAGTGAACATTCAAAATGGCCGAGCTTGTCGGCATAAGTGAGAGACATGAGTACCAACATAACGCCACAAAAAATCGAAATTCGAATATACGTAACCCGCGAAAATTCAATATCGTCGCGATACTTTTTGAACACACCTCGTATATATATATATATATATATATATATATATATATATATATGTATATATATATATATATTTATATAAACGTGGAAACGCTGCCTTCCGTTCGGGGCACACTTCTGAAGTGGTGTCGGCCTTAGGCCTCATCGAAACGGACACGTGACAGTCACAATTCGTGCCCACTATGCAAATTGGCTTAGCTAATCCATCGTGATACGTGTTACATATACATAATGTATTATACGGAAAAAAAATTATATACACTTTTGGAGAGATTTCTTACCTTTATATTTAGGTGCTCGTTGTTCATGAGGAATATCAAGTAGTGGCCGGCCCTGAAAAAAGTTTCACAAGTGATCATGTCTTCGTATTGAATTCTGTTTTGAAACGTGAATGTCCTGCGTGGACAAGCTAAACACTGCAATTTACGGCTAGCAATTGCGGAGACACTCACGCTTTTATAGTCATTCGTATGCAACTTAAGTGTCTTTTCATGTGAAACATAAGTGCTTCATTCATATGCAACTTAAGTAAGTAACTTGAGCACCACTTAAGCGCGTAGGCAACTGAGTGCTTCGAATTGTATGAGTCACATTATTTCAAAATAAAATAAATACATTACTTGTCTTTTGTAAGTCAAAGTTGTTTTTTGAAGCAAACCTATAAAGCATACACGACGTTCAGTTTTCTTCATCACCTGCACGATTCTGCAGCAGAGATAAGGTTTCTCGGCTTCTCTTCGCGTTACGTTTGATATTTGTATCATGATCACTGATGGATTAATATAGAATCCTGACGGCCAAAGGTCTCACCGACTAAATTTTAGTGGCTTCGGTAAGCATCAAATGAAATATGGCATGTCCTTTGCAGAGCACGCGCCAGTTTTTGAAGTGCTGTTTAGAAATAGCCCTAAAACTTAGCTACGTATTTGCTTCAGCTACATTGTCACGCTAGCAAGCTATCGCCACATGGTATAAGCTCGTATCTCAAACTATTGCTTCCTTTTTTAGGCCGAAAGTATATTTTTATCCGCTGGACGACTCATAAGTTACTACAAAGAGTTATAATAATAATTGCGTTCAAGCAACAGTTGCCGGCGTACTTACGGTCCAACGATAACGTTGAAGACATCTGTTGTCGGCACCAATGAACTGCATCTCAAAGGCTAGGAGGAACAATCACAGCGGAAGCAAAAGAAGCATTTCGAGTTATCCTCCGATTGCCGAATGTACCTAATAGTTTTTACTATAAATTCAACGCTTTAACATTTACCTTTAAAAAATCATAAGACGTCTGGCTGAAAAAACGACATGCAGTTAGCGATAGTTCCTTTAAAAGAACGCTAACTTTAAGCCTCAGGAAATTAGAATAGAACATTAAAACATAGCACATTCTTCTTCTAGCTGGCTTACACTACGGCACTGTCTAGGCGCAATAGCCAAGTGAAGGAGGGACTTTGCTATTCGAGATAGTATTTTATGTAAATTTTATAAAGCATTAAATGTACTTAATGTCATAGGACGCAATCTGCGAATACTGCAGTTGGAGGGCAGGTCACAGTGGAAGGCACCGTTGTCCTTTTATCATGCGTATTGTGTTTTCATGGGACACTGCACAATTTTTTTTACCAAGCTGACGTTCAGCTGATATGTGTCACGAGTTGTAGTAATACTTTTACTTGAAGCCTGCGTTGAGTTCAAGACACTTGATTCTCCATACCGCATTCTATATTTGAGGCTAATAGAGGAAATGTCAAAGGGAAGCCACTCGTGTAACCCTGTAACGACTTCAATAAAGCCGGCTGAGAAGTAACCATCGTCGCGTCTTGCAGTACCTTCAAAGTTAAGAAGGCCAAGAAAGCCGCCCATTCTTGTACTTCTTGGCGCCTCAGGCTCGTTATAGAACGGAGCTTCCAAGAGTACCGGTATCTCTCCGTTGCTTTCCTGGTGAATGGTGAAGTTGTACGCTGGTCCGCCCCGAGGCGTACCATACCACGTCTTCTGAATACTGAAGCGTAACCTAAGGATAGATTAAAAGTTACATCAGCGGCTGTATGATAGTCTTATTTTGTAGTGTCGATTACGTAATACCGTGTATATATATATATATATATATATATATATATATATACTTAGCTTAGGAGAGTGAATTGCGACTGTATCGCTACATGGGCTGAAGGTTAATAACCCGTTTATTGACTCGATACCTTCTTTCTCGATAGGTGAACGCCCGATGTGTGCGCTCAACATGTGGCGGTTAACAGAAATTACCGAAACTAGTGAAGAATACATTTTGATACATTTTGCAATGCCAAGAACCCGTACGGGAAGCCTAAACAAATTAAATAGATTCTGGTTAACAATTTCATTTCATTTATTTCAAATACACCCTGTTTGGGTATGTAAATAAATGATATATATAATAAACATGGTAAAAATGAATTATGAGCATTCTCGCTGAAGCTGTGAGAGCGACACGGATTCCGTACAATCAGGTAGGTGGTATAAGGGATATGGACTGCCACAACGACGGCATTTGCAGTCCTCCTTGGGTTCATGAAACCCAGCAGGCCGGCATAGTAGATGATGAAATCCGTGAACACTGTAGCGAGTAGTGAGGTGACGACATGGCCGGAGAGAGTCCTGCCAGGCCTGGTTAGTCATAGCTGGTGATAGATAAAACTCTCTGGGAATAAGAGACACTTTTTGAGAATACTCATGCCGAAACGTTTCCAGGGCGATGGTCTGCGGCAAATTAAGCTGGTCCTACGAGTTCATCAATAAAGTGTATTGAACCCGCACAGCATGTATACTAATATGTTGCGCGATTTGACGGAAGGCCAAATACTCGCTGATACCCGCTGCCGCGATAAGCGCTTTTCTACAACGCTCAGTTACATGTTGCGAAAACAGCGATAGCATTATCGGAAGCTTCAAGACTTCAAGAGGCGGTCATTTGCCGACCAACAAGAACGCCTTCTCATACTAAAAGCACAACAAGAACTCCACCTCATTACACGTCAGCCTCACAACTTTACGAGCTGTCCAATCCCATCTGAAAAACTCTTGGGCCACTTTCAAGCAGCTTTCGCCCACGCGGATACTGTACCTCTCGAGATTTCTATTTCATACGAGCTCGAAGCTCCCGAGAGATTTTTCGCTGAGGCTCTTGATGAACCGTTTCGTCTACGAAGTCAATGTTGCTTCTCGCTCGTATACGAAATAACAAGGCATTCGGGCCAGATCTTGTAAGGAATGAACACCTTCGGCAGGGACATCTCTTCGTGCCTATATGGCAGTCCCTTTTTAACAGATGCCTCTCTGAGGGCGCTCTGTCAGCCGAATGGTATGAATGCCTTCTTAAAGTAATTCCAAAAGGAAAAATAGATCCTTCGGACCCTGCCGCGTGGCGGCCGATATCAAAAAGAAGCTGTGTCTACAAAATACTCTCAAGCATACTGACAAGACGTCTCACGGATTTTTTGGTTAACAATATAGACCGACAACCCCAGGTATGTGCTCAGGCCAAATAAAATATTAAGGTAAGTGTATACCTAGGCTCAAGGAGCATGCTTTTGTACACAGCCGAACAAATATAGAACACATCTGCTAATTCAATTCTCCAGTTCAGCAAGGGTTCGTCTACTTTTCAAAAATTATGTTCAACAAGGTGGGTTATTATTATATTATACATTTCCACCGTATTATCCTAGGCCGCAGTTTAACATATTGAAATTAGCGGTTACCCTTTCTTAAGAGTAACTCTGAGTAAGCGTAGTTGATATGACATATGATTAATATGATTTTGTCAGTGATTTTGCTAGTAAAAATTCTCCATTTATGTAATTTGCTTACGGATAGTTGTTACACGCAGGAAAACAAATATTTCACACATTCGACTGGCTGAATAGTGTTTTTTTTTGCCGCTTTTGTAGCACACGTCACTCAGATCTCACAAAAAAGGCCTTTGGACTACAGTGACGGATGCTTGCATGGCTTTTCGGTTTCGTCGTAGGCAATCTGCCAAATGGCAACTTCACCGCTGTTTTTAGCTATCCATTACATACGTCTTACCAAAGCATGCTACGTTCATGTTGATTGTATATCTACAGCAGCAACACAACTATATATATATATATATATATATATATATATATAACGATTTGAACAGCGATATAGGGAATTGTAGAGCTCGTTATCGTAAATATTTTTTCCAATGGAACACAAAATGTGCACTTGCGAGACAATCAGTTCTCCCATACTATGAAACTAAGCACATCGTCGTGTTCGTGAGAAATTCTTCATCCTCCGAAGAACGTGTAACGGCGGCCAGAAGATGTGACATGGTCGTTTAGAAAAGAGTTCGCAAAAAAAGAAGATAACCTTCACGCCCAATATCTCAAAATTGTAACCGTTCACAGCGATCAAATTATTCGGACAAATGTAAAGTTCCTGACAATTGTATTAGTATCAAATACATGGCAATGCGAGCCGTGACTGCGGAGTAATTAAGATTTTTCGACGGGCATGTTGAGATTGGGTGCATGCGAAAATGACCTAGAGTGATTTACCTGGTGGAGTAGGCCATTTATGCATGCACTCAATCTCAATTACTCTGCAATCATGCTTCGCATTTCTATATGTTTGGTACCAAAATGATTATCATGAAATGCAGATTTGCCTTAATTGCCACATGAATGTGGTTGTAGGGCTACCATTTTGAGGTCATATCATAAACTTAATTGCACATTTTGTATCTTATGTCGGACAACAACACTAGTGTCACGAATTTTAGTAATATCACTCTCACTCTGAAACAAAACTTCTCAGAGGCCATGTTCCATTGCAAAAACCGAGCTCTACAATTCCCGATATTGCTTTTCTTCTGGGATCTTTCTGAAAGACCCTGTATATATATATATATATATATATATATATATATATATATGCCAGTTCGATCCCTGTTGTTGATCCAGTGCTCTTTGAGCGACGCCCATTGAGAAGATATGATAAACCATACCACTGAGAGTCAGTGACCATGCTGCCACAAGGACTGTAGGGGAAACCCTCGTATCTCAACATGACCGCTATATGCGCGCGAACATAGAGCACCTCTGATATAATAGGTGATGTGTGCATTTAGGCACACATGTCTAGCAAATAATATATCCATCTATATCAAAACTTATCGCAGAATTCAATTATGACCATACCAAGTTAGGGTGTTGTTTATTACGTCGGTTGTAATCGTGCACTTCAGACAGTGTACGAAAAAATATATTTGTTTGTTGCTAATATGTGAGCGCGATGGTGTGTCGTCATAATAGACTGTCTTACATGCAAAACCTCATTTATTTCTGGTTTTTAGTCTAGATTCAGCATTAGTATTACTGTTGCTTCTGTTATCAGAAAATGCTCACACTAATCAAGCGCGTAATAGAATGCCGCATGCGGGCCGATATCTTTAGCAGACGTTGCTAGTTTCCCCCACTAGCAGCAACGGTAGTCTTTTGCTACGGTTGTTGGTGCTGCTGCTGTTGCTGTTGTTGCTTAATGCCGGATTCAGATGCAGACTGTCTAATATTCCAAAGCTGTTGGGTATCAGCTGTGCTAGTATTTCTAGGACGCCGAACAACGCAATAGCAACAACAATACATAATACAGACAAATAACAATGAGAAAGCAATTAGTACCACCAAATTGTTCCACCAGGACAATCCGGCAAACCGCCTGCCAATGCTGTTACTGCAGTCGCATCGAAACGGGATAAGCTTGGTCGCTAGAACGTGCAGGAAGTGACTAAATCCCGCGCAGCGGGGAGACAAGGGGGGAGGAGAACAAAACCGTCGAAGACAGGAAAGGCCACTATGGTCGTGTTCATGGCGAGATTTCACCATGGAAACGGTAGCAGTAACACGAATAACACGCCACGCCAACACTACTCTATAGCCTGTTGATAGGTAAACCCGTTTTCTACATTTTCCCCATATCTGGCTGACGATTATGATTATGATTATTATTAGTTTAACCGTTATCCGTGCTCATTCCACCGGCATGTTTCGCACTTACATCACACAGTCGCTGCAAGGCTTCCTCCCTTCCCTTAGTTGATAGGACTATGAAAATAAGTATGAAAAATGAAGGACACTGACAAGCAGCGCATCGCCTTAGAATTTCAGCGCGGCAACGCGGGAATAATTCTTGACAAGTTCACGAAGGGAAAAGGCCTGGAGAAACTGATGTATCTAGAAGGACTTCAATCTGTGCATCCACCGTCTGACTTTGATAGAAAATAAATGATTCCTATGAAAATTATTATTATTATTATTATTATTATTATTATTATTATTATTATTATTATTATTATTATTATTATTATTATTATTATTATTATTATTATTATTATTATTATTATTATTATTATTATTATTATTATTATTATTATTATTATTATTATTATTATTATTATTATTATTATTATCACTCACTTATATCTAACACAAATACAATTTTTTTTAAAATGTTTGCGATACCTGACTTCTATCGACTCACATACATGCACATCACTTCCAGCACTTGACTTACTCGGGCACATTGTGGAGAACGCTCGAGCGCGGCACATCAGCCTCAGCCGATTGCAGCAGAGGCGTGATGAGTAGCAGAGCACCGAACACGAGTGGGACGACCAGCGGATGGGTTCGTATCAATGACGCCATTTGCGTCGTTACGTCGTTCGTCTGCCTGTTTACCTGTTGACCAGTCGGGTACAAAAAAAGCCGTACTCACTCACTCACTCACTCAATAAAGAAATAGCAAAAGACACAACGACCGCCGGCCATGTGATTTGCTGCATCAAATTCGAGACGGTGACTGGACTGGGCGGCGACGACGAAGACGACACCGTTTAAGCGGCGGTTCATCTAAGCGAAGACGAAACGCTGCAGCGCGCAGAAGGTAGCTGCTTCTCGTCTCTCAGCAACAACGTTCACCTAGTAGCACCCTAGTCACGGTGTTGACACAGCAAGCAGCAGCAGCAGAAGTACATTGAGCATGGCAAAAGAAAGAAGCTCGTGACCGAAACGACGACGCACGACCAGCATTTATGCAGATGCGGCAGATAACGCACAGAGAAACACACGTACGTTCACTTCACTCGCGCAAATACGACGCCCGGAACTTTTGAGAGATGGGCAATATAGGAAGGACACACAAGGAAGATAAGTTCTGTTTGTCGTTCACTCTCGAAATCCATTTCAACGGTACTCTACACTACATCCTGTTGTATGATCGCTGATGCTGCTTCAGCTTAATGGTATACTCAGTCGAAGCCCGTGCTCTGAAGTACGAAGGTTCGACGTTCACGTGATAGTAAGGGTAGTAAGTTTAAGCTCTTCCTGCTGTTTCAGTTGCTGCTTCTAGGATTTAACGATTAAGTCAAACTCATTGAACGTCTTCATGAGAGCTCGCTAAGGCGGAACCTTAGCCTTCAGTCTTATCTTCCACCGACGGCACAAAATACTGTCGTCAAAACGTCAAAGTCGTGTTGCTTGCTGTGCTGCCAGCTTCCATGAGATATGAGCGTTAAATAGGTGGTGCGCACATTGGGGCGTCCAAAGACGGTTGGCGTCTTCTTCTGCGCGGTTCAGCGACGTTACTCAACCACTCAACTTGTCGTCAGTCAGTCGGCCAGTTTGTGGATGGGTTGCCGTGACAATCGTCAAAAGTCTGTGTGAAAAATATGGAGTAACAAGGCACGCTTTAGACGGCTCTCACACGATATCAACAGTAGTAGTAGTAATAGTAGTAGTAGTGTTGTGCTTGGTAACTGTGTGAGTGGTTCTAATACGTAACTCGTGGTGTTATTGCTGTTGTTGCTGTTGCTGCTGCTGCTACCGCTGTAACCTCTTCAGTTCTGCACGGTCATGCGTGTTGTTACTTCCACGGCGACGATAACCTTCGTCTTTCGTCAGAAGATCGTGCGCAGAAGTGCCTGAATTGTGTGGCAGCATGATGCTCACGCGCTTTACCGCACGGGCTGCCTGACGAGCAACGACGTCAAGATAGACAGATACAAGTTAGCTGATCAATGTTCGTTGTTTACTGCGTGTGTGTGTGTGTGTCTGTGTCTATGAGTCTCGATTGGCCAGCCGATTCACCAGCTAGTTGAAGGTTTATCAGTCTCTATCGTTGTTATTGCCGCGATTGTGATTGGTTTGGCTGTTAAAGCTGCTGCTGCTGCTGCTGTTGTTGTTGTCGTTGTTCCAGAAGCTGTTGTTGTTGCTCCCGCAAAAAACGGTTGTTGCTGCTGCTGTTGTTGTTGCCGCAAAAACGGTTGTTGCTGCTGCTGTTGTTGTTGCCGCAAAAACGGTTGTTGCTGTTGTTGTTTTTGCCGTTGATAACGTTGTAGTTGCTCATAGTCTTTTGCGATGCCTTGATCAAGTGCGCTGCCCACTGAGTTGCTGCTCACCACTATCGCCACCACCACAACCACTACTACTACTACTACTACTATGGCAACTCATATTCATATGCCCATTTCCTCTCTCCTATGGCTAACATGACGACTGCAGCTGATGCTGTTGCCACTGTTTCGAACGCGGGACTACTGCGTGAGCGTAGTTATATCATTGGAGTGTGATGGATGGGCGCGATGCTGCATAGGACAGTCGCCGCCGCCGCTTACTACGGAGGAAGAGCAGCACCTCTGTTTGGTTGCTAGCGCACGGTGGTTGGCCTCACCCACCCACCCACCAACCCATCTGGACAACTGCGCGCTTTTGCATCGCGATCTGTGAACGTTTGTTCCTTTGATTCCTCTGCCAACTTGTCTATCTGTCTGTCTATTGCTGTTGTTTCTGCTGCTGCTGCTGTCGTAATTGTGGGTGTTGTTACTGTTGATGTTATTGTTGCCGTTGTTGTTGTTGTTGTTGTTGTTGTTATAGTTGTAGAGAGGAGTCTGTCCATAGCGAGAGCGTTGTGCATCATCGTCATCGTCCTCGTGAAGTTGTAGTCGTCTATTCGTCGTTGGCGGGACAACGCCTGACTCCGCCCCGACTGTCGAGGGCTGTTGTCTAACTACAATTACTACTAGATTTACTACCATTTCTGTACTGCCCTTTCTCTTACCACAAATGCCGCCGCTGCTGCCGCTAGTACGAATTCTCCTCCCATTCCCTTCTCTGTCTATTCCTCCAGCAGAAACAGGCGCAGGAAATGTGGGAGCACTTCTTCGTGATGACCACCACAGCCACAACTACAGACAGCGAAGAACAGCGACCGCCCGCAACTACGAAGACAGCCATGGTGATGGCTATGGCCACTGCGTGAACCCACGCGTTGTTGTTGTTGTTGTTGTTATTGTTGTTTTTGTTTGTTGCGTTACATTTGTTGCGCGAGCGCCAATTGATTTCTCCGTTCGTTTCTCCGACCGTGCGTCCACTCATCTGTTTCTAGCTCCAGAGCGCTGCTACAAGATCAAAAGCTGTAGTTGATGCAGCAGCAGCAGCAGCAACGGCGGCGGGCAGGGAGCGAGGAAAAAGAAGGAAATGGAAACAAAAAGGGAAACCAAACAGACAGCGGTAGAGCGAACACCTCGGATCGAACAATAGTTCAAACAATAATTTGTGGGATGCAAATCCTTCAAATTCGCATCATTGCAACCATGCTGCAATGATCTCCATCATGCTGATGAAGATCATGGTGGGTAGATAATACTGATCTTAGCAGGTCACGGCTGATGAGGGGCCTAACGGTAGTAGACGCTAACTATTGCAATATTGAAAAAAAAACTGCGTTGATTACACTGTTGAAATAGTAGTCCTATACACTACACCGTTAATAATGACAGCAAAATTAGTAGCAACATAAGGAGAAAGCGGCTTCATTCCTGTATAAAGGACGGACAGTTCAGCACATTTTATGGATCAGGCGGGCAGGTAGCCTGCGCTCGGATCGACAATTAGCGTCGGCGGTATATGTTTTGGGGCCGGTAGATGTCGGATATATTGTTGACAGCAGCGCAGAATCTTCACAGCGATTGATGTGCCTAGGCAACATCGGCCACTTGCAGTTCAAATCAGTCGTTTCAATTTTTTAAACCAAAAGAGGAGGTAAACCAATCATTTGTGAAGTCCACCCCCAAATGGCTTAATGCGTCCACAGGCCATCCATCACGCGATGCACTAATGCCAGAACGAAGCGTTCACAAACTAGTGGCCAGTAAACGTAGCGAGGGACTCAATACCCGGTGCAGACTAGACGGAACTTGGGGAACATGGTGTGTTATACATTGATTCAATATAGGTCATATTTATTTTAGCTAGTAGCGGCGATTTCCATATTCATACACGCACATATATATATATATATATATATATATATATATATATATATATATATATATATTTATATATCGTCAGTCATGGAGTTGACTCAGTTAAGTTGACAAGACTTTTAAATGGAAGTCTCGATTGAGGTCAGCAGGAGTGTGAATGACGGGTTTGTGGCTAGGGGGCTTCTGCACAATAGCACCAACTACAACGTCGGGACGCATGCTGCATGAACGTCATAAATCGGTTGCATTTGCCTCCCGGATTGACTCCTGACGTCTGATTCGACCAGCTGGCAACTGGCGGGGGACTAGGAAAACGCAAGTTATAGGCATATTAGCTGTCTCCTATTTCAACCATTAGATCACTGGCTTATATATATATATATATTCCAGGATTAGTCTAACAAACTCTGAAATCTAGTACAACTCGGCGATAACAAATTTTTTCCATTGGAACAAGAAGCGGAAATGTCTTCTAAAAATTGAGTAATTGAGCGTGAAAACCAAAATATTATGAGAACTGCAAAGAATTTCACTACTTGAGAAATATATTCAATACAAAATTTGTTCTGCTTTGAGCTAACGTAGAATGCAATCCAACACATTCAAAATTTCCTCCAAACACGCAGGTATGACTGGTTTGTCGATATGATGACTGGGGCTCTCGCAATTGCAGATTTACTGAACATGTGCTAGGATAAAAACTTAATATAAACACTTTTGAAACGTTCGCTCTCACTCTAAAAAAGACACCTCCACCCCTTGTTCTATTGGAAAAACTACGTGTTTTGCCAAGTTGTACTAGACCCCAAAGTTTGTTGGACGAATTCTGGGAGACCCTATATATATATATATATATATATATATATATATATATATATATATATATATATATATATATATAGATAGATTAGCAGATAGATAAACGTTAGAATAACCGTAATAGCTGTATGTGAATGGGCAGCACGGCTAAGTAGTTCATTGCGGCTGCGCTAAAAGCTGAAATGGATCTGGACGGAATGGTTTTGAAACAATGTATACGCCAATATAGGCAATGTAGCTTGCGCGTATGTGTCTTTGTGTATGATACTGAAATACTACTAACCACTTGCTGCTCATATTGTGGAAACCGTAGCAACATCAACAACGTTACCAGCGTATATTGTGATGTAATTTTGCCGTTTGTCACGACCTGTGCGGTAGAAACCCATAACTAGGTCAGACGTGTCACGCGTCTTCCGGTTGACAGGAGCAATGGGAAAGGAGCGAACGACAACTGTAGCGGAATAACGAATGAACTGAGAAGAATCAGCAATCGGATGACAATGATGCTGCAGTGTCCCGGTAGTGCTTATGGAACTTCCTTATGCTAAACAAGGCAAACAAAAATTCACAAGCATCTCCCCAAACCATATGAAGATACGATAGAAAACAGAGACACACTATTATAAAGAACTATGGCTCTCTTTCTTTCTCTAATTCTTCATTTCTTGGGCCCTACCTAGAGTGCACCTTTATGGTTTATAAACGTATTGTTGATTACACTAGTTTTATGCACCGAAAACTTAAATACAGGTGACATTAGACAGTACTTCATGCGTCCGAACTATTACGAGGTGGCTCAGTATATAGACAAGCGTAACAGTATACAAATGAGCCATCAGTTAGCAACAAAGAAGTAATCACTTCGAATGCTTCGAGGTCTCGGGAGAGGATGAGATGGGTCAGCCACTCTCTAACTTATGTTATTTCCTCTTTAGTATCGGTTTGTACCTGGTGTGGTAATTATAATAATGGTTATTCTTGTTCAATTTTAATCCGATGTCATCTGGACGACCTAAGTCGTGTTGTGCCTATACACAAAACATAGTATGGGCACAAAAACACAGTAGTGCAAACAATACTATTTATTACATATACAATTAACTCGGTAATTTGTTCAGACACTAAATTTGTAATCTGCCGCTGCTGCTGCTGCTGCTGCTGTTGATGCCGTAAATGCTGAAATTATGCTGACCAGTATATACACTGCGTACAGTGTGAATTCGCACACCTTTGTGACAAGGGCAACGGTAGCAATGCTGTTTTTTCGTATGCGTTTTTTGGCGTTTCGTCGCTTAACCGATAAAATGCGCGCCTTCGACCGTCCGTTGCGTGAGTGAACGCGGCGGCGACCGCGCTGTAGGGTTCGCGCCGCGCTCTATGGGTGTCTGCCACAATGCCACCTGCCATTTTCAGCATTGTTAGACTGTATCTTCTGTCGACGTTCGGTGGCCGAAGGCGGCTTACCCGAACAACAACAGAGCCATAGAAGTATCATTACTACTACTACTGCTACTACGATTGCTAGCCGCTAAATGGCAACAACCAATGTCGCGTCGTCATGACAACAACAGCGACGACGACGACGACGGCAACAACAACAACAACAACAGCAAGAACAACAATGAAACCCATGACGGGTCGAAAACGACACCGAATCCGTATGGCGAGATGGATAGATACATATATATATATATATATATATATATATAGGGGAATAAACGGATAGCTATGGTATAGTCAAGCGATTCGACAAATCATTGATGAGTTACACGTTTTGCTAGGTGTAGCCAGCAGGATCGTCGGCCGCTGAATGTCAACGGCAGCTCGACACACGCAGCTAGACAAGACACAAAACGACGACCTCGTTTCGACACGGAAAGCTGTCACGGATATAGAAATAGCCCGACCCACAAAGAGGCGCGGTTTTCTGTATGCTGTGTTTGGTTGCTTCTTGTTTTGCGCGAGTCTCGTTACCTTTACGTTAACCTCCTTCCACGGTTTCGACGGTAGGAGAAGAGCGATGCGGCCGTGCACTACCTTAGTGCACCGTTGGACGCTAGATAGATTCTCATGAGTGGCTTACATTTGTACATAGGTTCTCATGAGAACTATCTATCTAGCGTCCAACGGTGCACTAAGGTAGTGCACGGCCGCTTCGCTCTTCTCCTACCGTCGAGAACGATATCGATTGAACACAGTTGGTGTTTTCGTCTGCTCTTCTCTACTTTGCCACCTCTGCTTGCCATAAACTTGCCCAGAGACTGCGCCAGTCTTAGCAAATGGCAACTTTGTTCGATGCAAACCGTATATACGGAAATAAAAGCTGGCTATATGAGGTTGTAACAAAAATGAGAAACTACAATTAAGTGTCAATAAACGTCATATCATATCAAAGCACACTTTTCGGGGCGGTCAGTGTAAGGCTTAACACTGATGTTGTTGGCATAATACCCACGAAAAACCTTTTACTTAAAGGCCTCATGACGAGCTGGTATCAATCCGTAATTTCTGCCAGTTTATTTTCTGCTTTTGACACGATGTCTGGAGCTCGATAATCAAGCATTCAGTTTATTCACTATATCATTCGTAGTTAAAAATAATCTACATGTATTATAATTTATTGCTCAACCTAAGCAGGAAATTCACACGTTCCTGCAATGATTGTGCCTCGATTGACGGGCATCGTGTCAAGTGGTAGCTGTTGATGTTACATTCTTCATAAATTTTGCACCCACATTCGTTCATTTCATTACACACTCCTTTCAGACATAAATAAAAATGACAACCAGGTTATCCTGTCAGGTTATCCTACACAACAGCGCCCGATTTGTTTTTGAAGCCTTTTTTACTTATCTGCGCAAAGCGCTAGTACCTATGTATAGTTCTGCATTGTAGAGTTAAGATTTATTGCTTCTCCATACTCTAAGTATCGGTCCAGCATATCTGGAGGTTCTCTCTCGACATAGCGCCAACTCTAGTGTCGCCGATGCGTTCCTAGGTAATTTATGCACACGCTGTATAACGCAATTCTTTACTCAACCCATTATCTTGAGGTCTGTCGGCTTAAAGCAAGGCGCAATTACTTGTAAGCTATATCGGACGATGGGTGCAACCATTACCTTTAGTAGGTTGACGGCAATTTTTAGGTAGACGCTATACATATTGCAAACGTATGCTTGACGTCGTCTTCTTCTCCTAACTTACAGAGAATGCATACTGGCGACGAAATCCGTCCTATACGACGCAACTATTTTCTGGAAGTACCTTGGCCCTTAAGTAATAGGACACTTAGAAGTAACCGCAGGTATTTTGCTTCACTGGAGGGAACAAATATTGCTACAGTTTTTTTTGTGTGGGGTTAGGCAAAGCCTTATCATACCGCTGAGAGTCAGCGGCCATGCTGCCACAAGGACTGTTGGGGAAACCCTAGATATCTTAACATGTCCGGCCCTCGGTGCATTAAAGATATACCTCAGGTTGAGTTCCAAGCCCGTAGGGGACGGAGGATAGTCTAGAATTAAAAACAACCTCTTAAAAAATGTTTTAATTCTAGACAAAGCCTTGCGGAGTGAGCCCGATTGCAATGTTGCAGGGCACCATTTGCTGCCCTTTTCAGTTTGCTGGCGTTACCCGACGTATTGACGATAGTTAGATCATATGAGTAGGCTAACGATTTAATACTGAAGAGCTGAGAAAGATTTACTACTGAAGGGCTGCGTCTACGACAATTTTGCTGCTACTACTACTACTTCTTGCGATTGGGTTGGCAATTTGTGAGCTTGACAACTTTGTAGATCTGGCGCTGCACCACACTACATGTATGTTTAGATTTAAGCTACTTAAGTTCATAGTACGTGATTTCAAGCAGCGTGCATGTCGCACACAATATACGCCTTTTATACAACTTGTAGTGACGAGATCGACTCTCTAGGTCATCATGGAGTTTCCTGGGCCCAGAGTTCGGGCAGAATGGCACGCCACTCAGCCTCGAACGAGACATTTAGCAGAGGGTTTCTGTCGGAAGGCTACCGATGCGTTTTACAGCGCTCCTGGTTTAGTCAGAGACGATGGCAGGAGACCTGATAGCATAACCTCGACTCCCTTCGAGCGGGACCAAATGCTGGTGTAGGATGCGACCGTAACCGACTAGTTAGCCCCTTTAGTGGTTGGTACGGGCGTACCCCGCCTTGTACACACGATAGCCCTAGCAGAAGCAACAATCATTTAAGTATATATATATACAGGTAGTTCAATAAGTTCTTAGAATGAAAACCGAGAATTTTCCAAATCATGTTTTTAAATTTTTCTTATTCGATATACTCTCCGAGAAGCTCAATACACTTTTCCCACCGAGATTTCAGAGCTTTCATACCTCTTGAGTAGAATTCCGCGTCGTTAGACTGAAAATAGGCATTGACAGCAGCCTTAACCTCTTCATTGCTGGAAAAACGCTTTCCACCGAGACTATTCTTCAAATATCCGAAGAGGAAATAATCAGAGGGGGCCAGGTCTGGAGAATAGGAGGGTTGTTCAATAAGTTCGAACCTCAGTTGGGCCAGTTTTGCCGATGCTTGCCGAGACTTGTGTGCAGGAGCATTGCCCTGGTGAAACGGGACAACCTTCTTCTGCAAAGCGGGCCGTTTCACGATGAGTTCTTGCTAACGGCAGTCCAACAGTCTTGCATAATATTCTCCTGTGATCGTTTTACAGCTCTCAAGGTAGTCGACCAGCATTATTCTACGTTGGTCTTAAAAAACTGTAGCCATCACCTTTCCGGTCAATGCCGTTGTCCGCACCCTCTTCGGAGGTCCTTCATCAGGTGCACACCATTGGCAAGATGCTTCTTGGGTCTCGGGAGTGAAGTGATGAACCCGGCTTTCATCGACGGTCATGAATCTGCACCAAAAATCCGACAGATTGTTCGACATCTTGGCCAAATTTCGCTGTAAAGCCAAAACAGGCGCGACTTTTTGGCCTTGGTTGAGCAAATGCGGCAGCCATTTTGCTCTAAGCTCTTTCATCTTCAAGTTTTCGTGTAGGATAAAATGCACACTGCCTAAACTAATCCCTAATGCCTCCGCTATTTCCTTAATGTTCATTCGCTTATCTGTGCCAAGAAGTTTTCGCACTTTCTCTACGTTTTCCTCATCAGTTGCCGTTTTTTGGCCTCCTGGACGTAGTTCATCCTCGGTGCTCCTGCGACCTTTTTTAACACATTAATCCAGTTGGAAACAGTGGCAAAACATGGCGCAGAGTCACTGCACGTCTCGTCTAACTCAATTTTTACTTGGGTCGCATTCCAACCTTTAAAATAACTTTCTCTACGTTTTTCTCATCAGTTGCCGTTTTTTGGCCTCCTGGACGTAGTTCATCCTCGGTGCTCCTGCGACCTCTTTTTAACACATTAATCCAGTTGGAAACAGTGGCAAAACATGGCGCAGAGTCACTGTACGTCTCGTCTAACTCAATTTTTACTTGGGTCACATTCCAACCTTTGAAATAAAAATGCTTGATAACCACTCGAAACTCTTTTTCTCCATTTTTAAAAATCACGCTGATACGTTGCACGGGAAAAGCTATCAAACGAAATCGCAACGGCCAATCACCATAATATATTGAGTGCTAGCAGTCCAAAATTCTAATTCTAAAAAGTTCATTCTAAGAACTTATTGAACTATCTGTATATATATATATATATATATATATATATATATATATATATATATATATATATATATATATATGTGTGTGTGAAAGTGCTGCAAAACTATAATTGTAGCGTATAGAAACTGTTGAGCTGTATATACCGCCCTAAATCTGGCAGAATCTATCGATTCACCTTATGTTTGCTTCATTTACGCCACTAATTGTACCTGCTTATTTAATTAATTAAGCCAAGCTATCTACTTGAACAATTGATGAAATATGCGATAACCAATCGCTAAAAATATAAATACGGTCACATTTTCGTTGAATCTTCATCAATCTGTAGCAACAAACAGGAAATGGTTCTCTAATTGAGAACCATTGGCTTTGCACTGCAGAATAGGCCACGCGCTCCAGTCAGTTCCGATGTGTCTTGCGGCTTAGAAACAACCTATATGGCGTTTGTTGCTTACCCTGCACAGTGGCTTACGTAAGTCCTTACTAAGCTACATTAGGTAGCCAATATTATGCAAGCGTTATTATAGATTGATTGATTTATTGTTCGCTTGGCATGTATACCTAAATACAAATGTCACCCTTTTATATAAGGGACGCTTAGAGCGGCAGCATATATATTACCTACACATCCATATAATATATGTCTACTTCAATACCTACTGAGTATTTGCTTTCCATTGTGACAACCTCTTCTTTGTAATATCGACCAGGTCATTTCTAAGATTTGGTCCTAGAGCTGGGGCCTCCGACAGCTCTATATATCTGCTCCCCTTTAAGGCTATACATTCTTTAATAATATGCTCGATTGACTCATTATCTAGGCCGTATGCTCGACATTCTGTACTTTGCCCCTCCTTATAGTTAGCTCTATGTATCCTTGTATCCAACATCCCTGCCCTGGCATCTGCCAATAGCCCACTCGCTCTTGAATTATCGTATACCCATTCTACCCCGCCCCTTTCCCGCTTTTCCTTTCCATATATAGTTGCCAAACTTGATCTGGAACCCATCGCCAATTTCAATTTTCTGTATATGACTTGTTTACCTTCAATTTCACCATTTTTTCTGATACCCTCGCTCTTGTCCATTGCTGACTATTGTACCCAATCTCCCTAGCTGCGAACTCTACTCTGCGATCCCACTGCGTTTTAATCCAAAGTGCCGTTTTTATCAGCTGCATCTGTTTAACCCATCTTTTATTTGTAACATTTTCAATCCTACTACTAAATCTAAGCTTACTTTGTACTTCCTTTGTATACATTTTGACATTCCCCCTTCCCCTCAAGAAATTCCCTGGCGCAATTAAAACGGCAACCCAATGCAAATCTTATCACCTCTCTTTGTATTGTTTCTAACTTCTTTCTCAACCCTGCGCTGTGGACCAGAGAGTAATTAGCAAAGGTCAATCCTGGCACATGCATGGCCTTCCATATATTCCTTGTTACCATATATTAATTATACCCCCAGAGTCCCTTACACCTTACTGCATTTCTTCCTCCGTATTATCTCTTCTTCCTCTAAATAAACATTTCCTGTAGACATTGTCACCCTAAGATACTTGTACTGACTTTTATAATCCAATTATTTTCCCTGTACTACAAGCTTTCTTGCCCTCCTAGTCCCATTAAATACTAAAACATCGCTCATTAAACGCCATGCTCAGTTCCTCCGCTGCTTCCCCACATGCATTCAACATTTGTTGACTTCGCGAGTGCCCCGTCCTAACCATATCGTCAGCAAACAGCAAAGCTATCTATCTAGCCTACGGCGTAGATCTATTTATTGTGTATATATTTACATAGATATTCCATTTCGTAATGCTCCTGAAACAATTGTACAATATAAACACTCCGTTATATTATTATTATTATTATTATTATTATTATTATTATTATTATTATTATTATTTTTATTTAAATGACTTAGTTAAATAAGAACCTGAGATCGTTTTTATTTTCTCGCGTTGTAAAGAAAGAGTCAATAATCGAATTCACTTCTGGATAGCGCCATTGTCGTTGATGTTTGGGTAGAATATTCAAGCTGATTCTCCCACATACAACTTTACGAGAAAATTGTGAGCACAAGCATGTGAGTGCCATAATGGACATACCGCATACCCACATCGGGCAGTGTACTGCCCTTTCGTATAGCTTCCAGCAAAGACATAAGTTCACAAAAGTGTTTCGAAAAGCTTCGATGGACTATTTCTGGTGATGAGAAACGACAAAAATGCGGTTCAGTCATTGTTTTCTGATGATGTGCGTAAATTTTACATGGTTAGTCGAATAAATCATATAGCACACATGAACTAGTCATAATGAACTGACACATGAAACTAAAAACGATGATAATACGCAGGCCTCTGCAAAAAAATGGATACGAAAGTGCGCGTTTGAACAAGGGGCATACTGCAGCAGCTTTTATTCTGTTGCTTTAACTATTGGTTAAGATAAACTGGACAGATTAACCCTAGCTATGGACGCAAATAGTTTCGTATGTAATTCTGTCATTTTGCCAAAAAGGTTATAAAAAAAAAGTTATCTTCCGACGCCGGGAATTGAACCCGGGCCGCCTGGGTGAAAACCAGGAATCCTAGCCACTAGACCACGCCGGATATAGTGCAATGACGTTTATCCTCGACCAGACCCCGTTACGATAAGTCCGACGATGCTACATTGCATGTGTTTTAGAGTACAATTCCTTTCAACTCTATATATATATATATATATATATATAGAGAGAGAGAGAGAGCTGAGTCAAATGCGGGCAAAAAAACAATATTTTTACTTTAATGTAAGCTTTGCACGGACAAAGCTTATTTGATCACGTTATTCTCGACGACGATACTGTAATACGCATGTTCATATTTCGTACTGCGAGGGAACGTAGCTATAATAGTGTTCGTACAAAAGTGGAAACGCGCAGTAAGTTTCTTTTTTGGTTCTGGTTAATTTTCACATTTTTAATTTTCCCCACATAAGGGAAACTTTTTTTCTAGATGGGTGGAAACCGCCTGGTTTTGCCCGGCTAACGGGTTTTAACATAACATTTAAGACACCATAGTAAGCCGTCTTCTTAAGCACTTAAGCTACAACGCTCCAATACGCCGCCCGATCTCATCGCGTCAATCTGCAAGATGTATAAGTCCGGCCAAAGTTAACCCAGCCGCGAGACACGTAAACACTCGCTGAGGATGAAATTTGCAAATACGTGAAGTTTCTTCTACACATAGTGTTTACGTTTACCATGCGCCTGTTGTCTTTGAGGAGACGGACCTGTGTCACTTTAGTTAGTTGTGTTGTTAGTGAATGAGTTAGCTTTTTTTTATCGTTAAGTGCATGCTCTGTCGGCACTGGATTACTCGAGCTACAAAACGTGAGTACGCCTCCGCGCGGGAGAGCTTTCGTATTCGCGCAGATTGGCTTGCAACAACGGCAAAGCCTGATCAATAAAACGGCTCAACGCCTGAAAAATACCGGAGTCATCCGAACTGAGACGTGTTCCCTGTAGGCGTATTCATGCTATCGACAACTGCGACAACACCTATATGGTTCGATCCTGCCTGGTTCGATCAACCAGGCAAACTCAGTCAGCTGAGCGAGCAAAGCATAAATAAGCTTGACGAACAGACTTATGAAGGGAGTGAAGCTACTGATATTGCTATTTGTTTTGTTTTCGGCTCGAATATGTCAGCGTATTTCTTTTGTTCGTGAGGTGGTGAAAGAGAGGTGCTAAAAGAGAAGAACAAAGGGTAGTATATCATGCACGCGGGCCTGTGTTGTTCGCTGGGAGACGAACGAGATCAATCATCACTGACTGCAGCGAACGGCTGATAGAAGCGGAGCGAAGAGAGGAACACGGACAGCCCTCCTTGAAGAACTGCGACAACCATAGAAGGTTCGGTGCCACCGGCGCTTATGACCGACCGAGCATCCCGACGTGAACCCGCGACGACATCGTGAATCACGCACTCACTGCGACAGCATTACGAATCAAGAAATTAATTTCGCTTGACATTACCATGATGTTAGTTCCAGAAAGCTCCCGGCGGTCCAAACTTCCTTCGACTTTTTAAAACTACTTTCAAGACTCGTAGGCTGCTTCATATCACATTGCCGGCTGATCAATCAATAAACGATCGAAATTCTCGTAACTACATTAAGTAATTACGAGCGAACGTAAATGACCTCCGATGAATCGCTATGTGAATCTCTTCCAACTAGCTCTATTGTGGGAATAAAGCGATTACTACTTTGGAATTCGATCCGTTTTCCGGGATCAGGATAGGCCAATACCTCACTAAATGCCTGGATCAGACGATATGTGGTTCACATTTCATTGATACTGCACTCCGCCACACAGAATGACAAAAACAGTCAACGTAACGTGTTTGCTGTTACGGCTGTTATTTTTAGTGTACACAGCAGATTATTAGGACAATAGCCGTTTAATGCGGGCCCCAGAAAAGTTAAGACTTTTCTGAGCTTGTGAACTTTTTATGTATATATTTTTCAGTTAAGATTGGTTGTTTTTCTGGGGAACGGATGAGTTTTAGTCCCTTTTCCTACTTCTGCTGGAAGCGTTTAATTACACTGAGCCCGAGTAGAGTTCAGTATGCAGAGTCAGCGTAGAAAACATTAGCGCTTGTGACATATAGCTAGCAGGTGGACGTACACGCGGTTAACTTTTCTTACTTTGGTAAGCAGTTTTTGTCCAGTGCCGATTCCCGGCCCCCTCATAGCACTCCTAATAGACACTCCTCTAGCATCATATAGATAGATAGGTTTTATTATCCTTATGAGTGGTTTACATTGGTACAGAGGTTCACAGCTTCTCAAAGCCATCAAAGGCTAGTATGGAGTGTTTATGTTGTATGTCTTCATATGGTTTTACTTATTGTCATTATGATTATTAGCGTGTTCGGCTGGTATTAGACTAAGCTATCTCAATAGTATTGCTTAGCATTTTGTTTGAATATGGTCAACGAAGAAGTTGCGCGCACATCTGGAAGGAGCTTGTTCGAATATGTGGCATCGAGATTTGATATGGAGAAACGAGATTGGCTACATGAAGTTGTAGACACGATGAAAAGTTGTGTGTGATCCCAATTATCTCTATTAAGGCAGCACTAATTGTTCGTTGCATCACGGCAGGCATCATTTGCAAAACACCCATTAGTCGGTTCTCGCAGAGTAGAGAAACGCTAAAACTCAAGAACAACAAGCAACAATAATTTGCCGTTGGCAAGCTTTTTCTCGCAATTGTACAGTGATCGTATAGTAAAGCGTGTACATCGATTGTATAGTGGCCGGCGGAAAACGAACTGTAGATGATAGTTCGAACTTCGAAAATTGTTGGTGTTGAGTTGTTGTCGTCGTCGTCGTCGTCGTCGTCGCTGTCGTCCGACCAAGAAGTGCAAGGCACCGAACTGCTCCCTTAGCGAGGCTTCTATCGGGGATCGGCGATTGTCTTCGTGCTGCTCTGTACCCACAGGCTGCTAGCGTGGCTTTGCTTGCCTGCCCGACTGACTAACTAACTAACTAACTAACTGATTGGCGGCTGCCTATTCTCCTAGGCTAATATAGGCAGCGGCAGGTGTAGCGGCAACGGGAATTTGCAGGCGTCACCCAGCCGAACACTGCAGCGGAACGCGACGCGCTGCCGGCGACGGCAGCTGTGTTTGGAGACGTCACTTTTGCGGGTCCCGACTTCAGCTTCGCCCTCGATTCACGATCGCAGTGTACGGTTTTCACGTAGTACGTAGTCTTCGGTAGTGGTGAATATGTGCTTTCGGCAGCGAAGACATCGCGCGACCAATGATGACGGCGGCGGCGGCGTTAGCTTCGGGAGCGCGGCTTCACCGCAGCCAAGACGAAGTGCCAATGATACTGGCACCATTACGACACCATCATCTCCAGCCAAGCAGGCAGTGAAGCTGACAGCGTAGCTCCCGTCGCCGCTTAATGCGTTCGGTGCGCTGTGTAGAACGGTGCACGACGGGAGCGGACACCGCCAGGCGGGAGGACGGAGAGACGCGGTTCTTTGACGAGTCGCGCAGGTGTAAGTGTTGTCATCTGTGCATATACCTGTGTATAGTTTTGCGAGATATATACATATATATGTATATATATATATATATATATATATATATATATATATATATATATATATATATATATATCTATATATATATATATATATATATATATATATATATATATATATATATATATGTATATATATATATATATATATATATATCTATATATATATATATTTGTTTTTGGTGAGAGGTATATAATTGTGTTTAGTTTGTGAATGAGATATATATTGGTGTATAGTTTGTGCGAGAGACATGTCATCATTATCATCATCATCATCATCACATTTCACTCATACTGAGTATGAATATAACGTTGACACTTATACAATTGTCAGCTGTTGTCGTCATGTTCTTCGAGAGAGGTATTGCATTGGTTTCTTTTAGTGGGCCAGACAGGCAGACGCATAATACTTCGATGTGATATTATATGTATATATATTTATATATATATATATATATAGATATATATATATATATATATATATATATATATGTGGCTGTGTATACTTTGTCAGAGGGAGAAACGCCTGAATTGTGCATCAACGACGTGTTTTTGTGTATGGTCACCCTTGCTGTACGATGGTTATTGGGCGCGCTACATCGGCACTCTATTCTCTTCGAGTGTAGATAAAATGGAATGTTTTGCGTACGTTGCGTTATATGACGACAGTGCGACAATTGCTGATATTGCTGACAACAGATGACAAAAGGCGGGCAGGCAAATGATCGAACGAGTGCATAGTGGTGGCGATGAAGAATGTGTCGTTAACAGGCCCTCTGTGTCGGTTGTCCGATGTTGTCAGTTGCAGAAGTTCGATATAATTCGGCAGAACGTTGCCGAATAAATAGTTGGCCAACTGGCCAAATGGTGACTGATGATCGATCAGTAGGGACCAGTGGGCACCACGTTACTTGTCCTTACACAGTAAAAGTTAGGAGTGAGCTTATGTCACACCGCATTTGCGCGCTACATTGAGTCGAGTTGGTTGTTGGCTTTAAGCTTAAGCAAGTTCGACTTGAGTTGCTGTCAATGAAATCGTAAGATGTCGAGTATGTCGATTTTAGCTCGATTTTTTTTTTTGCTTCTCCAGTACGAACAAAATTAAGAGTGAGACGCGACTAGCTACATAGTTAGTTTCCGGCACTTACTGTTGACGCTTATATACAGAGTATATGGATGCCGTTCAGTTAGCGTTAATTAAATTGAGGTTCTGCGCTCTCTTCTGCTGCTTCGTACTGGTGCAGGTAGTGTCCTGGAACAACCTGCGTATAGGGACAGCGTATCGGTAAACATTAAGAATTTCAACTGCTGGACGATAAACGGCGTGGTTGATAAGTTGATAGCAATGGTCCGTAGCAAACGTCTTCATACTTATAACTCGTAGGCGAGCACTAACGATACACTCATCTGTGGTGTCGATAGCAAGTTTGAGTTAAACGTGAAAAATAACTGTATTGCGTAGTTGACCTAGTATGACTCGCACTATGTTTAACGGCACGCCAATTTCGGTGGTGAAATCCTATCCGGTTCTAGACATACGTAGCACGCCATTACTGGAATTTACTAAGCAACTAGCTGTGACAGTCAAATCATTGCTAAGCTTATGTAGTGCAGTATTTAGTTGCTTCATAGAAACATTGGAATGTCTCACTGGAATAAGGTATCGGTCTCCGTTGGGCAGACAATGTCTTTGCTCAACTCACATGCGACCCCCGAAAGCATTATCTCAACACTCTAGTAAGTTATATAAGTAATACAAATCGCAGCGCATTGCAAATAGGTTAAAATCACTAATATAAATTATATCTTGTGATCTCATAAAACGGTCAAGCTATGTGCCTAATGGAACTCATAATTAAAAAGTGCAATTATCATATAAGACATGCCAATAAACAAACAATAATAAATGAGGATAGCCGAACTATTAGTCGGTCATTTCGGGAGGGCATTTGACTACGTTTTTGAGTAACCATTGACAGCTTTTGAGTTTGCTATGTTGATGTGCATTCATCCGTCAAAATGTCGAATGGCAATGAAACAGACACAAATGTATAACAGGGAACGTAACAGCAACGCAACCGTACTTATAGGAACGTCATCACTTCTAATGTATATATATATATATATATACATATATATGTTGTTAAGACTTATATTTTAGACATACATACACAGAGGTTGACTAAGATATACCTGTGCTCACTTATCCCTTACTATGCAGTAGATACGAACAATCAACAAAGTTTGATAATGATGACACCATGACTCTTGCTTATCTGTGGTACTATTTGTTGGTTCGCTTTTCTGTGTGGCATGTACGCACAAACAGTTTAGGGAAACAGTAATATTAGATCTTGCTTACTTATTAGATTTAAACCATTCACGATCTAGTGTATTATTAGGTCCACTGTACGCAACCCCACATGTCAAAACATGTACAAGAGCAATCTGTACAAAGACTCAGCATCTAATTATTTTTTTCGTACGAGGTCGGCAGAGTAAAATTTTGTGCTATATGACAATTTACCCGATTGTAATTCTTAGAGACACCGAAAGAGACTTGTATGCGCGGTTTTCCGACCATTCAGATTATCGCTTCATTTAGATGTTTCGAAAGCTTCGAGTGACGTTTTTTGGTTTATCGATTACATCTTGGAAATTAACCTTTGGTTCTGATATTAACTAGGAACAGAGGTAAACGCAAAAACAATCATAAACTTGCGAACTGGATGAAGTTGAAATGCATTAAGAGGAACCAATCGCAATTGAATGGAAACAGAGGCGCTTTCGTTATCTTCTCTCTCTAGTTTTCCAGAAGAAATTCACACAAACAGACGTACGCATGTTCTTTGTTTTTGCTGAATCGCAAACACCTAACAATACCTTGCATGTGGCCGCGTTGCGTGTTTCGGTCTTATTTCTTCAGAGCGTTGACGCGTTCTGCAATGGACTTGCTGTCCCACGTGGACATGGCCGATGTGGATCAGCCGCTTCAGACACCGGCGCCCCCTCTAATCGAAGATGATGATCATGACGATGCTGCTACTGCTGCTGCTGGCGAAAGCCTACGGCGGCTGGCTTGCGAGAAGACACTTCATCTCGGCATGGCCGACGGAGAAGCGCACGATCATCTGGCAACTCTCGTCGCTCATAATGGCGTCACCTTAGTGATTGCCATCGTCACTGGGTTCGATCGATATGACATCCTATCCGGGCACGGCCGGCGTCCACCCTGTCAGCCCGTTAGACAGCGTAGATACGCCACACTCTCAAGAGGCGGTGCCGAATGTTTCGCAGTCGACGGCCATGGCTGGAAGCGTGACAGTTCTTCCGGGTCCCGGCGCTGCACTGCTGAATGGGAAACAGATGACGTTCCGTGCTGACACTGCGCACGCTGGGCAATTACTACTACGTTCTGAAGGTCGATGCGATGGCCCGAAGGACGTGGGCGCGCGGTCCGAATCCGACGTCAATGCCGTGCCGAACTTGTTGTCCAAAATTGGAATCCGACAAACGAATGTTGACCATACGCAGCAGGATGCTGAAAGTCAAAGATCTGCAGGAACTTTCGTCTTCGAAACTGGCGTATCGCCTGATTCCGAGATTCCAAAACGGCGGCAGAGCGTGCTGGCGAAGGACAGTAATGCGCGGGACGGTGTAGCTCGGGTAGAACCTATTGTAGACGCGGCTGATAGGGGATCAAAGCAGACGCCAGAGCACGAGTTCTCCTATGACCGGACGGCAACAACGCCGGTGAGCAGCGAGGTTCAGTTACTTCTCAATGAGACAATCGACACAATAGAAAAACAGGGAAGCCGACCGACGCCAGCGAAAGGACGGAAACGTTCTGCAGCGCGTCAGCCCGCCAGTGAACGGATGGAGGTCGAAATGCTTGAAGTGGAGCCAACCGACGATGCGCCTTTTTCGCCTGAGCCCGAAAAAGAGTCGGAAACTCTGGTCGACGATTTTGTCGATGAGTTCACCAATGAGGACAAACGCATTTTGTTCAGTGAAGCGGCCTATGATAGCGTTCCGATGAAAGAGGTGATTATCACGTCGAAGATGGACGACGAGGTGGCCGAGGTGCTGCAGACCTACATGAAGTCGCAGTTTGGCGAACTTCGAAAACGAACAGCGATGCATGTGATGGCGGCCGACGAGCGAACTGCATCGTACCAGTCGGACCTTCGCAAAATGTCTGTGCCCCTCCTCCGGATGGCTCAGCAGTTGGACGAAAATCCGGACGATGTAGAGGATCTTCGGAGGGCGGCAGGCAACGTGCTCTGCTTAATGTTGATGCTCAACGAACGCATGCTGCACGACCGGCGCAGAGCTATTCTAAGCTTTTTCGAACGTCCCGACGATATGGCCGATGAGCATCGGCTGCCGCGCAGAAACGGCGATGTCCTGTTTGGCAAACGATTTTGCTGGCTTAATGGTATGGGCTTCACAAAGCGCCGCCCACGGCGAAAGCCGGCACCCAGAGTTGTGTACCAGCCGGCACAGCCTCCGCCGCCCCCAAAGGCAAAAGTGACTGCAACTATGACACCTGAAGCTCCACCTGCTGCAGTGTCGCCTGATTACTTCGATGAAGAGTTGGACGCTGAAGAGCATGAAGCTGTTTCCGATGAGGACTGGAAGGTCTCCGAAGATGAGGCCGATCCGGAGGAAGACGAACTTGAAGAAAGTGACCTCGATGCTAACGAGTCGAGGCACCGAAGAATCGATCGGCATTATTGAATGGTTCTGTCAGTCCAAAGGCCAAAACGTTGCAAAAGGGTAAGTGTTTAGTCTCACTGAAACTGTTTTGCATGTTTATACGAAGGCAAAGCTTTGATGAAAGGTCGCTTTATTTGATTGAGTGCGGCGTTTTGATTGATGATTGATTATTCGCTTGATAAGTGTGTGTACACATATCACGCTTTTATATCAGGGGTGCGTAACGCTGCAGCTATTAATTATCTATAATGTAGTCCCCCCTTTTTATGTGCCCTTATGTGTTGAGCACTTCCATCGGAGATAGTCTCTGCTTTGTAATATCTACCTGTGCCTTTTCTGCATCCTTACCTAATCCTAGCGCTTCCCCTAATTTAGATCCCTAGTCCTCCCAATTGTTCACACTCCCTAACCAGATGATCTATCGTTTCTTCTCGTTTACCGCATATCCGACATATCGTTGTTTCTATTACCCGTAGCAGTTTCGCTGCACCCTCGTGTCTAACATACCGGCCTCTCGCATCCGCTAACAGACGCTGCCTCTTGTATTATTTTATTACCATGCTACTTTACCCCTTACCGATTTTATATTCCCGTATACTTCTTTTAACTAGTTTTTCTGCATAAGGGCTGTCCGCCACTCTCGGTGTATGCTGACTTTACCCTACTTTTAAGTTTGACCACTGGACATAGCAGTGTCTGCCCATGTTTACTACTGAGTCCTTTTTGTCCTTGCCGCAATTCCACCCTCCTGTCCCCATTTTGTTTTTACTTCCATTGCCCCCTTTACCCATTGTATCTTTTTAACCCATCGTTCGTTATTCAATGTCTTAATTCTTACTACAGTATCTCAGCTTACTTGCACTTCTCTTTCAATTAATTGGACATACCAGCCTTCCCCCTTCGAAAAACTCTCTGCTACAAATAAAGCGGCATCCCAATGAGAATCGAATTACTTCTCTTTGAATCCCTTCTAACTTTCTCGATAAACCCGAGCTATGCACTAGAACAGCGGTTTCCAAAAGTCAGCTCTGGAACATACATGCCTTCCAAAGGCAGCTCTGGAACGTACTTGCCTTCCAAATGTCTCCTGTAACTACATGTCTATGAACCCCATAGTCTCCTATTTCCTACCCCTGTCTGCTTTCTTTATTCTTAATATTTCTTCCTCCTTCATTAATTATCCCTGGGACGCTATAGTTACATCTAAATATCTATATTGATCCCGATACCCTAACTCCTTTCCTGCAACCTTAGCTTCCGCTCCATTGTAACCCCGAAAATACGGCAATAGCGCTCTTCTTCGACTCGTTAAATATTATATCTAGCTCATCTGCTGTCTTCCCACAGGCATCAAGCATTCCTTGAGCCTCTTCTACGTTCTTGCTAAAATAACCATATCATCTGCAACAACAAAAGAGGAATTTTAATGAAGGTTTCTCTTTCACCGATCTGCCACCCTAACCCGGTGGTTATTCACCTTTCTAGCGATTCTTTCTATATATATATTAGACAAATAACTGATGATAAAGGGCCATCCCTGTCTCACTCCTTTAGCAACACTATATTCACTCGATTCCCCCTCCTTTCGTTTAATTATTACTATGTTTTCCCTATAAATTCCTCCAGTAAGCTATCCACTTGCGCCAAATCATTCTTCTGCCATAAATTTGTACAATGTATCTCTATTGACCATATCATAAGCTTTTCTTAGATCTAAAAAGCCCCCAATACAGCCCTGACCCTCCATCCTGGATATTTCAACATTTGATTCAGTAGAAAAATATGGTCGTATAACTTATATCCTTT